>JAHREE010000379.1:3104958-3214883 GCA_033628505.1 Tringa tobata
TGGAAAGCATGTCTGCAAGCTATCTGTTGTGACATCCTTTTCCCAACACGGCTGGCTTCAAAGGCAGATCTGGTTGTTCAGGTGGAATTGTGGCACACCCTGGTTTTGGTGATCCCCCAAGGCTCCAGGCACAGCCTTTTCCAGGGCTGGACCACTTCCATGGCAAGACTTTCTCCCAACAAGTTATCCCTTGTTTCTGCCCAACAAGTTATACCTTGCTGCCTCTTGACCTCTGATGTGCACCTCTGAGAAGAATCTGCCTCTCCTCTACAGCCACCCTTTCAGGTGTGGAAGACTGAAATTAGTTCCCCCCATGCCTGAACCTTCTCTTCTCCAGGCCAAACAAGCCCATCTACCTCAGCCTCCCCTTTGAATGTCATTTGTTCCAACTCTTCACTATGCTGTTGGCTGTTCCTCTGCTGGACTCTCTCCAGTTTGTCCTTATCTCTCTTGTACTGAGTAGGCCACTGAGAAGGCTTAAAGCTGGATCCAACATATTTCAGGAATTCAAATAAAAGTTGAACATAACTTCCTGTTCTTTCCAGTTTAGAACCATTACCCCTCATCTTATTGCTACACTCCCTGATAGAGTCCCTCCCGTCTTTCTCTCAGCTTGTCCTCACAGGGGACATGCTGCAGCCCCCTCACCTGTGTGGTACTTCTATGGACCCAGGTGAGCAGGTCCATGTCTTCCTTATGCTGGAGGCCCCAGCATAAGAACACAGTATTCCAGGTGGGGTCTCACAAGAGTGGAGTAGAGGAGAAGAATCACCTTCCTCAACCAGCTGGTCATGCTTCTTTTGATGTAGCCCAGGATACAGTTGGATTTCTAGTCTGCTAGTGCACACTGCTGACTTATATTCATGTTTTGAACCACCAGTGCTCCCAAGTCCTCAGGACTGTTCTCAATCCACTTATCACCTGGTCTCTGTGCTTGTGATTGCCCTGACTCAGGTGCAGGACCTTGCACTTGGCCTGGTTGAACTTCATAACGTTCACACAGGCCCACCTCTCAAGCCTATCCAGATCCCTCTGGATGGCATCCTTGCCCTTTAAAGTATCAACCCCACCACTCAGCTTGGTGTCATCTGCAAACCTGCTGAGGGTGCACTCAATCCCACTGTCCATGTCTTCAGTAAGGATGTTAAAGAATGGGCTCCTGAGGGAAACCACTCATCACTGGTCTCTACCTGGACATCAAGTCATTGACCACAATTCTTTGAGTGCAACCATCCAGCTAATTCCTTATTGACCAAGTGGCCCACTTATCAAATCTATGTCTCAAGACTTTAAAGACAAGGATGTTGTTTGGGTAACTATCAAAGGCTTTGCAGAAATCCAGGTAGATGAGAAGAGTTGCTCTTCCTTTATCCACCAAGTATCCCTTTTGTAGAAGGTCACCAAATTTGTCAGGCACGATTTCCCTTAGTGAAATCACATTGACTGTCACCAATCACCTCCTTAGTTTCCGTGTGACTTAGCAGAGCTTCCAGGAGGATCTGCTCTATGATCTTGCCAGGCACAGAAGTGAGTCTGACTGGCTCACAGTTCTTCAGGTCTTCCTTCTTTCCCTTTTAAAATAATTGAGGTTAAGCTTCCCTTTTCCCAGTCACTGGGAACTTCACCAATTTTCCACAATGTTTAAATACGATGGAGAATGGCTCAGCAACTTCATCTGACAGTTCCTTAAGGACCCTCACACATACCTCATCAGGCACCATGTAGTCGTGCATATTCAGGTTCTTTAGATAGTCTCAAAACTGATTTTCTCCTACGGTGGGCAGTACTTCATTGTCCCAGTTGCTGCCTTTAGATTCTGTGAATTTGGCAGTGTGGCTCCTGGTGAAGACCAAAGCAAAAAAGTTGTTGAGTACCTCAGCCTTCGCTGTGTTGGCTGTAGCCGGGTCTCCCATTTTGCTCATCTGGGGGAATACAGTTTCTTTCATCTTCCATTGTTGCCCTATGTACCTGAATGAACCCTTCTTGTAGTTTTTCATGTCCTTAGTCAAGCTCAGCTCCAGCTGTGACTTGGCATTCCTGGTCCCCTCCCTTAATTATTGGGGCATGTCACTAAAATCTCCCCAGTATGTTTATCCCTCTCTCCACTGGCTACACATTTTGGTTTTGTTTTTTAATTTGGCTAAGAGGTCTTGACTTAGCCAGTCTGGCCTCCTGCATCCTCTGCCCAACTTCTTGCACATCAGGATTGAGACCTCTTGCATCCTAAGAAAAATGTCTTTACCTATCTTCCAGCTCTTCTTCTCTACTTTGCCTTTAAGGGTAGTTTCCCAAGAGATCCCATGCTCTAACACCCTAAACAGCCAAAAGTTTGCATTTCTGAAGTTTAGGGTCCTGACTCTCCTTTTTACCCATCCCGTACCTCTTAAGATTGAAAATTCCTTCAAGCATGATCACTACAGCCCAGGCTATTCCAGTCTTGACCTCTCCAATAGATTCTTCTCCATTAGTGAGCAACAGGCCCAGCAATGCATCTCCTACAGTTGTCCTCAATGCACTCCAGTAGTTTCATGGACTGCTTGCAGTTTAAAGTGCAGCTTTACAAGCAGATGTCTGGGTGATTGAAATCTCCTATTGGGATCAGGGCATGTGAGCATGATGCTTCCTGCAGTTTAAGAAAGAACTCTTCATCAACCTCTTCTTCATCAGATGGCTTGTAGCAGACATCAACCACAAAGATTTCTTTGTTAGTTTGGTCTCTAATTTTCACCCATAAGCTCTTGACCTGTGCGTTGCTGTTCTTCAAAGATAGCTCTGTGCGATCAATTCCATTTTTGACACAGAAGGCTGGTCCCCATCTCTCTTTCCTTGCCTGTCCCTTCTGAATAGCTTATAGCCATCAATCACAGCACTCCAACTGTGATTCATCCCACTAAGTTTCTGCTATAGCAGTCAGGTCGTAGTTTTTTCATCTGGGGCAGCAGCTACCAGCTCCCCCTGCTTATTTCACGTGCTGCATGCACTGGTATAGAGGCAATTCAGCTGGGCTATTGACCACTTCCCTTTTTTCAGAGCTCACCCTAATTCCCTTGAGGCAGTTCACAAGGGTTTCCCTGCCTCAGCAGCTCCTGACTCTTCTTGAGTGCTTAGAACAGTATGCATGCTTAGAACTTCTTAGCGTGCTTAGAACATGCTAAGTCTAACTTAAAGCTGTCTTTATAAGTCCAGCCATCTTATTGGCCAGGAAACTCTTTCCTCACTTGATCAGGTGAGCGCCATCAGCTGTCAACAAGCCCAGTTTCTCAAAGGTATGCCCAGGATTGTGGAAGCAAAGACCTTGAGCATGGCACCACCTACACAGCCAATCATTCACCTGTTCAATTAGTCTCCTTTTTCTCAAACTCCCTTCTCCAACTGTGAGGATAAAGGAGAACACCACCTGTGCTCCCAATGTACTTTACTATTGTTCCAATAGACATAAAATCTCTTTCAATATTTCTGAGTCACCTCGTTGCAGGATCATCCATACCTACTTGGAATAGTAGGAAAGGGGGACAGTCTGCAGGCTTTACAAGGGTCAGCAGCCTCTTAGTGACATTATGAATGTGATCTTCTGGCAGGCAGCAAACTTCTACAGAGATATTGTCTGGGCTACAAATGGGGACTTCAGCGCATCTCAGCAAGGAGTCTTCAATAACTAACATCCCATGTACTTTTCTGCTAGCATGGGTTCTGATGCGGGTGGATGAATGGACCAACTTTGCATAGTTAGCCTTCCCTGGGTCTTGTCCAGTACTCACTTTCTCTTCACTTCCCAGCCCCAGTGCATCACACCTGTTATGTAGGGGCACCTCAGGGGGAAGGGGAACATTCCTCTTCTTTTCATCAGAAAAAGGCTTCATGATTACATTAACACATTTTTAGCAAAGTTCTGGTGATATTTACCACACTGGCAGTAAAACATATCTCCAAAACTGAACTATAGGACCTGATAAATCATTTACCAGTTTGCAATATACAGCTGCAGAATAAGCATAGTGAGCTAATTAATTATTTACCAAATCTCTACACTGGGTAACAAAACTCAGATCCAGACCTCCAACGTGTACAGTGTAACAATACAGAATGATACACATCATTTAATGTCCTTCCATTGAATCCAAAGGCAAAAGTTCCATCTCCTTTCAACCTAGTCAGATTTTTAACCAAATACTGATCCTAAATTTGTTCTGTAAAACAGAAATGAATTGAACTCACCTGATCGTTTGAAGGCAGAAGGCCAAAGTTATGAGAAACAAATTCCCAGCAATTAGAAATTTCCCAGTAACTGTATATATTTGCCAGGAAGACCAGCATATATGAGAGATCAGACTGGCGAGTCCTTCTAAAATCTCGCTACAATTATTTCACAGAATCACAGAATCTTCTAGGTTGGAAGGGACCTTAAAGATCATCTTGTCCAACCGTCAACCTAATTCTGACAAAAAATAAACACCCACAACAAACAAAAAGCAACACCATCACGAAACCATATCTCCCAGCACCACAGTAACCCGTCTTTTGAACACCTCCAGGGATGGTGCCTCAACCACCTCCCTGGGCAGCCCATTCCAATGCCTGATAACCCTTTCAGTGAAAAAATTTTTCCTAATATCCAGCCTGAACCTCCCCTGGTGCAGCTTGAGGCCATTTCCTCTAGTTCTGTCGCCTGTGACTTGGGAGAAGAGACCAACCCCCACCTCTATACAAGCTCCTTTCAGGTAATTGTAGAGAGCAATAAGGTTTCCCCTCAGCCTCCTCTTCTCCAGGCTGACCTCAGTCTCTCCTCATAAGACTTCTGCTCCAGACCCCTCACCATCTTTGTTGCTCTTCTCTGGACCTGCTCCAGCACCTCAATGACTTTTTTACGGTAGGGAGCCCAAAACTGGGCACAGTACCCGAGGTGGGGCCTCACCAGTGCCGAGTACAGGGGGACAATCACCTCTCGGGTCCTACTCTTCACACTGTTCCTGATACAGGCGAGGATGCTGTTGGCCTTCTTGGCCACCTGGGCACACTGCTGACTCATGTTCAGCCAACAGTCGACCAACACCCCCAGGTCCTTTTCTGCCAGGCAGCTCTCCAGCCACTCTGCCCCCAGCCTGTAGCACTGCCTGGGGTTGGTGTGACCCAAGTGGAGGACCCTGCATTTGGCCTTGTTGAACCTTATCCAGTTGGTCTCGGCCCATTGATCCAACCTGTCCAGATCTCTCAGCAGAGCTTTTCTACCCTCCAGCAGGTCAACACTGCCACCCAACTTAGTATTGTCTGCGAACTTACTGAGGGTGCACTCGATCCCCTCGTCCAGATCATTGATAAAGATGTTAAAGAGAACTGGCCCCAGTACCGAGCCCTGTGGGACACCACTCATGACTGGATGCCCACTGGATTTAACTCCATTCACCACCACTCTCTGGGCCCGGCCCTCCAGCCAGTTTTTAACCCAGCAGAGGGTATTCCCATCCAAGCCATGGGCAGCCACTTTCTCCAGGAGGATACTGTGGGAGACTGTATCAAAGGCCTCACTAAAGTCCAGGTAAACAACATCCACAGCCTTTCCTTCATCCAGCAAGCAGGTTACTTTGTCACAGAAGGAGATCAGGTTTGTCAAGCAGGACCTGCCCCTCATGAACCCATGCTGGGTGGGCCTGATCACCTGGGTGTCCTTCATGCGCTGCATAATGGCACTCAGGATGATCTGTTCCATGGCCTTCCCAGGCACCGAGGTCAGACTGACAGGCCTGTATCTACATGAGGGAAATGTCAGCATACAGAGTCAGTGTTTATGAACACTTCAGGAACTGTTTTAACAAAAAGTTTGATTTATAGCACTGCAGTACAAATGGCACAAGTATAAGACTTATTTTGAGTCATTTGAGTCATTCCTGCCAGCATTAGGAAGGGGCCATGGCTTCTTTGTATGTGACATGTCACATTCACAAGAGCATTTTCTAGCCAAAAAGGTATGACAAACAATCTAAGCGTACTTATGATTTCATCTTGTGAATTAATTCTGCTTGTTCATGGCTACACTGATTTACTGGAATAATTAAACAATTGGGGGATTTTCACTGTGATATTCCATGCTATGGGGATTTATGATATAACAGATCTCAGACACAGGCTTCAGCCTACTGCAAGTATTTCAGCAAGGGGTTTAATTTGCTTTTTCATTTCATAATGCTTAAGACAGACAGTTGTGCTTCACAAGGAAGGAATCCATTTTCAGGGAGCACGCATCTTTTAAATATCCTATAACTTGTCTTTGTTACTTAGTATTCTTACCACTGGTGAACTACTCCTTATTCAAAAAAAAGAAATTCTATGCCTTTAGCACACTGCAGACAATACATACCGTGTTACTAATTCTAAGTTTAGTCTAGCACAACAATTCTCTACAGATGCATTCCATTCTCATATTCCATATAATAGGGTTACCTTAGGAGTTAGCACTTAATGGTAAACAAGGGTGATTATTCCTACCAGCAGGAGCCTGTCAAGTGACTGGAATATAGTTTAACATCATGCTCTGTATAGTCACATCTAGAGTTACACTTATAATAAGACAATAAAAATCAGAAATTTATTTCAAAAGGACAGTTAAATAAACTTCTGCGAATCCAGATTATGCTGTTCTTATTACTTTCATAAATTGCTATTTTTCCATGATGGTATACAAATTCTATGCCTCAGAAAATCATTCTTAGTGAAAAGTTCCTGATCCAGTCATGATCAACTCCAAGGATAATAAAAACAAAGCATTGATAAATCAGCCACTAGGAGTTGTATTAAGGAAAGGATTATAGCTGAGATCAGAGTGAAGCTGAATACAAGGAGTGTGAAGACACATGTTGAAGAATCTTAGCTCCAGAACACACAGAGCTACCTATTGAAATTGCCAGGGAAAAGTGTCTGAAAAAGTTTTAAATCTGAATTAAAGTTTTGAATTCAAACATAAACAGAAATGAAATGAAACAGATGTTCCTCCAAGGCATTATTATCATATTAAATGTGTACAGGTTTCATTCTTAATGTATTACTAATGTTGAGCAAAGAATTTATTTATTTCACTTCTTACAGCATAGTCCAATACAGTTTCACATGTTTATCTGCTCTGAGCAAAAAGGCCCTTCTGCATCACTGAACTTTTTGTAGACTAGGGACTTCATTTTGAAATATACATCTCCTATTAGTCCTTGGTTGTTTGTCAGATTACGAGAGATGCAAGTAGGTGTAAATCAATGGAAAATGTAACATGTCATTCAAAAATAAAAAATAATGTTAAATAAGTCTACAGTTACAATATAAAATGAAATTAAAATGAGAAATTGATATCTTGAGATATTTGTTCTTGAAAACAGCTACTTAAGCTTTTCTAAACAGAAATTATGCCACACAAATCTAATTAAAACAGTTCTGCTATATAAATAACCTGCTTGGACTTAGAGAAGGTTTTTTGCCAAGGTTTTTGAGAAAGTTAGGAAAATACCAAAATAAGAAAACATCTTTTTAGAAAACTAATAAGTGATTAGTTAAAAGAAAAAGCAGATAGCAGAAAAATGGTCAGGCTCTGCCTTGAAAGAAGATTAGCATTGGAGTTCCATAGGAATGTGCATTGGGATTCTTGCTATTCAATGAAGTCCTAAACAATCTATGAAAAGAAGACTGAGCAATGAGATGACAAAGTCTGATGACAATACTACGTCACAGTAGTAGAATTAGCAGCTAACTGTGAAGAAGAGCAGAACACAAGGACAGGATTGAGTCACCAGATAATAAAACAGCAGCTGAAAATTTAATATAGAAAAATGTGAAGTAATGCACATAAAAAAAAATCTAACTTTACAAGTAAATAAAGAGATCTGCACTTAGCATTGCCACTCAGGAGACTGTGGAGCTAAGACTCCAAGGAAACATAACCTCATTGTTCAGTAATGGTTAAAAAAACCCAAATGTTTGACCTTATTAGAAAAGAAATAGGAAACAAAACAGAGCATATCATAATACCACTGTATAAGTGTTCAGGCACATCTTGAAACACTACACGTAGTTCTTGTCTATCCCCATTTCAAAAAGAACTTTATAGACTTCAGAGAGGTTCAGAGGTCGGTAACAAGGCCGATTAAATATGTGGAAAAGTTTCTTTGCGAAGGGTTACTAAATAAAATAACAATAATAATCACATTCAGAAGCAGCATGAAGAGATGGATTAGACTGATGCAAGAATCATTTGAGCTTGGGAGGAACCTCTGGATGTGTCTATTCCAACCTTCTGTTCACTGGATTCAGACTAACATGCTCAGAGCTTTGGCCAGTTAGATCTTGTTGAGTCATCTTTCAAAGATCGAGACTTAACAGTCTCTCCATGCAACTTGCCAATGCTAAGTTGATCTTCAGTGAAAATTGTTTTCTTCATATCCAGTCAAAACCTCCACACTTTCCATTGAAAGCCACTGAATTGGCTCATCTTTGTCAATAATTTTAAAATCCAAAATAAATATAAAAATTGCAGGGAGGAGTCATCAAATGAAGATGGTAGGAGTAAGGTTCAAAACAGACAAAGGAACGAGGTTTTTCATACAGCTGGGTGAATTGTGGAACTCTTGCTGAGACTCTTGCAGATTATGAAATTTTATGTGGTTTCAAGGAGACAGTTGGCATATCCATTCACAGAAGCGTAATCCACTGAACTTTCCTAATGAATCCTTAGGAGACATGACATTTGGCTAAATGAACCCTTGTTCTCACCTGACTCAGCTATTCTTACATTAATGCTCTTTTAACTAACAGTTTCTGGTAACACATACCCACCATTGATGGAAACCATAAATTCCAATTTTTCAGATCAGGTTTTTTTCTTACTAGTTCTCTGTAATAATAGCTCATCTCTCTACCCCGAGCTTGTTTATGCAACATGTATGAAACAAAGTACTTCACAGTTTTAAACATCATGATTCTACAATCTACCTCTAATAAACCCACCTACACTGGCTAGACACCCAAAGCATCAGCTCTGCAGGCAAGTGAGGATTTGTCAAAAATACCACCAAGGCTCAGGAAACATTACAAATAATGGTTCTGAAGAGTAAAAAACCACTGTCATGACTGCTAGCCCTCATGCTGTTATGAAAGCTGAATTTAGTACTCTTGAACCCTAGGGATTAATGTTACTTACTACATTCAGACAAAGTGCTCCTGAAAAATCCCCCAAGATTTTCTACCGGTGCATTTCATGGCTATCTGCAGCAGTACATCACTTATTTGGTGCAAAACTTCTACTGAGTATATTCTGCTGATCATTAAAAATTGTCCCAAATTGTCTCATACTTTGCATCAGCTGACTCCAGAGTCTAAACTTATGTAATTTAAGCCATTTCACTTGGGAAGGGGGAGGGAACAAAGATAATAATTCTCCCAAACAAACAAAACCAGAACAAAACCCCAAAATTGAAGACCAAAGTTCTCCATCTAAGTGAAATTTTGCTGCTTGTATAACTTACTGAGAAGAAACAAACCTTGAAGTTAAAAGCTGCAAGTTAAAATATTTTAATATAAAAAAGCAAGAGCCAAAATATTCACATAGCTGTCTACACATCTGCTTTTATGATAGATGCCATTAATATTGTTTAGTTTAGAAAATAAATCCTGAAGACTTAATCAAATGTGGAAAATGAAGCAAATGGGAAATAGAAACAAGAAAAGACTAGCCTGGATGAGTATTTGTAGCCAGGGAGAAACCACTGTGTTTTGTAGAGTCTATGAATGATATGCAGTTCCCACAGTGGCTATATTAACTGAGCTGGCCGATGATATTTTGAATTTTAGGAGCATAAAAAGTTACCTGAATTAGTTTCAAATGAGGATGTAATTATCTTTCCCATAATATGTTTTATTTTTACCAACTGAAAACAATTCTAAAAGTTGCTGACCCAGGATATAGTCCGAAGATGGAAATATAGTGAACTCGTAAGGAAAAGGGAGGTTTAAAGATGAAGACGAAAGAAACAGAATGACTCAGGTTAGAACCAAAAGCTGTAAAGTATCTGTATAACTTTATTTGGGTTGGATTTTTGGGGGGCTTGAGCTTTTGTTTTTGTTTTTATCCCAAGTGGTGAAAAAAGTTGAATAACTCACTAGACAGCAACCTGTGAAATCTGGAAGAGGTAAAAAAAAAAACACTAGAAAATAAATCTCTTTCCCTGAAGTTTTTATTATGTTGCCTTGTTTTCACTTGGTTGAAAGGTATGTCAAAAATGTCTTTTTTGAAATAGGGAAGAGCCATATCTTCTGATTTTACCAAAGATATATTCCAAACTACCTTTAAATACTGCAGATAATGCAGTCTAAGAGCTTCACAAAGTCTTCCATTGCATCAGTCATTGCATCTTTCCAGACCAAACACTACTGAAAGGAGCTGCCATATAAAACACAAAACACAAATTGCAGCAGAGGAAGTAAAACATATATTCAAATTCAAGTCCAGATTTCCATAGGTGAATCACCAAATTTCATTACAAGCAGAATTGAATATCCTAAAAAACAAGGCAGGCACACATTATATGTTTACTCACCTCATAATCTGTATTCTTAGTTTAAATTTATCAGATAAAGGCTTTTTTTCAGAATGAAGACACAATCTTATGTTGTTTTTTTAATTTCAAGATACTCTCTCCTCAAAGGCTTAATAGTATTAAAAGAGCTGATATAAAATCAAACCTATTTGGCCAATACAGTTTTCTCCATGGCATTTAAAATATGAATGCACAAACTTTGCTGGAAAATTAAATGTTCAAGCAGGCAAAAATAATCCAATACTACCTTAACATCATTTATTTTTTTCTTCTTCCCCCTCCCAGTAGCTTCACAACCACTTGAAAATAAAGCCCAAAGGAGAAAGAATTTGTGTCAGGAAGTAGACAGGAAAGAGGAACAGATTTTTCTAGCACAGAAGTGAGGAGCAAGTCATGGATATTCCTTGTCTGAATGTAGGAATGAGACTTAAATCAGGAATCTGGGTTCCTTATCTAATCAGTGGTGAAAAGGTCGCACTCACTCCCATCTTACATACTCTGAATTGCCCTGGAAATTCCCCAGTCAGCAGGAAACACAAGCTCCTAACCTGGGCACCTGAATAGAGTACGTCTGATATGACTGCTAATGACCATTTTGCATTCCAAAAGCAACTGTATTCCAAGCAACTCTGCTTTGATACCTAAAAGTTCTGCCTCTGTTACCTTGTCTGTTCATGGGAGCCATAAACAAAATTCCATCATTTAGATTAACTACTTCAACAGAAACAGCAGCTAGCTTGTCAGGTTGTTGAGTCAAACTATTAAGAAGCCTATGAATTACATACCCTCTATGTCTGAAAAGCCTCACTGTGAACCTAGTAACAGATCCACAAACTAGAAAAGGCTCGTCAATTTTCTTTTACTGTTAAGGATACTGTTAATCTTGCTCCATGATCAAATTAAGGCTTCTAATACCATTACAGCCATATAATTCTTCTCACAAAGTAATCAAACTCAATTGTTCCAACTCACCTAGCTGGAAGTCTGCTCCAAAATCTCACTTCCCTGACAGTCATTTTATATTCAGCCTAAATTTATTCCCAGTCACTCCATTCTTTTTGGTTTTGTACTGATACTTCCTTCAATTTAACCAAGATCTTAATTCTTCCTGGCTCCCAGACTCCATTTCTCCACTGCTACCACTTTTAATCTCATTTTTAAGAGGATTCAGCAGTATGATATCATATTACTGTCCACATCATACTTGTCCCAGTATGGATAAACCTTTCTGAAATTTGAGTAATAAGGAATGTATACTATATTCCCACTGGATGGTATTCCATTATACAAGACAACAGTATTCATTTCACTAGTGGAAAAACTTTGCATTATGCAATCTAGAATCCCATTTTTCTTTTTCACAGTAAGCTTATATTGATAACTATAACTGACCTACTAAGAGACTGAGGTCTGTCTTGTCTTCTGTACTTTGAAGTTGATAAGCCTCCAACCTATAACAGAAATATTTGCTATGAACTACCCTACATGCGTGACTTTTTATTTCAAGTTATTAAATTTCTTCCTATTTCAGCTAGTCCACTAGGCCACTAACATTTTCTCAGGAGACAGTCATAGTCTTCCATTTATCGATGATGCCTCACGACTTAAAATAAATTGTGTCAACTGGACCACAAAGGAAATCTCTGTGTACCTCCCACCAACCTTATGGATATAACTCCAAGAAAACCTGCTGCCTGTCCTTTTGATAATTCTTTGTCCAACTTGCAATTCTTAAACTCCTCTTTGCTTTCTCCACAGTAACTAATCAACACATACGGGACATGAAATCAAGCGTTTCAATAAAGTCTGACTAGATTAAATCTATTGCATTTTCTTATCTAGAAAATTAATTAGGGAAGAGAAAGAGCAGCTTAGAGCATTCTATTGCAAAGCAGTGATGCATTTTAATATTATTTTCTTTTTAACAGCATATTTATTTTTTTCTCCTTTAAAACATGTTCAGTGAACTGTCAGACACCATACTGCCCCCACTGTAAATGACAGGAAGCCACTAATAACCTTTTTAAAACCAGCAATAATTCATAAGGGACAAAATTCCAGGCACAATGAGCAAAACTATCTTTTATTTATTTAATTTTTTTTAGAATAATTAAAACACATCGAACAGATCCATTTGGCAGGTATGACAAGGAAGCAGAATATGGTTTGAAAGCAGGGGTATGATTCTGCCTTTTTATACACTTTAGAATTTTTAATTTATTCTGTAGAAATTTTATTCTAAAAGAATGTTTTCATTCATTATTTACAATTTAGTTTAATGGGTTTTTTTCTACTTGACAGTATTCATAATTTAAATTTTCTCATTCAGCTGAAACCTTAGACTTTTCTTGCAATGAAAGCATTAATAAAAACACACCTTTTTGATACAGATATTTTATTACTTGGACACAAAGTTTAGATTCAACTTACTTCAAAAATGTGTATGTATGTCTTTTCACTGTTCTTCATCTGGATGTCAGCACATTGTAACACTCTTTGCCTGCTACTACTATGTACCTTCCCTATTTCAGCATGTTTGACCACAAGGCTAACTTGAAAATTAGCCTAGGCTTATTTCAAACTCAAGAATTTGTAATTACAGCTCTTTGGGAATTCAGTAATGTGCATTCCACACAAAGTCAATTTCTATATTGCTATGTAGGATTTTTTGTGTTTTCTGTATATTTTGACAGTTATATTTTTCTACAACAGTCAATTTCTACTCTGTTACGAATAGATTGTGTTTGAAATATAATTTGCTTTCAAGTTGCAGTATACATTTACCAACAACAATACATACAGTAATTACATTACACATACATATTTTCTATTTTTGTCACTCATTGGTGTTCCTAATTCCTTACAAGCTCTTGATTGTACTTTGGAGAAGGCAGTCTGGGAGAACAGATTATATTACTCCATAGATTTTGAGTTTTAAACAAAGTCTCTTTCAGATTTCTGTTGGACAAAAAGGCCTCTGCTATCTGACAGCTTCAAGTGAAACATTTTACTGAATAACACTGGCCATTCTAAGCCTTATACTGAGTTAAACAATAATAGGCTATTTTAACTAGAGTATGGCCACTTTTCCAAGGTGGTCTTTTGATTGAAATGTATGTCAGTGGACTTTGAAATCCAAAGTGTGAGCCACAATAACAGATTTCCTAGGGAAGCCTTCTTTAGACCTATACAGATTCATATTTATGAAGCAGAAGAGTGAGACTCAAGATTTAACTAAAGCATACTAATATTAAATTAAGCTGCCTCATAATAGTATTTGTATAATGAAAGTATTATAGCAAAAGTATATAATCAACTGCAGGGCATGCTGCAGGCTTAAATCCTTACTGTTTGATGAGTGATTTAGCAACACTGAATGAATTGTCAGAATCAAAATATAAATTGAACTTGTCTCTTTAGTAAGCTTTTGCAAGCCACATGAAGTTCAAGAGTTACAGACTGTCCATTTCTGACACAAACAAAAATATCCTCATGCTTTTCATCCCAGCAGTGAAAGGGGAAGGACTGGTAGTCCCATCTATTCAGCCTAGTGTAGGGTTTTTAAAAAACCTAACCATTGCTGCAGTTTCTCATAGATAACTGCAATTGTATCACTCGATGAATATTCTTTTCTGTCATTTTTAAGACATCTGTAAACACAGATACATAGCACTCTTCAATTTTATTTTTTCTTACCTAAAAGTAGCTTACTATTTCCAGATTATTTTCCAGTTCTTTTAAACATTTGAGTCTTAATGAAAAGAAAAAGGAAGAAAACTGAAACGGTTTTTTCACCATAAGTCACAGTGCAAATGGGAACTTTTTCCTCGACTTCCAAAGTTCACATTAATTAAATAATGAAACAAAGAAAAAGAAAACACAACTAAATGTCAAACAGCTTTCATTTGCATGAGAGTTGAAGTGCCCTCCTGTGTCAACATAAGGCCTCCATTATTTTCAGACTGCATTACCTGCCACCTTTAATAAAAGCTGGTCAAGCAGGGAGAGTTACAGCATATGCTGAATTTGGCAGTGACATATCAGCAATTTATCCAAAGACCTGCAAACATGCAGAATACAAGGAAGGTCTGCTCAAAAACAAAAAAAAAATTCAAGTAACTTCTGCAATAGATTCCTTTCTGCAAATATTCAAAAACTTAAAAATGGAAAACTCACTTCAAAGAGGACGGAATTGGGGTCATACTTTTGCCACTATCATCTTAGATTCTGCTGGTGTTTAGAAAAAGAAAACGAGACTTGAATTCTGGAATCATAACTGCCTGTCTTTAAATTCAGTATCCCCTTGTTTCTAAGCACCAAACAAAATTTACTCTAAGCATCTTCAAGAAAACTTTCATAAGACTTTCCTTTTGGAAAAATCAAATTGCCTCATTTAATTTGTTTTCTCCTAAAATAATCTGTATAAAAATGGTTTTACGATGCCAGAAGATAAGCTTCTTCATCTAAATTGTGGTATTGCTTCAAATCCTAGACATTCCCCTCACTGCTTTTCATACTTATGCTACAAATCTCATTGGTCATACACAGATCTTTGAACACAGAAGTATATATTTAATAAATATAAGCTTCTATGCTTCATGCCATGAAATTGCAACAACATGAAAAAAAGATTGGGACTGTAGGCATACGTACAGAGGTGCCTGCTGTTGAACTCCAATAGAATCCACGCTCCTTGCGTCTGCTTATTATATTTTCTGCACCTCTTAAAACACAAATTTAGTGTTTGAGCTCTGAGTGTCCAGGAACACTGAATGAGCACAGAGGAGCAGATTTCTGGCACTATGCAGAGTGCTGTATAGACATAACAAGAGGCTACAACGCAACACGTGGGCAGGAACATCTACCATGCTGTGCTCATCTGAGAATCAGGCAATTAACTGCTAACATGACATTTCTCAGCCAATAAATAAAAGTGCTTACAAACATAATCCATTTTACATCCATTGAACCCATTTCATGCAATAACAAAACAAATTTGTCTTTTATAGAGATTTAAAAAAAAAGCCCACAAAGTACTGTGGAGAGAGGAGGGGAGGAGGTGGATTGTTAGCCATTTGGATAAGTTTAAGGCATAAAAATGTGCAAGATCTGGAGACAAATTTGTAGTGCCTTATTGCAGAGCTCAAGATAAATTGCTTATCTCTGCCCATACAAACATTCCCTGTGTTGACAAAATTTTCACCTATGAAAACTGACACTATACAAACCCATAACTAAAAATATTGTCCTTTCCAAAATTTAAGATTTCTTCAGCAATAGTACGCACCCTTCTAGAAATTAAACTCTTAGGCAATCTTCAAACACATCTGCTGCTGCTACTGTCCAGTCCATAATTTCGGAGTTTCTTACACCCTGAATGAAATGATGCTTACAATGTTACTTCTGTGTTGCCTTGGTGATGTCATGAATGTACTTTTCTTTCTCTAGCACCCAGAAAGGAATTCTTACATCAGAAGCAGATTTGGGTTATTTTTAATAATGCTGGACATCTGTGATAGAGTGTTGTACGGGAAAGAACACAAAAGTATTGTTTTACTGAGATTTGTGTAAGCAAGTTTTTATTAGCTATTCCTCTGAGATGTAGCACCCAAACTTTTCACCTCCTGCCCAACTCATGCAAACTGCACACTTCCGTTCCTTGATCACAAACACTTTTGTAACATGACTGTTTATTTTAAAGCCCCAGAAGGACTGGGGCAGGGGGGAAGGGGTAGGTCATGGACAGAAAAATGAAGAAAAGAGTACTAATGCTTGAAGTAGTTGACAGTATCCTTGCTGCACAGCCTCAGGTAAACACCAATGTATTGGAATTAAGAGTATGTTAGCAAATTGTTGTTCTCTCCAGGATGCTTCAAGATTCACTATACCAGCACTCTTTCCTTCCCCCTCCCCTGCTCCTGTTCTTGGAAGTAGAGAGGGGATATTGAGCACACTGAAACAACCCCAGAAACCCCATCTGTAGCTTTCATGTCTCCTTCAGGCTTTTCAGACTGAACACGATTACCAGCTATGATGCTCATTCTCCTTGTAATGCAACTGTTTTCTTTTTGGTCCATCAACTGTCTTCAAAATATTGACAGCATGTCACTAACAAGTCTGCAGTCCCTGGCTGAAGAGACAGTTTTGCTTATGTATCTGTTCTCTAAAAGCCAAAAAAACAGCACACAATAATTTTTAAATGTAACTTGCACCAAGACTCTCCCTATAAGAATATTGACTCATACATAAGGCTGGTCAAGGAAACAATAATACTGCTTGGACAGCTTATGATTGGTTTAGACATATTCACCTGTTCTGTATCTTTCCTTTAGTGGCTGCATGTTGTCTCCTTATCTAGACTTCTTTGCCTAAGACTGCACTTGACTGAAAGCCAGCATGGAGAAACTCATTTGAGGTAAAACACAGCAATTAAAAAAGCTGAGCAGCCAAAGGTACAAGTGTGAAAGGGACATCATCCTTTTTGGCATCAATTTTATATCCACCCTATAAAAGTAGGGTGAGTATTCAATTGTATGTCTTCTGTTTACCACAACCAAGCAGCAACAAGTAAGAAAATAGTATTTTTGCCCTTTTAGAATGAAGATTCTGGGTTTATAAAACTTCACATTCCCAGGAAATACACCTGTGTAAAGCTGCATAGGGGTTTTCCAGGCCACTTAAGTGTACCTTTTTCTGTCCAAAATTGCTCCCTTTCTCTTCTGTAAAATGCCAGCCAAGGCACCTTAGCAGACCTTGACAAAAGCAATAAATCAATTTTAAAAGTATCTTAACTTGCCGTCCACCAAAGCCTGAGGGCTTTCTTTTGTCAAACCTCTAAGGTTTATTGTAAAGCTAATAGATACTTTTCTTGAGGGACGGGTTTTGTTTCAGGGGCAAGAATATCATTCAGATCTGAAAGCTGTATTTTGGTATTCTCGACCATTAATTTTTTTGTTTTCCTTAGTGATACTGTGATGGATTAATTGTATCATATTTATCCTTTCGTTTATGCACCACAGATAGTTTTCAATGCTCTTGGAACCAAAATAATGTTCTCTCTCCCAGACCCACTATTTTTACTGTGGTTTCTCTATTACATGTCTATTTATTCATTCAACCTTAGACTAATCCAGTGGACTTTTTTCCCTTTTTTTTTTTTAATTACTTTGCATTTACCATTTAGAGGAATTGCTCATGGAGAAATACAATCTGAAGAGAGGTTAAAGTTAAAATAGAGCCATAAACAGAAAATGGAACAGCAGAAGGAATTGTTATGCAGTGAGAAACAGAATAAGAACATATGGTAAACTAAAGGAAAAATGAACTGAGATATAGTACTTCTGAATTGTTCTGAACACTAGGGAAGGGGTGCGGAAGGCATGATTATGAAAGAAATATCAAATAAATTTATTCCCTAATTTGCATCTCATTTTATCTTGACTATTCTGCTGACTGATAAAGTCCATTAGGCAGCAACTCAGCATGTGACATTATGGCCAGCACAAGATAATTAATTAGTATATATTTAATTCTAATTCAATTTCCTAGGGGGAAAGACACTCAGTTTCTCTTTCCGTTTTCCATATGTACATACTTTTCTACAAATATAAAATCCTATAGTTGAAGAAGACAGGTGGAAATTTAAGATATACTCAGCCACAGTTAGCATGTTGAGTCTTGTAATTGGAACAATCAAAACATAGCAGTTTGCTTTCCTAGCAAATTATGCAAGTCACATTTCATTCACTGTGCAGCACACTTGAGACTGATGTGCTTGCTATGATAATACATAAGCTTTAGATGTTCCAGTCTCCACCTCGGCTGCTGACAACTCATCCAAGAGCATAGCATTGTGGATTATTTCTTGTAACAAAACAGGAATGAAAGAAACAATAGAGAACATTGTCAGTAGGAAATAGAAAAAGGCAGGATTTTCAAACACCTTTTGCAAAGGCTGTAGATAACTATTGAGAATTCCCATGTTATTGGGTATTCAAAAAGTGCAAGGTAACAGCTTTTGAGCAAACTTGGTGCACAAAGCAATTGAAATAAATTACAGAAATGTAGTTGTTTTAATTTCTCTTCATCTGGAAAGGAATCTCAAAGTCCTGACTTGTAGTTGAGTAGATCACATCTGTTGTCTGTTATTTTAACTACTTTAATTAAATCTTTGTGCCAAAGTGCAGATGAAAAGTAAGAAGCAATCACGAAAATAGCAAATGCTTGTAAAATAGCAACAGTTCTGATCAGATTTCTGATCCACTGCCTGGTTAAGAAAATATAAATGGTGAGCTGGGACTGCCTCACTACAGAAGGTACTGCACAACCAATGAAACCAGAAGACAGTTTGGAAAATAGGAAGAAGCACTTTCAATAGAAGTTATTGAAGAAGCTGTTATAACCATGTTCAAAAATTATGAAAGTGCTTCAATTATCTTCTGTATGCTCCTATTACCTAGCAATCTAGTTAGTATTTTTTTTTCTAAAATCTTGCAGTCTATATAGTACCATAGTAGCTTTTCATTCTATCAAGAGAAAACATGAAAAAGAAATTCAAGACAGTTATTTTTATATAATTTTGTGACCTGAGATTTTTCAGTCTGAAGTGATCCCAAAAGGCATGGGATAGAAAAGACCTACGAGAGTAATTAAATGGATAAATAACAGGTATCGGTGTATCTCTCTTATACCATTTTAGTTTTGCTTAAAAGTTAGTAAGATGCAGTACCATTTGATGATGTAAGAGAGGGAAAAAAAACCAAGATTAATAAAAGTTTACGTCAGATAGTAGTTTTATGGTGCTTACTGCTCAATAGTGTATGGCAAACAGCAGTACCTCTCCTTAGTGAGAAGCCTGCTAAGCCTCATCAAAGCGTGGGTACTTATTTAATATAAGTCCCTTTCCAGGGACAGAAGAGCTGCCTTATCAAGAGATGAACACAGAAAGCCTAATTTCTCTATCAAGAGAGGATCATTCAATAAGAGTATCTGGACTGAGATGATTGCTTTATTTTGAAAACTGCATAGCACAACCCTTGAGACTTGAGCCTTTGCTGTCTAGATTGTGCCACTGGGCTGGTTTCTTACGCAGAGACTAACAGATGAAAATTGTTTCTAGAAGGAAGTTTTTAAAGGTACTAAGAAAACTTCTAGCATTTTACTTCCTGAAGCAAAGCAGCCAAAGAAGAGGCCAGACGTAGATACTTGTAGATACATAACAATTTGACAAAAAATTTTCCTCACTATCTATGTATAAAACCTTCCTCTCCCACTCTAGTTCATTTACTCTTACATTGCCATTCAGAGACTATTGTTACTAAGCAATATATAGGTCTCAGCGTGTGTCATGTAATATAGATATAGATATATCAATGAATCAATGATTCATGATTCAATGATGGACAAATCAATGATATGGAATGTTCTGTCCCAGAAAGAGAAGGAGGTTGGCTATTAAATGACATTATTTATAAAGCACATGCAGTGAAAAGAACACAGAAAAGATCTGTAGTAGCCTTCGTCTAAGTTTCAAACTTCATAAAAAAACCTCAAATGCAAACTCAATAATTTATTTACGTAACAGAGGAACTGGACAGTATTGTTTCTATGAATTTTCAACATTTCACTTATATTTTGAGATCAGTTTTCCCAAGATTTGGTAACTCAACATTTATCAGAAGAAACAAAGCATATATGCTGAGAAAAATAACTTCTATTTCATATAAAAATTGATGCTTTTCTCAATCTCTTAGCCAAAAATATTATGTTCATTTTTTTAAATCATGTTGCAAACAGTTGTAGTGTGCATTTATTTAAGAGCATGCAAATTTCCTAAGTGTTTCTTTGATATTGATGCATTGGCTTTTCCAGATGAGCCCTAACATTTTATCTTTTTTTTTTTTTTTTTTTTTTTTTTAATTATGATTATATTTTGGAGCAAAATTTCCCAGTTAGGATGATGTTATATGATCTGGTAAGACAGCTAACAGAAATTGGCTCAGTTTATACATTGTAACAGATTAATTATTTTGGACATTGCATAATTAGTTTCACTGCCTTTCTGGGTCTTACACAGGAATGGAAGATGACTGATCTAACATCCCAGGAGATACTCAAATAATGTTCTAAATCAGCAGTTAGGACAATGAAATAACTACAAGCAAGTCTGAAAAGCATAGGTGCAACCCAATAGGCTAGGAACCTGCAGCAACTGCAAAGCTTGAAAGTTATAGCAATGAAAGCCTGGTATTCGGGAGGGCCACACATAGTAGTGAAATTCTGTCAAATTTAAAGACTGCCATTATTTTTCTGTTCTGAAAAAGAAAAGGTGAAGTCATTATTAATTGACCCTGTTGGTAGAGTATCCTGAACTGGAAAAAAGAAAGATAATTATTTTTTTCTTTAAGGGTGTCCTGATGTACTTTTGTAGTGTATACCTTCTGCTTTTCTAGGCTGTATATTTATGTGTGCAGACATGTATATATACACAGGTAGAAGATGAGATACATTGCATGTGTCACAAGGAAAAAAAAGTATAGCGTATAAGAAAAAAAGTTTCATTTTCACATGCAATCAGAGCTTCTTGTGAAGCCACAGCAAAAGGATCACCTTATAAATTGTGAAGCTTCAATAACAATAGAGCGGTCTAAGAGTTCAGTCTTAATTCTGAAACTTACTGCTCTCATCAGCCTACAGAAACTTTAATAGTGCTCAACTGTCACTTGCATTCTGTTTCAAATTCTTCATGACTTTTGTTGCTGCCAGTGGCCAAAGAACAGTAATCCTTGCCATGGAATTATCTGTGCTTTTCGATAACAACTTTCATGAAACCATTTCCATTTTCCACAAAAGTATCTAGCAAATTATTCTGCCACTGACTATATTATTTGCTCCCCTACAACATCTTCCATGTAACTGCTTCTTACCACTCTTTGGTATTCTTAACATTTACATCTATCTTACTTCCACATGCTTGACATTTGTATATTTCAATTAAAACTACTTAATATTTATATTACAAGTCTGTCAAGAACTTCGTTGTGTTGGAGAACCAGGTTTTCTAGCCACTGGAGGTACTCTGACAGACACAGGGCTATTGACCCTAACAACCTGCAATATAAAATGGCAAGTGAAAGACAAGTAGGAAAGGAATGTACTGTAAGAAAGGAATTGTACAGTATTGCATTTCCCTCTGTATACAGTCACATGCCCATTGCCCTTATGTGCCTCTCAATCTATTAGCATTGGTCAGCCTTCTGCTAGGCACCATTTCAAAATCTGGTCTGAAAGACGGAATCAAAAGATGCAGTGATAGCAAACTAAAGAGCCTGAAAGACCACCTTCCTATTTAAAGGAGAGAGAACGTGTTGAAAAACTCCATCACAATTTAGAAATATACAGTACTAAATAAGCAGGAAAGAAAAATAGGGAGAGACCATGTTACTTAAATCTCTAATACTATTATGCTTTAATTATATTATCTACCACCTTCACGCTTTTCCTCTACTCCCTTGACCACCAGCCTTCTTCAGTGTTAAATCCAATGTGGAAAGTCCTGATGTTTATAGTCTTTCTTCCTAATTTGTCTGCTGCAGGCCCTCAGTCACTTCAGTTATCTATCTATTCTTTCCTTTCCTAACCCTTTCATCTATATTTCATTAAAGTTCATGCTCTTTAAGGTAGGTATATTCTCTTACAGTCATACAGTGGGATCTTCAGGTTCATTTAATTTTATTTTCACCGTTGTAGTAAATGATTACACAAGTGAGAACAATTTCCCTCAGCCAGTAAAAACAAGAGACCGGAGCTGGTTTCAGAGAACAAGAACTGATTTGGGGTAATTAGTAAACAGTAAAACACAGAAGTAAGTGTATTTCTGATACAAATGGCTGAGACCTCCCAACCCTTCCCATGCAACAGGGCCTGAACAATCTACTGTGCCTCTCACAGATGGCTTGAATTCCAAAACTGGGTGGAAAGATTCAGAAGTCTAAAAGTAATCTATATTGCTAGGAAGATACAGCTTCACATGTAGACAATTATCCTCGGAGGTAGGAAAAACTGGGACAGAGGATGCCAGTGACGGAAATGTACAAGAACTCCAAAATTTAAAGACTCAGCTACAATTCAAGGGTTTGTCTAGTATAGTTGAGCTGTAAAATTCTCTGTCAGACCTACACAAACCATCAAGAGAATTTTTCTGTTAATGTAATTTAAATTCAAGAAATGTTATTGGCCCACAGATTATTTTTTAAATCTGCATAATTGTGGATGACATTTGAGTTACAGGTTAGAGTAATTACATCCATTAGCATATAGGTGGGGGTATATTCATGTTCCAAAATGGTGTAGTTGTAAGTCACAGACTTCTAAGTACTGCCCAAGCCTGAGACAAGGAGATGAGACTTGCTCCAAAAAGGCTGGAAATTGGTTAAGAAGGTAGGCAGGAGCTGAACCAGGAGATGAGTCACAAAAAAACATGAGAGAACGATGACAAAAGCATATGCATTAATGTCAGAAATATCAGAGGCATAAGGAAGAAAAGCATGGAGAACAGATTTTGAGATCTGATCAGAATAGGACAGCTGGAAACATTAGTCGGAACATCTATGAAAGGCTGAAGAGGGTGGAAGACAGAAAGGAAGAAATCCAGAATGAGTGGGAGGAAAGAAACACATTTGCAATTGCTTTGTCAGGAATACACTGGTATCTTCCTGCTATAGAATCTTTTCTCTCTCTCCAAAAGATAATCCCCCAATTAAAAGGGGATTGTCAAATGTACACATGTGAACACAGTAAATTAATCCAAACCAATTTTAATCTATATTAATTGGCTATTAAAAGGATTAATTTATTAGAGGTCAAATCCAGCCACTCTTTCTCAAGAATGTCAACATGGGCATAAGTTACTAACGCCCGTAGAAAAAGTGTTTGAAAACATGCAGAAAGGGTTAAGGTTGCTCCAGGCATTACTTACTCTCTCTTCAGGCATTTCCTGTGCATCAGCTGCTGCTTTGCTTAAGGGAATTTGCTGCTTAAAATGTCTATTCTGCCAGGCAACCAGAGTAACTGACATTAAGGGAAAAGCAGCACCACTGAATGGGCTTCAATTGCCCTTTAGCAATGCCCCACCTTTGCCTTTTCTATCCCTTGTTTCCTTTGCAAAGGCTGATTATAGACAGAGGGATGGAAGAAGGCAAAGAATATGTAATGTAATTGCTTTCCATTAATAAAGAATGGTCAGTCCAAGCAATCTCCCTCTAAGTATCCTTCTATCAGCTAACAAATGGACCTAACCATTGGCAATGAAAGAAAAATCAATTTATTTGGAAGTAATGTAAATTTATTATGAAAAATGCTTCTGGAATACTGCAAGCTTCTCCCATTTCTGTTGACAAATTGGTTACTTAGAACTATTGACTTAGAGCAAGGATTGCTGTCTGACAGAACTGCACTGTGACAAAAAAGGGCCTGGAACTGAACTTATTTTCAGTTCCTTCGCACTCTCTGTGGAGAACTACGTCACTCTGTGGTGTAGAGTAGCTTACCCTATTGCTATATAGCTATTCTAGCTCACGAGCAGAGGAGTGTACTGGATTTAGGTGGGATAGATAGGGTAACATTCCCGCTCCCTGACCGTTTTCTTACAGGAGGAGCAGCAGACAAAAAGCCCCTGGCTCTTGTCATCTCTGTGAGTCATAATCTAAGCAGAAATGAGCATAGGAATAGAGGAAGTCTTTAACTTCCTCATCACTCCCCCACATCATAAGCAAAGGTTATGACAATCTAGCCTTAAGTACTTTGAATAAAAACATCTCAGTGAGTCAGCTGTTTGCAAATAGCTCTCCGCCTTCCTTTGCCTTCATCTCTATGGGTGCTCCGTGTTTGCTTCGCATCCGCATGAATTCCACCCCACCTCCTCCCCTCCACCCCCCACACCTTCTGCATGCAGCTGAACTCTCAGAAGCTCTACTGTAATCACTCTGAGCATTCACTTTTGAGGTCTGGCATCTTCTGATTCCATCAGTAGTCACAACTTTGCTTTTAAAGTTTTGAACATAGAATGAGACAGCCATTTTGTCTCCTACTCATGATCTGTAGGTTATCCAGAAGTTACAGTTCTTGAAAATACACCTTATATATGTAATATGTTAATGAATTCAAGGGAGTCTCATACTTCTAGGATTTTACAGATATTTTCAAGGCAAAAGGCTGACCAAATACTTTTGAAGCACGCAGTAGGCTTTGTTCTTTACAACAGCATAAATGTTCTAATTTTGGTTTCTGCCCCCTGCTTCTTTTTTTTTTTGTTGTTGCTGTTGCTGAAGCTGTTGAAATTCCACAGTTTAAGCAGGCCCAGTTGCTAAACATATCCTCTTGGTTCATTTTCTTGCAATATAGCTACTTTCTGATTTCACAAGAGTTGACTCAGTTCTGACACAATGTTCCAAGATGAACACCCACATAGTGTAACATTCAGATTTCATTCTTTCCTCCACACATACTAGCACTCTCATCACCTGAAAGCAGCATCTTACTTTCTTTAGATGACCAAATATGCCTCCAGTATATTCCCATAGAAATCTAGTTATTATAACACTCCATGGTAAATTTATTTACTGTTGATGGTGTATTAATTGTTAGTTTGATCTAAAAAATACTAATTAAAAATATATTTCATCATGCTTTTTCATAAAGAAAAAAATATGCTGAAATTTGTAAAGCTATCTGTAGAAATACATTGGCTTGTTCATCGAGTTATGAAAATAATATGAAGTCCTTTTAAAACACAAATAATAAAGTTCAGTGTTTTATTAAAAATATTCCAAAAAGTTTCTTTCCATACCTGATAAGTACTAATTAAAACCGTCATACTGTACTACAAGTAACTTTGTAAAGAGTGGAGGAGAGAACCAAATTAGGCAGAGGAAGGGAGTGAGGGAAAGACCAACTGTATTTTGAGATGTAGCAGATGGTTAAGACATGGAAGTTAAATCAATAAAACACCTAGATTATTCTAAGC
Organism: Tringa tobata; assembly: GCA_033628505.1. Taxonomy (NCBI): domain Eukaryota; kingdom Metazoa; phylum Chordata; class Aves; order Charadriiformes; family Scolopacidae; genus Tringa; species Tringa tobata. The sequence goes on from JAHREE010000379.1 coordinate 3,130,549, forward strand.
AGTTAAGAACCGGAAAATTAGACATTTCAGGAAAGGAGGAATTTATTTATGAGGAAATCATTTGAAGAAAAAAGCTACCTAAGGGAACTGACTGAGAGTGACTATACAAATAGTACACACAGATTGAAAGGACATAGACGCAGACATTCCCACTGAATGCTATGAGTAAGAGCAAAAGAAAGAGGTAATTACTATATTAACCCTTATTACAAAACATGGTTAAATGCAACTTCATAGGCTGCTAATAGAAGAATAAATAGCAATACTGTGCAAACCAGCCAGGAAGAAGGCAGAGGACTAGCAGGATTATACATATTGTGCTGTCTGAGGACATGAAGTACAAGCAATGGAACAAAAATCTATTAGAGGAAGTTTAAAAAAAATATTAACAACATATTTTCAATTACCAGATCACTTACAAATATTTTTTTTAAAAAAAAAGTATTAGATTTGTCAGAAAAGTCTGACAAAGTATTGTCAGAAAAAAATGGGAATGTAAATAATGTCTTTTCTACCTGCAGTTTGTATTATTCTACAAACTAAGCTTCACCTGGTTCATGATGCACAGTTCTGCATTTAGGGAAAAACCAAAATGTTTGCACAAATCTGCAGGTTCCTCTTCCATATTAGATAAATTATGCTTAGTGACATCTGAAACCAAGACCTTGACTGCCTAGAAACTTAAAATATTCTTTGAAAGTTAGGTGACATCATGCCATGAAAAAAAATAAAAGCCATATTCAATTTTTATTTTTAACATTATTCAGTTCCCTGATGACATTTTAACATACTCAATATGTGCTCTTTTGATGAAGTGACTGGTCTGGCAGACCATGGATAACTTGACAATGCAAATTCAAATTGACATGTAGGAAGGTTCAAGATTTGGTGTCCCCATCATCTGACAGGAAACCTGTGGCTGTAGTCACCAAGTGTAATGAGACACTTTTCCAAAGTCCTTTCTGTTCAAATAGTGTTACTATCCCCTAGGAACAGTAGTCAAGTAATTATTTAAAAAGCATGCTACCACAAGGCTTAAAATAATTTCTTAGGGATTACCTATTTTGCAATTTAAAAACAACAAATAAACAGTAGGAAAGACTTTATATATGCAGTTTAAAGAAAAATAGCCACAGGTGGTTATGATTAAGTTCACACAGCAAGATGTGACAGAATTTAACAGGAAAAATAATGAAGTTTATTTTGTAGGTTAAAAAATTATCTTTCAGGGCCTGAAATGTTCAATATGTTTACTGAACTTTTAGAACTTAATTTCACATATACTGGGAAGTTTATACTAAAATATGAAGATACTTTGAATTAATAAACATTAATATATTTGGTAAAAATTCATTTAATTACCTTAAATTGAAACAAAGGTGCTGTTTCCCCCAAATTTGAACAAATTTCATTAGATCAGCTAAGACTAAAATTTTATGCTTTATGGTCTTTTAAAAATTTTATGGGCAGCCTCATGGTTCACCTAATTCCATGGCAGTTCAGACAACAGCAAGAGGGAAGCTTTATTAAGCACTCTGAATACCTATTTTCAGTTTATTGAGACATATCAGTCTGTTTATTTGATCCATATGTCAAACTATGGCACCATGATGAATGTAGCATACTTCTGTCCTTACCCCCCCTATGCTAGGCATACATATGCTGATAACGTGTACAGTAAAATTACAGGAAATAAAAAATATATACATAGAGAGATTTTTTTTTAAAGAATTTTTTAAGAATAAGCCCAGAAGAGCAACTGCTTCCAGTAGCTAGGAGCTCAAGCAGATACAGGCTGCCAGACTCAGGAAGCTCGACGCCAGGCCCAGTCAGAGATGTCTGCTCTGCCTTCCCACACCTGAGAGAACAGGGAGGAACTTGAGCAATTCTAGATAAAGTCAACTAAACTCAACCTCCTGGTCCAAACCCAGTTCCACTGGATTAGGAACCTGAGGCACCAAAGTGGAAAAGGAAGCAGACACACCAAGGCATTAGTAGCAACAAAGCAGAGACAGTAGTCCCAATGTCATTACAGGGCAAGATGGAAGATACTCATGGAAAAACAAAAAATCTGGATCCAGACTGGTTTGGAATATTTCTCAAGTGAATTCTGTTTATATAAAAGCAGAAAGCCCCTCAGAAAACAAGGAAATGCAACTGTATCCTCTGTCCTTGTAGATCCAATGTTCTTGTAGATGCACACTATAACTTTTTTCTCCTATTGCCGCTTATCAAAGCACTTAGATAAAGTGTTCTTGTCTATTAGAAGGGGCATATTCAACAGTTTAAACATAGCAGTAGCATATTAGAAAGGAAAAACCAGGAACAATCAGTTCTTGTCTGTGCCTGTAAGGCATCAGTATATAATGATATGACACATTAATGTTGTTCCATGAGCATCTGGAAGAGTAGGGCAGCATCCAAATCTCCCTATTTCAGTAGTACTCTTGGATACTAGGAAATGTATATATGTATATATCATAGGACAAAAAACCACTACAAAGACCAGATAGCAAACAGAATTAAAACTCATCCAAATCCATGCATATATTATTAACATGTCATCTCATTGGTCTCCTGGAACGTCACACAGTTAACATTTCAACAATGCGTTATCAAACTGAGTGTAGTTCCTGATACCAACATTAGTGCAGGGGCATGCATTTCTGATGGAGTACATTATAGATAATATGTAAACTAAGATTTCAATGAATTTTCAATAAAACATTCGTTTAATAACTGTGTAAAATGCACTCTAAAAAATTAGTGTCCCAATTTAAAAAAAATAAATCACTCAATCACCATATCAATCACCTTATCTCTGTGTGTGCAAGTCACACAAACATATATATTTAGACAACAGATACAAGAATAGGGTATGACAAAGATTTTTATCACAGTTGCTGTCCTACTCAGAAAGTGGTATTTGAAAGGCTAACCCAGCAAATAAGCTGTATGGAAAAAATACTGACAATAAAAATAGTAGCAAAGAAAAGAAAACCTTCTACTCACACTTTTGCTCCTCCCATGTAGAGTACAGGTATTCTTGTTCATGATGACTCTATGACTAAATCAAAATTGTTCTGTAAGTTTCAAAGGAGAGTTTTTATCCCTTGACCATCCAAATACCAGCTGTTATGCTGAAAGGAAATTAATTTATCTTGTTAGTATCAAGGTGTTTGCAAGTTGTACAACATCCATGCATAAGCCACTGCTTCAGTGTACAAAAATCTGCAAACATTCTAAGATCCAGCAGTGCAAACATTTCATGTGTCACTAAATTATACAACATATACAGTTACCCTGAACCATGCAACAAACATATCCATGAACAGTGTATGCTTTCCAGTCAATAAAAATGCTTCCCAACCCAAACAATTAGAGAAGGTTACAGGCTTCTGAGGCAGGGCTTTTTGCCACAGTTATTTAACTAAGTATCAGCAGTATTGTTTGTAATAATGAAATAAGCCTTATTGGGTATTTTTAGTCAGTTTCTCAGTCTGAGGGGATCTAGTTAACCTGTATACTATTCAGACCAGCAGATACATGTTGAATTTAGAGGAAGAGGCCAGGTGCCTAAGGATGTTTAGACCAGTAGTTGGGTACTTTCATATATTTGTCAGAGTTTGACAAATTGCTCTTTGTATTATAATGATAACTAAGCAAAAGCCCTAGAAACTGATGATGGCATGGCATGGCAGGTTTGAAAAGCAGCATTCATCAGCCTCTAGGTAAGTGCATAGCAGTACTTGTGAAAGAGTAGAGTCAAAGGGAAATTCATATATTTCAGGATCAGGCAGTTGAAAGATTTATATTCTCATCTGGGCAGGGTACATCTCTGCACACATTTTAAACTTAGCTCTGTCCACCAAAGATGAGGTAAAGCGCAATTTCTTACCAACAGAGCTGTTCCAGTAAAATCTCTTAATGTAGAATCAATCATACCAGCAAAATTACAGGTATTATTTCCCTCATAGGCAGGCACATCACTGATGCAACTCGAATGGATATAAGAAATATTTTCCTAGATTAGGCATCATCCACACTAGCATAGTTTTGCTAGTGTAACGTGCTGTTTTAAAATGACTAAGTTTTTGAGAATCTCTGAAGCCTACATCTGCCAAAACAGAAAATGAACAATGGAATGTCAAATATATTCACAAAGATATACACGCATATAGATGTAGTTTCCTGCCCCCACAGGAGAACATCATGACCTGTGACATATCTGAAAGTCTAGTTTTCCTTCCTAAGAAGCCCACTCATCTAAATGCATGAGCAAATCTCCAGCACGCTACTTGAACTTTTGATTTGTTTTCTAAAAGTCTGCCACTTCCTTCAGATAAATAATAAATATTTGTTAATTAGTTATATATTTAATTATTTATAGGCAGGATCCAGTAACAGAGAAGCAAAGCCAACTGTTGAGGAAACACCTAATTTTTTCCATATTTAGTTATGATATATGCAAAAATTTTTGTTCGTAGTTTTACAACAATGAAATAGAGGTCTAATTTGCAGTTAGAACTGCAGATGCTACACTTCATTGTGGCCCTGGTGGATGCTCTTTAGTGTAACCAAGTTAGCCTCTGCCCCTGTGTGATGGAGTTATAGTTCCTTCCTCCCTGTTGATTAGCTTCACCAACCACTTAATTATTTGCAAAGGTGAAACAAATTCTGGCATTGATTTTGTATCACTGGCCAGAGGCTATGCCCACAGGTATATAGCTGGGACTAGTCTTGGGGGTAGTGCTGTCTGGCTTATGTACACCCTCACATTGCAACTGACAATGTGCGTCAGCCAGTGTGGGTTACATTCATATCAGGGGCCACACAAATACGTCCATTGGACTTGCAAGATGAACTCATTGTCAGAAACATCAGAGACCACAACAGATTGGTGGAAGAGAAAATTGATTTGAGTGGACTGCTGATTACTAATTCAGAGACTGATGGTTTGGAATGGTGTCATACTTCCACCCAGAATGACAGGCCGGCCAGGCTGCCAGAGGTGTGTAAGGCGCCTAGCTCTCCAAATCTCAGGTGTATTACCATCAGCTCATGCTCAATGGAGGCAGAGAGTGAGGAAGGGGAGGAATCCTCTCCTCCAGGAGCCATGGCTCAAGTTTCTCCACTACCAGCAACACAGATCCTGGCTAACAGTAGAGATTTGCCGACCAAGGGTACACCAGCTGTGAAGGTCCCAGACAGAAATCCATCATGTCCGTGCTGTAGGCTTTAGACTTGGGAACTGACTGAATATCTAAGAGAGTGCATGGGAAGAGAAAGATCATATTCCAGCATTCCCTGTAATCTATTGAAAGAAACAAAAACAACATGTGTATTGTTTCTGCACATAGGTGACGGAGTCTTTATTTGAGCAACCTAAGACTCACATCAGTAGATTTGGGAACACAGAGCAGGTGAGTAGTGGAGACTACCCACAAGACTTTAATCAATTTGTGGGATATTGCTATAGGCTTTCCTTAATAGAAATTGCATTTCTAGGAAATGATCTTATTACAAATTATTCATATACTACTCATATACTATATCTTACATATGAATATACATAGGTACATATAAAAGCCATATCTATCTAAGATTTGTGGAAAGAAAAAAGAATTTTCAGTGACAAGTCTTTTACTTGTCATCTCTACATAGAAATCAGTATCCGCGAAAGAGGATCTTCACATTACTGTTTCTATTTAAAATAGCCACAGGATGAAATAGGCAAATAAACACAAAGGCAAATAAACCATTGCTTAATCCATTCCAGCAATGCTGAAAATAGGCACATGAGAAAAATATATGTAGCTAATCAATCTAGTTAATGCATTTAGACAAAATTCACAGAAGTCACATAAAATGTCTGGGACTATGTATGAACCCAAGATACAAGTTTATGTTTTTAACTCAGGAAAGTAGTGGCAGCACATTAAACAAGGGTCAATTATTTATTTCATGTATTAAGAGATTTTCTGTCTTAAACACTTTCAGTCAAGTTTGTACAAACATCTGTAATGCACAAATCCACACCACAGCCAGAAAGCACGACAGTAGAGCTCTTACAGAATGCAAGAGAAAAACAAAGGCTATTCATTGCTAGGATACAGTTTGAAGAGGTTACTTCTTGCCCAATGTACCTTTGATCAAAGAGTCTGAAGAACATTCCCTGATCACTATTTCTCTGTGGAAGTAAAACCTAGAATCATCACATGACATTACAAGAAGAGACCTCACTCAACTAGTCGAGAGGCGCTTCCAGCAGCCAGACTGGTGCGGTTTATTATAACATGGACATGAGTCATCCAGACAGATGCCCTACTTTCAGACCTTTAAAGCTTCCCAAGTTTTCATTTAAAGCAACATGAAGCTTATTCCTGTTGACCATGATGGATATGACCAAAACATTAGCCAAAGAAATAATGCAAACAGAAGGTATTCATAGTGGACTTCAAGCAGAAGAACCATATATATACACTTTTATTTCATCATCACAATAATTAAGCCTTAATAATTGCTATTCATATAGAAACTGTCAAACACAACAAAGATGGACAAAAAACTTTGTAACTTCATATTTAAGATTTTTCTGATATTGCTTAGCTTTTAAACAACAGAGGATAATTAAAAGGCAGATGGTTCTACTGAGTTGGTAGCTCAATTACAAAACGTTTTTACTTTTCTGAACAGGAGATTAAGATATGACAAAATAAATAAAACCAACTTCTTATTCATGTTGTTTCTAGCTGTATTTTTTTGCTACTCTTTCAAGATATTTGCATGGAGTAGAAGTCCATTGAGTAAAATAGTGTATTCACACAAAGCAAAGCACTGTCATTCACTTCAGAAAATGCTAATAAGTTTAGGAAAAAAATAGAATCATAGAAACACAGAATGGTTTGGGTTGGAAGGGACCTTAAAGAACATCAAGTTCCAACCACCCTGCCATGGGCAGCCACACCTCCCATTAGACCAGGTTACTAAAAGCCCCATCCAGCCCCACCTTGAACGCCTCCAGAAATGGGGCATCCACAACTTCTCTGAGAAACCTGTTCCAGTGTCTCACCACCATCACCGTAAAGAATTTCTTCCTTATGTCTAATCTAAATCTCCTCTCTTTATGTATAAAACTGTTCCCCCTCATCCTATCACTCCACTCCCCAATAAAGAGTCACTCTCCATCTCTCCTGTGGGCCCCCTTATGTACCGGAAGGTCCGTGTCCTTCCTGTGCTGAGGACTCCAAATACCAGAGAAATACTCAAAGAGAAGCAACAAAAAAACCACCAAAAAATGTGGCCAGACTTCTTCCAGTGTGAATCAGAAGATTTTAAAAGTAATTAAGAAAGGTTCTTGTAACATCTAGGATACAACTGTTGTTTGTATGTATCTTCACAGAAGAAGCATATTTTCTTTAAGAATAGCTATAGAACACTGTAAAATAATCCTTGCTGCACAATTTAATGATCTTATACTCTTTCTGCTTGCCAGATAGCCTTGCATTCCCTTAATTTCATTTATTTTTCAAAAACATTGACTGAAATTTGCACAGGCATTGAACTAGCCAGGAAGCTCTTATGTTGTTTTAATATTTACAACTCGACCATGAACAAGCTGGAATGTTTTATGCTTGTGTACAACAGCTGCCCATCCACCCTCTACCAGGCATTTAACAAACAGAAACTAGGGGGAAGACATTGTCTTCCACCAGGAGTTAACATTCTGCGTGCCTATATATTGTGCTTGCTTACTCTTACATACATAATTTAAGTTTTTTTACCTTAGATACTAAAACCTGAGCAAAGAGATTTCAATGTATGAATTCAGAATGAAGTGATTTTGCAGAGCAGACTGCTGGCAGGTAGCAAGATTATGGTACTACTTATTATTTTACTAAATCTGACTCTAAAGGCACCTGTGTTTGCATCAGAGCTGTGTTTAATAAGATATAGCTCCAGGCTTAAGGTTTTTCTTCTCTCTGATTGACAACAATACAAATGTTACACTTTATCACTTGGAAGAATTCATGATTTAGAAAGATTTTAAACAGTGATTTTGGTTGCCAATCACTGTCTAAAATTTTTCTATAATAGGTGTAACACGGATTTAAGATATGTCTTACTCCCTGTTGCCACCCAACATCCATATGCATGAGTGAGATGGAGAACTCATATTGTTTATCTCTGACATATCTCTGTTTCTGAGCAGTTCTGGGATGCTAAGGTAGCCAAAAATCTTTCAATTAAAAAGATAGGGGAAAAAAGCACATCATCATGGAGGATTAGAGATTTCTTGAATGATCTGCCTGTCTCTCTGATCTGCTGTAAGAGACCTGGCACTTCTCTGAAAAAGTGTGTTGTTTACAGATTTTAATCTCAGAGACAAGAAAAGCACGGTCCCTTTACAGCAACTGAGGATAAAAATCCAAAAGGCCTGAGCTTCTCTCTGCAGTGTATGACTCATTCAGTGCTCAGGACCAATTCTGGAACACTTTCATGTTGGCTTTTTTAATTTCAGTTGGAGTTGCTGTTTAGGGACATTGTTCTTCCCCAACAGAAGAGCATACAAAAGAAAAAAGCCATAACAAAAGAGCAAAGACACTCCAATGAATCTGTTAAGCCACATTGATGAAATTTTCAAAAGCAACAGGCTGTGAAAGACCTAGACAACTGGAACAGATGTGAAAGAAAGGCAAAAGTATGAGGAGGAAAGAGGTCCCAAAATAGGAATACAATTAGATTCATCTTCTTCCAGAATACATGCTCAATTTTTATTCATCCCTCCTATGCAAAGCAAAACACTGTGTTTCTCTAGTTATTATAATTAAGTTATACATATAGGGTATTACTGAGATATGAGACATCTATAATTAAGAGAGACCTATGCAAATAAATACTTGAATATTCAAGGCCAAACGTATTCTATTATCATACTACTGGCCACTTATTTCCTTAACCATCTGGTAAAGCATAACCCAGAAATTAATCAAATGTGCCTAGCTAGACTAGCTTTTACCTCCTTTCAATCAATATAGCATCTTCACTATATCATCTGCTTCACACTGTAGGCATTTTTCGAAACCGTGGATTTCTTCAAAACAGAGAGAAACCAATTTAAATAATAAAATGCAAGGTAATGTTTCAGGCAAATTAGTCCCATTGTTCTACAGAAAACAAATATCCAGAAACTGATACTGGAGACTAAACGACTCTGCCAAAAGCTTGGGTATTTGAATTTATTTTAGAACAGTGGAACTTAAACAGAATGTCATAATATCAAACAATGTGTATAACGTCTCTGTTTATAAAACTTTACACTGCTTTTAAAAAAGCATAATTAACACGAGTGTGAACATTACACATTCTTCACATTTGGATAAATGCAGTGCAAGCAAAAACATGAATGTTGTACCAAAGAAAATGTTAGTGCTAAATGCTACATCAGAAAAAAGAAAAAAAAAGATACCAAAAACCCTTACTTGTCTTATTCAACTGAAAAGCTAATTCTGCTTTCCTTACATTCTCCAAAGTTTAAAAATACTACTGTAAAAGCCAGTGCTTCAGAACTACAAGGGAGTTCCCTGGAGAATTATTATATACAACATTAACATCTCTGAAGAATACAAAAAATAGCATTTAAACGTGGCAAATAGACCAAATTTATTCATAAGTGTTTTGTATTTTAAATGCTTTTTTTTGAATTACCTGTTCCTACAATAACCTCTCCTGTTGTTAGCATGAATAATATGAAAACATGCTCTCTACTTGAGGAAATGGGAATTTTGACATTGACCCAGGTAATGTCAAGTTTTAATTTCCACGGAACAGATGTGAACTATTGTCCCACTTAGAGTAAACCATATTTTCAGACATTTTTCTTTAATTTGTCAAAGGGAAATAGTGTTTACCATTATTCACTTAAACAATAATGCCTCTGCAAGTATTAATCACAAATACGGCAACCAGCTAACATGAATATTTTTACTGTCAGCCCTTAAGAACTGTACCTTTTTTTAGAGATGCAAATTCCCAAGGTGTTATTGAACAAAACTAAGCAGTACTGGACAATTACTTTCCTGTATACTTTCTCCAACAATTGAAATGTAGGTTATCAGACTAACATTTCCAGAAATTTTTGAGGTCTATGAAAGAAGAAGCAGACTTCTATTTTCAGAAGTTCTTCGAGATGGCATATTACTGTATTGATACAATGCAAGTATTGATGTCAGACAATTCCGAGGACTCGCTGTTAGAAATGGCACTAATTACAGCTGTGCATTGGATAATGAAGATTAGACAGAAGGATGATGGGTTCGTTTAAAAAAAAAAAAGGACTAAAATTACAGTAGCAAGTCATAAAGCATAGAGGAATGCAAAGATATTCCCATTGTTAGATCATCTGTTTCTTTCTTTGGATAAAATTACAAAGCCTGGTTTTCTGGAGACAGGGAATGTGATTTCAGCAGAATACAGCATGACCTCTAGGGGGACACTAAAGTCCACTTAGTGCCTTTTTTCTTTTTCCTTTTTTTTATTTTTAATAACTTCCATCCATCCAAAAGTAAGTGCCCAGCACTTACCCCAGAAAAATGCTTTAGAACAGAAAGACAGAGACCTGAAAGGTGGGGAACTCAGTCAGACATTGAGGCTGGGGAGGGGCCATGAGGAGGCAATTTTGGGTAAGAATATTTCCACTAAATATATTTTTCTTATGAATGTGCATTTGATAACTGCATTTATAAATTTACACACCAACTGCTAGTATCTTATTCATCACGTTTATGTGTCAGCATTAAGGACTCACAACCAGGGACTGGGGTTGACTCAGTCCTACGGATTGTACTAAGACTGAACAAAAAGAGATGGGCCTTCCCAAAAGTATGTGCAAGCCTATTAGATGTACCTAACTACCAAGTGTGACTACAAGAAAAGATGTGTGTTCACCATTAACACACTGAGAAAAATCTCATTTTACAATCAAGTAACTGTTTTCCTTTTTTTTTTTTTTTTAACAGTAAAAACATTTTTTTTTTCTTCAGTCTTTTTCTCATGCTAAAAAGAGATTAAAGGAAGATAGAAAATATTGGAGAGAGTAAATAATGAAGTACTTTTTCTCTGGCTCTGCCTATTCTGGCAGAGAGGAAATAAGAGTAGCATTAGATACCAACTCTTTTGATAATGTAATGCTAACTTCTACTTAAATAAAGTTTTAACAAAAAGAACCTCATCTTTCATTGCCAGGGAAGTCCTTTTTATAATGAAGCCAAACACATTTGATAATGGGTTACATCAGTCTATGTCCCACCTGACGATTTAGACATACCTGGGAGCATTGTCTGGCACCTATGCCTGTAGCCTGCAACCAAAACATTAAGTTTAGCCTCACAACCAGTATGACAGCACGTGTACCATGTATGGTACGCACAGGACCAGCCTGCCTGCCCTGGCTCCCAGACTGCGGCCGGAGTTGAACAAGGCCAGGAAGCACGCTGTGAACTGAACAGCAGAGGCCATTGTAGCTCCCTCTCACCACTCACTCCCCGGCCCCGTCACCACTCAACTACTTTTTTTTTTTAATGCAGGCTATTTGGTACAAAAGAGCAGGGTTTAAGGAGCGGGAGTGGCAGCAGTGGGGCCTTATGTAGGATGCAGCTGTGCATCTCAGGCTGCCCTGCAGGCCCAGGGCTCTGCTGGCCCATGGAGGGCAGGAGGTGCTGTGGGAGATGTGGTCAAGGAGAAAGGAGGCACTTTGCCCCAAGGGGTGCCCCTATGAAGGGACTGCGGCCCATGGGAAACCTGCACTGGAGAGGGGACACCTCGCTGTGGGGACTGCATGCACAACACACCAGGACCACCCCTGAGGGACAGTCGTCATTCTCCCTCAGACACCTCTTTCATATCCGAAAGTGTCCTGGTCAGCCCGATGATTTCTGCCTCGGAGCCATCCCTGTCACTCTTCTGAAGCTGCTCCATCCCATCGTACTTAGAAAGGCTTTCTTTTTTCACAAATGTTTTGAATATCACAGGTGCAGGGAATCCTGTGTGTGTCTGGACACCGCATATGTGGGTGAGTAGGGCCGAGGCCAGGCACTGCCAGCCCCAGGTTCCTGTCCGTTGGATAATGACTGTTCTGAGGAGGCTTTCTTTTTAATGGAGGAACTGACTTAACAAAGCTGTAATACACTGCAAGTTCTCAACCATGCACATGTCCTCCCAGCTCTGAATGGATACTACATTTATTTAACAAAAATGGGTACACTTCAACATGTCTAACCAGGACCTCCCACAGTGCTCAACGTGCAGGTGTCACCATGCAGGCATGAACACACCAGCATAATGACAGCATCTCCTTTGTTTTCTGCTGTTTTCCACACACTTCCTAAGATTTCAGCTTCCTCTTTCACCTCTGAGCATCAAGCTAACATATTGACACAATTGTTTACTTTTGCCCGAAGACCTCATTTATACACAGCCATATTCAGTCAGAGCCCATCACGCAAATTTAAGCTTGCCCCCCTCCCACCATGTGCATCACTTTACATTTCGTTTTAGATTTAATCTGCTATTTTATCACATTCTGCAGTTTTGCAGTTTTGCATAGGTGTCTTTAATGCCATGAATAGCTTAGTATCACCAAACTTTTTTTTTCAAATCATTTTTAGTGTATGTAAAAGCACAGAGCTCTGCTTCCCGGCACGCTCGCATTTCTGAGTTAGCAATAAATCTGTTTAATTCCTGGGCTCTTTTAGAACCATTCTGTTGATTTTCCTTATTCACTTTACCAGTTTATTTAATAGGCTGTTCTACTCTTACTTACATCTGGGGCAGATCACTTGATGTCTCTTATTAAAAAAAAAAAAATCTATCATAAGAGGCTTTGCAAATCTCCTGTACTAAGCCTTTGCCAAACGTTCCTTTAATCCTAGTTGTGTCCCTCCAATGTTTCTAGCTGCCATCATGATCTGGAACACAGGTTCTTAGCAGATTTTTACACCTTCTTACCTTTGTTCCTATTGCCCTTTTTTGGTCTTCCTTGTTGCATTTTTATATGTAACTTCTCAGATTTTATAAAATTTTGTAAATTCCTCATTTGGGCAAAATTTCAACTTTTTAAAGGACATCTTTTCTTTTCAAGAACTGTCATTATCCTACTGTTTCACCGTGTCAACTTTCTTTCACTTTCTAAAAAACTGCAAACCATATGTTCATATTTTCCCAATTTTTTTCTTGGANGGGAGATAGAAAATATTGGAGAGAGTAAATAATGAAGTACTTTTTCTCTGGCTCTGCCTATTCTGGCAGAGAGGAAATAAGAGTAGCATTACATACCAACTCTTTTGATAATGTAATGCTAACTTCTACTTAAATAAAGTTTTAACTAAAAGAACCTCATCTTTCATTGCCAGGGAAGTCCTTTTTATAATGAAGCCAAACACATTTGATAATGGGTTACATCAGTCTATGTCCCACCTGACGATTTAGACATACCTGGGAGCATTGTCTGGCACCTATGCCTGTAGCCTGCAACCAAAACATTAAGTTTAGCCTCACAACCAGTATGACAGCACGTGTACCATGTATGGTACGCACAGGACCAGCCTGCCTGCCCTGGCTCCCAGACTGCGGCCGGAGTTGAACAAGGCCAGGAAGCACGCTGTGAACTGAACAGCAGAGGCCATTGTAGCTCCCTCTCACCACTCACTCCCCGGCCCCGTCACCACTCAACTACTTTTTTTTTTTAATGCAGGCTATTTGGTACAAAAGAGCAGGGTTTAAGGAGCGGGAGTGGCAGCAGTGGGGCCTTATGTAGGATGCAGCTGTGCATCTCGGGCTGCCCTGCAGGCCCAGGGCTCTGCTGGCCCATGGAGGGCAGGAGGTGCTGTGGGAGATGTGGTCAAGGAGAAAGGAGGCACTTTGCCCCAAGGGGTGCCCCTATGAAGGGACTGTGGCCCATGGGAAACCTGCACTGGAGAGGGGACACCTCGCTGTGGGGACTGCATGCACAACACACCAGGACCACCCCTGAGGGACAGTCGTCATTCTCCCTCAGACACCTCTTTCATATCCGAAAGTGTCCTGGTCAGCCTGATGATTTCTCCCTCGGAGCCATCCCTGTCACTCTTCTGAACCTGCTCCATCCCATCGTACTTGGAAAGGCTTTCTTTTTTCACAAATGTTTTGAATATCACAGGTGCAGGGAATCCTGTGTGTGTCTGGACACCGCATATGTGGGTGAGTAGGGCCGAGGCCAGGCACTGCCAGCCCCAGGTTCCTGTCCGTTGGATAATGACTGTTCTGAGGAGGCTTTCTTTTTAATGGAGGAACTGACTTAACAAAGCTGTAATACACTGCAAGTTCTCAACCATGCACATGTCCTCCCAGCTCTGAATGGATACTACATTTATTTAACAAAAATGGGTACACTTCAACATGTCTAACCAGGACCTCCCACAGTGCTCAACGTGCAGGTGTCACCATGCAGGCATGAACACACCAGCATAATGACAGCATCTCCTTTGTTTTCTGCTGTTTTCCACACACTTCCTAAGATTTCAGCTTCCTCTTTCACCTCTGAGCATCAAGCTAACATATTGACACAATTGTTTACTTTTGCCCGAAGACCTCATTTATACACAGCCATATTCAGTCAGAGCCCATCACGCAAATTTAAGCTTGCCCCCCTCCCACCATGTGCATCACTTTACATTTCGTTTTAGATTTAATCTGCTATTTTATCACATTTTGCAGTTTTGCAGTTTTGCATAGGTGTCTTTAATGCCATGAATAGCTTAGTATCACCAAACTTTTTTTTTCAAATCATTTTTAGTGTACATAAAAGCACAGAGCTCTGCTTCCCGGCACGCTCGCATTTCTGAGTTAGCAATAAATCTGTTTAATTCCTGGGCTCTTTTAGAACCATTCTGTTGATTGTCCTTATTCACTTTACCAGTTTATTTAATAGGCTGTTCTACTCTTACTTACATCTGGGGCAGATCACTTGATGTCTCTTATTAAAAAAAAAAAAAAGAATCTATCATAAGAGGTTTTGCAAATCTCCTGTACTAAGCCTTTGCCAAACGTTCCTTTAATCCTAGTTGTGTCCCTCCAATGTTTCTAGCTGCCATCATGATCTGGAACACAGGTTCTTAGCAGATTTTTACACCTTCTTACCTTTGTTCCTATTGCCCTTTTTTGGTCTTCCTTGTTGCATTTTTATATGTAACTTCTCAGATTTTATAAAGTTTTGTAAATTCCTCATCTGGGCAAAATTTCAACTTTTTAAAGTACATCTTTTCTTTTCAAGAACTGTCATTATCCTACTGTTTCACCGTGTCAATTTTCTTTCACTTTCTAAAAAACTGCAAACCATATGTTCATATTTTCCCAATTTTTTTCTTGGACTTCTACTAGTTGTACAAAAAAAAAAAGTAATTTATTTTTATAGAAACATATCCCTTTTCTTCTTTAATGTGTCTAATAATAGTGGCACTGTTTCTTCTGTCCTTTCAAATTTCTTATTTGATAAAAATTTTCTAACTCTACTTTTCTTCAGAGATACAAAAATTACCTAGGGGAATGCATCATTTTGAAAGGTGATATTTCAGGACTATCTGCCTTCCCTTACTGCTGAATTTAAAACCTCAGATAAAACTGAACCTCAAAGGGTTTAAAACCTTAGTACAAGATCTTGATATGTTACCTGCTTCCTTTGAGGTTGAAATAAAGTCTGTCCCTCTAAAAAATAATTCTTCTGTTCTGGGGGCATAGATCCCTTACATTTTTGTGCTGTTTTCTCACCCACATCATGCAACTTTGGGCCTCTGCTTCTTCCTGCAGTTCTGCACGCAATATGGGAGGCACTTGAGAGAATACCACAGCAGAGATGGAGTATTACTTATACAAATTTTGAAATCTTTTTCTGGAAGAGTTCACGCTTTCTCCATCTCATCATATACTCATTTAAATAAGGCGTAGTGATAACACCATATCAGAATAACACAGACACCTTTACTTTCTATTATAACTACATCTGTTAGAATTTACTGATGTAGTCTTAGCACATAAAATTTGTGTTTGATACCTTAATTTAAAACTACAGTATTTTCTGTATAAAGGTCAGCGTATGCTATCCCCTTTTAAAATGTTTTAACTACTACAAGGCATCAGTAATGCCTTAGAGCAGCCTTCCAGTGCCTAAGGGGCCTAGAGGAGAGATGGGGAGGGACTCTTTATCAGAGAATGGAGAGATAGGATGACGGGGAGCAGTTTTAAACTGAAAGAGAGGAGATTTAGATTAGACATAAGGAAGAAATTCTTTATGGTGATGGTGGTGAGACACTGGAACAGGTTGCGGATGCCCCATCCCTGGAGGTGTTCAAGGCCAGGGTGGATGGGGCTTTGAGTAACCTTTGAGTAACCCATGGCAGGGGCATTGGAACTAGATGATCTTTAAGGCCTCTTCCAATCTTAACCATTCTATGATTCTAAATGGGGTTACAGTGAATATGCTGGAAACCATCGAGGGATTTATAAACTTATTTGCAGTTCACATGGGGTTTGAAATTCGATGATCTTTAAGGTCCCTTCCAACTTGAACCATTCTATGATTCTATGAATTGTTGGCTTTCCATCTTCCACCCATGCTGTACATTCACATTATGACTTTACAGAGCAGCTTGGTGTCCCCTTCTGCATGCTGTTTTTTTGTTTCTTTTACAGGTGGTACTAACATTCACCTGTGCCTCACAGTAGTATAATTTTTTCACATTCTATGCTTTTCTAAAATGCATCATAATTCCCCTCCTTCTGTTCCCATTTGCTAGGCATATATTTTCTATTTTATACAGTTCAAGTTCATTAAAAATTAATCCTTGCACCCCGAGCTACTCAAATTTATGCTATTATCATTTCGCGGCATTTCCAGAGGAACAGGTCCAGACTGAAGTGGTAGCGCGGCACTCAGAATTTGGCTCCGTGTCAGAACACAAAACGCACCGCATACAAATGACTGTTTAGAGAGAGCTGTGTGATCCAAGTGACAAACCCTTGAAACTTGCTATGCCAGGCTAACAGTTGTACCATTGAAAGCAGATGTTTGCAAGTATGAATTCTTCATACAGCTGAGAGCTGGGAACAGATGAAGAGATTTGTAAATAGCTAGAAATACAACCTTTAAGTATGATAATTTTCTGCTTCATATTTGGAGAGAATTTTTGCCATGGAAGCAACAGAGTAAAATCAAAGTTGTCAAATCTAAAAGTAAATTGAGAGAACAACCTTGTTGGCTATGATTTTAATACTATTTCATCTAAGAGTGAAACACATAGTTACAAGACCTTGTACACTAGACAGACTCTTAAACATGTTTGCTCCAGGGAAACCTGCTTTATATTCCTGTCATATGTCAATGACTGTCAAGGTCAAATTGCTAATCCCCAGTTTGTGAAGTCTAAACATAGAAATACTAGTGAAAAGGATCTCGAATATCACAAAATAAGATACACGTGTATCTTTGATGATCTGCCATCATTTATTTAAATTATACCAAAAATGAGAAACATGTTACGCTGAAATTACTTGAGATGACTGAAAATGAGCTGTCCTCAGGTTTCACAAACCTGAATTTGAGAGGTTATTATTTTGTAAGTTTAGACTGAGAAGGTGTACAAAATACAAGTTTATGTCATTCTTCCTTTGGCTGAATTTAATTGAAGGAGATTGGAGCTAAAGATTAATTTGTTCAAACCGCTGTTCAATATTTCAAAATATACATATTTTTAATAGAAATACTAGATTTTTATTACATAAAAATTTAGTTTACTTTTTATTATGCTTACAGTCTGTCAATGGAAGACAACTTGCATATGGAAGAGGAGTTAATATGATCTGAAAAAGAAACAGAAGAATATTCACAGAGTAGATAAAATACATTTTTTCGGATACAAAACCAATCAATTTGTTACAGCAAAAAAATATTTGGATTAAAAGTATTTGAATGAAATGTAAGATTAAAATGTAAATAAAAACCACAAATGAGAAATCCAAGAAGAAATTTTGTCTAAGTTCAAAGACTAGTCTAGTATTTTGGTTTTTCCTATGTTTTTGTATTCAGCTGGACCGTATTCACAGATACAACCAGCATTGGCTTCATGATATCTCAATTTTTATCAACCACAGTGCTGCAGATAAGATTTGTCTTAGCTCAAGATAAACTCCAGGACAATCATTTGATTTTGGATACAGAAAAGATATGTCTAAAGCTTTATCTCTGCAATCCCAGGAAAGAATGAAACACCTTTTATTTGACTAAATTTTTCTCCCTTTTCTTTTCTGGCAGAAGGCAACAAGCAACTGAGAAACATAAAGAGGACTCAGTTTTGCTGTTTCGTAGTTAAAAAACCTGACTGTTCCTTTTGGAGTTCTGATTCTGGGAAGAAAGTGAAAATGATTCCATGTATAAGGCATACCAAAATACTCACAGAAGCCATGAAAAATCAAAACCACCACAGAAATAAAAGCAAAAGGAGGCCTGCAAGTTGCCTACTTGTTATCAAAGGAAGGAAGGAGTATAGAGAAAATGCATACTGAGTTAATTTGCAAGAAGACTTCAAGGTCCTTACATTCAGCACTGAAAAATCCTTGTTAACTACAAGTTATGTGCCCAGATTTCCTATGCAGTACATGTTAAGAAAGTAAAATATGATCTGCCACTAAGTAGCCAACCAAGTTAACCAAGAAAAAAAAAAAACCAACAAAACAAAACCTAAACAAACTGGAGCCAATTTGAAAGAATACGCACCTCCCAGCCAGAAAAACCTTCCCTGAATTTGGGGTTAATGTGGAGGATGATTCCTCCTCTTAAATGGAAGTGCCCATGGTCTTTTCTAGTTATCTTTGTTATTCAAAAGACTATGTGCTCCTGGAGCTCTGGGAGATGCTCTGGGCTGAGCTTCACCCCCTGCCCACTTTGAAAGAGGTACTTGAATATGTATTTTCCAGTTCACAAAGGAGTGCTGTGGGTAACATAGGATGCATGTTTCATGGCCTCTGAGGTGGATTTCTCTTCTGGAACTGCACAAAATTACTATAACCAAGAGTCTAAAGGAGAAGAGATTTGGTCCTCTGTCCTTGAAGTACCCTATTACTTTCTGCTGAAGTTTTAAGATTAGAGTAAATTTAGGAACAATATCATGAGGGCACACCAAAGAATAGCAGTTAGTTAAGCTAGTATTTAAAATAGCAGGATATTATGTGCTCTAGATAAATTCTGAGTCTGGAATGACTTAACCTTATCAGTTGAACCTTCAATGAGAAAATGAAATTCCCTTAATTCTTCTGCAAGGTAAGAATACGCACTGTAATTTTTCGAAACTGAGATTCAGCATGTATACACGCACAGCGCAAGAACTTGGTCACCAGTCCATAATAATAGAATGATTATTAGATTAATCCCACAAGCAGGACACCAGAGAAATGTTCCACCTGAAAATCTACGCATGAAGAGTATTGGCTGCCAAACTCTTCAATGGTGCCTGTAGCACCAGTAGTAGTTTTTCAGACAATGACACTTGTGAAATTTACATACCTCCATAGATACCAGCAGGGAACAGAAGATTTGAAGATCTGCATCTCAGGCACTAGGCATTTACATACAGACCATGTTTCAAGAGTAATGAACCTGGCATTTACATACTGAGGGCTTAAATTTCTTCCCCAGATTTGACAGTAGCGATACTGCTAAATTGTTTCTGTCCAAGATTCAAAAAATTGTTATAAATACTGAAACAAGACAGGGAACATGACATAAAGGCAAATAGCAGAATGCAGTCACAACTAACTTAGTACAATTACTATTAGGTATATATACATGATGGTGCTGTTATTTCTCTAACCTTCTACTTTTTAACTGATTATGTTCCCATCTGAGCTGTGGCTACAGCAATAACCAGGATGATCACACACAGAGAGCATGGCCTGGCCCACTGAGCCAGGCCTTTACCAGCTGGTTAAACCTGCTGCAATGTGTGCATGGCAAAGAAAGAGCTTGCCAATCACTGTGTCCTTGACATTTCAGAACTGTGCATTTTTCCCAGATGACATAAATGGCGTAAGTTTATCTTAGTAAATTCATTAGGATTATGACAAATCTGAGATACTACAAACCGTACATAAGAAACGCAAGCGTGTTTGTGCGTAAAAGTTTCCAAAACCATGTCATCTCATGGCTGCATAATGAAATAATAGGAAATTATGACAGCAAATCTACATCAGGCACAAACCTGTATTTATTTTCTAGTTCTAGCAACCTAGGTACATAGAGTACCAATAAGTAGATCTTTAGAAAGTAAATAAGCTTAATTGCGCATCTTTAACGTTATTCATTAGATGTCTGTTGCTCAGTACTAGAAGAAATCATCCTGATGTAATTACAAAACTGAACTTTAAATCCATAAGTGTAGGTTTTCAAATTAATTTCTAGATTATGCTTTCATATTCAAAGAATAACCATATTTTTAGTTCTTTCACCATTCACAATAATCAGATTTATTCTTTCTTTAAATTTCTCATTAAACATCAAGTTCTGTCACAAGAACTGTGTTACAAACCACTGTTACAGTAATCATTACAGTGCACTAAAAATTCTGCTTTTATGGGCAGGCTTCATGGCAAGCAATAAAACATCATCATCTTACAAAACCAATACTGACTGCCTATTGTTTCCACTATTTAGCAATAAATTGTAGGCTCAGGCAGTGTAACAAAGATCTACAGTTGTTTGAGTTTTTTTCAAATTGGATGGCCAAGTTAACCACTACAATCTACAGTTTTAACCAAAAACTAGTTTTGAATCCTACTGCTTTCTTTTTTGAGAGCTCAGTCTGGAAACAGATGTGTGAGGCATGTCATATTTTTACATGTTTTCATATATAGACATACACACATACTTTTGCCTGTACAAAAATACACATATTTTGCTATATTTATGTTGAGTGGGAGACAGAATTCTGAAATGCAAACACAGATCTCATGCTATTTAATTAGAATGTGACTAAGATAATTTATGTGACTATGACTTCATGAAGCATTTAAAAAGAGGACATAAAAATCAGCAATACTTATACCCAGAAGGGATTTAATTCACAACTCAAGCAAAATACATGAAGGTGAGAAAGCATCTGATACCATATAATCCAGAAGAAAATCTTTTCCTTACTAAATAAGAGAATCTGCATTGATTAGAACTTCTGAATGGATAATCATGTATATTTAGATTTAAAAGCCTGGGAACCAAAAATTGCTTAAAATCTTTTCAGTATGCTGCTTCTGTCACAAAACACACAGGGTATGTGGCATATTCACTTTAACAATTCAGACAAAAATCTTCATAATATGTCTATTTCTTCCTAGGCCATAAAGTCACCATGTTAATAAGTTTAAAGCAAAAGGAATAACAATTATCAAAATCTGCAGTATTAGAAATGATAAACATGAACCCCTACAGACTGGTTAGGAAATGTTTTTTCTTTGTTTCTTCCTCTCCTTCTCCTCAAAACATACATACCCACGATCCAACCAGATATGATAAACAAGGTACATGTTATAGGAAGGTATTACTGGAAACCAGAAATTTAATGGTGTCTTGACAACTTAAAATGAAGTTAGAAATTTGAGGCTTTTTTTTCCACTTTCTTCACAAGTCCTCATCATTTCAAGAAATAACTTAAGTGGTAAACTTTAATTCAACCCTAAAATATACAATAAAATAGAAAAAATAGTAAAGGTATGCAGAGGAGAGATTGCCATCAAAAGGAAATGTTATTCTCTAACTGCTCTACAGACAGATTTCAAATTAGATGCATACTTAAATCCAAGGAAAGCATTCCTTAAAACATTATAAATATTTCTGACCTTTAAATTTAAAGTATATGAATATGTATATCTTGGTACAGAAACAACCAAATTGCATAGAAAATCTGACAGTAAAGTGGCTTCAACATTGTCAAGTACATTTAAAGCACAGAGGATAATTTTTCCCAAATCTAAATACCACGTGTCCATCCCTACCTAATGTTCTGCCTTCCTTTCCTGTGCAACATCAAGTTACACTATAACATCCTATGTGAAGTTTGACATTTTGGGGACAACGTAAATAGCTTCATTTATTTTCATGTTGTGATTCACTAAACCTACTGTTAGTTTGTGTCTTTGCTACTCTTCCCATTTTTTATTAAATTGCCACAGCTTAATTTTTACGAAACTTGCCTTTTGAGAAATTAAATCTACCAACTTGTTTACTGCACTGAATTCTGGAGTCTGGCTTCATTGGTCTGGTTTAACATTGGTCTGACTTTCCCTTCTTTTCATCAGGTTCAAGAATTTGCCCTCCATATTCACATTCTTAAGGAAATCCCACTACTTAGACACTGGAACAGGCTGCTGAGAGAGGTCGTGGAGTCCCCTTCTCTGGAGATTTTTAAGACCCGCCTTGATGCAGTACTGAGTAGTGTGCTCTGGGCAATCCTGCTTAGCAGAGGAGTTGGACTAGATGATCTCTAGAGGTCCCTTCCAACTCTGACAATTCCGTGAATCCGTGACAGTACCCATCTGAGCTATGTTTCAACTTTCTAAACCAAGAAGCTGTAACAAAATAACTGGGAATCTAATCGACAGTTAATATATTGTTGTATTATTTCCTCAAAAGATTTCTGGCAAAACCTTCCTACTGCATTATCCAGTGCTATGATTTAGTCTGTAGTTTCTCACACAGAGCAGTTGCTCACCTGTCCTTCCAAGTTTGGTAACATACTATGCAGCATCAACACAATAGGGCCTCTGATTTCTTCTCCTTAAAATATTGTCTACGGACTTTCAGCATATCCCATTCCTTATGCATTCTGGATTCCAGATCAAGCATGCACATCTTTGATTTAGAGAGCAACATACGTATGCCCTTGTATCTGTCTCTCTTTTTCTAGTGATATTCCAGTCAAATAAATTATTCCACAAATCTCTGTTACACTAATTAAGTCATAATGTCAATAGTGCATTAAGAATTCCTCTGGCTTGTTTCTTATTCTTCCTGCATAACATTCAGGCTGACTAAAAGGAAAAAATTAACAGACAAAGACAGACAAGAATACAACAAGTGGACAATGGCCTTAATGATAAGGGTTTCAGAAATTTTCCTTCAAGAGCTAAAGACTTTTTTAAGCAGATTCCAAAAATCATTGTTATCCCCTAATTTGTTCAGATTCTCTTTGCTTCATAGTAAACTTCTGTCTGGGGCCTACCAAAGCATCCTATCCATGTCTCTCTTACAGCTGTGTAACAGGATAAGTTCCTAGAACTGATAAATTCTAATGACAGCTAGCAGCTGCCGGTCTAAATCAAGCTTCTTCAAAGGGGCTGTTCTTGCATTTGCACAATTGAATGACACTAGGACCATCAATCCTTGTATCTATATTCAACCCGTGCTATGAAGAAGAGTACAGATGAATTAATGATTTTTGATAAATTAGAAGCCAATAGAGAAAAGTTCTTTGCTCCTTCTCTGTCATCCACAAGTTGGAGTCAGTTTACCATGTCAATTTTCTGCTGAGATTAAACAAGTCAAAAGTATATAAGCAACTCAAAGGCATAACTCTACTATGCACAGTGCATGATTAACAAAGAAAACAAAACAAAACCGTTTTTATTTCTTTGCTAATGTCCTCTCTTAGTAGATCTTCAGGGATTCTGTAGCGTAGGAGTTAGAAATATGATCAGACACAAAGTACAGCAAGTGCTGCTGCAGGTAGAACACAAGGTGGTTGAAAAATTAGAAAAATAGCTTATGATTTAACACATAAGGGAAAAGTGAAAAAAATTGATTTCTATCCTACTTCTCTCACAAAAATTATTAAGACTTCTTGAATACATACTGAAACAGTTATCTAAAATGCCATTTCTCAGAAATGGTAAGTGTTAATGCGTGCTTTGATGATTCCTTTAGAATCATAGAATCATAGAATTATCTAAGTTGGAAGGGGCCTTTAAGATCATCTATTCCAACCATCAACATAATGATGACAAAACAAAAACGTTGCAAATCCTTTTATAGATATCCACTTTTCTATCTGCAAACTATGATTACTGCATTTGCACAGAGGATGTAGACAAAATTTCACAGATTATATCATTGAAGAAAAAGAAAACCTTTATAATAGCATCGGGTTTTTTTTTCCTATGGTGCAACCCCAACTATTTTTGAGGGAGGGAGATGTGAAAGATCCCCTTCTTTTAGCTCATCAGAAATAAGTAAATCTCAGTGTCTTTCCTAGAGATCTAACTCTCCACTAGAAAAAGGGCCTGGAAACCTTTTCCCACCCCTTACTTAGCACTCTGTGTTTACTCTGGGACCACGTTACAAATGCTACCTTGGTATGTCTATATCTCTTTCTAGCCTTGTGGTCTTCTGTTTTCTCCTGGTTTTCCTCAAAAACAACAGCCCCTTTGCTTCTTTGGAAGTCAGAGTAATTTCTCAGCTTCCACAGCCCATCTACAGGGAGATCTGTAAGGCAGTGGCCTCCACTGATTAAGTGACTATTGGACAAAGAGGTGGTTGTCTGTCCCTCACTGAGTGGAAACATAGCTGCTATACCCAGGACACTAACCAGATATTGCTCAGGACAGATACCCTGCTGGAGATGACTAAGACCCACTTATTGCCCTTGTGTTTTCAGGCATCTTTATAAAAGATTTATTTTCGTGTTTTTGTTTCTCTGTTCTCACAGAATGTGCTTGGATGAACTTCCCCCCAGGATAGACATAGTATCATAGAATCATCTACGTTGGAAGGGACCTTTAAGATCAAGTCCAACTATCAACCCAACACTGCCAAAACCATCATTAAACCATATCAAAAAGCACTACATCTACTCATCTTTTCAATACCTCCAGGGATGGCGATTCCACCGCTTCCCTGGGAAGCCTGCTCCAATGATTGATAACCCTTTCTGTGAAGACATTTTTCCTAGTACCCAACCTAAACCTCCCCTGGTGCAACATTAGGCCATTTCCTCTTGACCTATCCCTTGTTACTTGGGAGAAGAGATAGACCAACCTCACCTTTGTACAACCTCCTTTCAGGTAGTTGTAGAGAGCAATAGGGTCTCCCCTCAACATCCTTTTTTCCAGACTAAACAACCCCAGTTCCCTCAGCTGCTCCTCATAAGACTTGTGCTCTAGACCCTTCACCAGCATGTTATAGACAAGAATACGTTTTTTTTCAAGTCCCTGTCCTAACCTTTACCTAACCTTTACATATGACCATGATAGCAAATGTGGAAAGATTATAAAGGTACATGAACACACATAATTTGGGAGTAAAAGTAAACCCACTCCAGATGTACAAGTCTGAAAATCCCTAAGGAAAAAAAAAACAACAGCCAACCAACCAAAAGTAAAAAACCCAAACCTCTACCAAAGAAAACATAAGCCCACTACCCCACACCCTGCAGATGCTTCTTTAGAAGCGAAATACAAGTCATATCCAATTCCATTTGGATCTACGTCACCACACAGTTTGTCTAATCAGGCCAGCTTCCCCAATGCATACCAAAAACTTCTTCCAGGCATCACTAACTGGTCTGGACATGGTCAAAGGATTATGGCCATAGTTCAGGCAAGGAGCAAGACCAGAAATTATTCACAGATGGATTCTTACAAACACAAACCTCATTCAGAAAAACCCAAAACCATGCAAATGCAGGTATATCTTCCCAGAGTACTTTATATCTCATT
This sequence comes from Tringa tobata, assembly GCA_033628505.1. Classification (NCBI taxonomy): domain Eukaryota; kingdom Metazoa; phylum Chordata; class Aves; order Charadriiformes; family Scolopacidae; genus Tringa; species Tringa tobata. The sequence goes on from JAHREE010000379.1 coordinate 3,156,334, forward strand.
TTACGGCACAGCCTGATCAATACTATTGTTTCTTCATCCTGATTGAGAAAAGTATGAATTGCATCTAATCCACTGCCAGCTTTGGTCCTCACATTGACTGATTGAAGAAGTTTTAAGTAGTTAATTTAAATAAATGTCTTTAAATTCAGGTAATCCATCTGTTTTCACCTGATTAATAATAACTAGCAGTTTAAATGGAGATTTACTAAGGTGAGCTAGAAATGGAGTTTAGCTAAGCTAAGGAATCAAGAGTTGCTCAAAGTGTCTGACCTGCTTTAATTAAATTAATTCATATCTGTCTGTACTCAAGGCCTTTATCTAGTAACCTATCTATCACCAGCCAAAGGAAATGACAGTCAAAATTACTTTCTCAGGGACATGTGCAGACAGAGCTTATATTGATTGTTACCAGCATGAGGGTGGACAGCCAGCCATTCCACTATGCATGTGAGATGCCAGTAAAGGTTCTGACAAGAAGAAGAGAAAGCCAAGGTGCTGGGAAGGGTGTTTATGGTAGAGGTAGACACAGACTCGTAAAGTAAATGGAAAGTGGTTTGCAACCTAGAGCTCTTAGTTGCAGCAGTTGGGTAGAATTTACAAAAACCTAAGACAGATAAGGCGTGGCTATCTACACATTCCCAACCTGAGGCAAAGTAAAACAAATGGCCATGAATCAGCACTGAAAGCTATGCCAGCTGTTTTACTTTTTGCCATGAAAGGAGTAGGAGCTGTTGCTGTGTCACTAGTTACCGCAACCATAAGAAAAAGTGAGATGACTGTCCATTATAAATAGGCTTAGCACGAATGTTTTGCATATGGTTATTTATCCACTTTTTTTTTTTAATGAAACATGCCTATAACCAAAAAAACTGATTCTGTGGTAAAAATTTCAAAGTACAAGGATCATGACATCATCAGATTAAAAGTCCATGTAACCCAATCTTTTTGTTTTTCGCAATAGCAAACACCAGATACCTATGGAAGAGCAGAAGAACACAGCAAGAGCATAGATGATGTTTTCCTTGCATAATCTCCCACACTCTGTTGACTTCCAGTTCAGGGACACCATGAGCCAAAGAAATGTCCTTGTATTCTATTGCCTTTGATACATTTGTTTATCATGAATTAAGTCACCTGAAACCTGTATAAACTGCAGCAGCTAGAAAACAACTTTCAGATATATTCATGTTTTTCACGTAAGGGCATTTCAACTTCAAAGAAACAATAACCACACACACTAGAATAGGTACCTTTTTATATTCCAAGTTATAAGTGTTTATTTTGCTACAATGTATATTGCTTTACGGTGCACAGATGAATAAAATATAAATGTCATCTATTTAAATTTATAGATTATAAAAATGACTGCTAAATTTCAATTGCAAAGACTTTGCTTCTGCTGAGGAGAGAAAAAAAATTACCCTGGCTTTTTTTTAGTACACCAGTGTTTTGGCTAAACTTACAATATATTTCCCATTTATATCAAAAAAGTCTAGAAAAAAAGGAAGAATAAGCACGTAACCCTATAACATTATCATCATCATCAAAAAAGTTATTTCTTGAAGCAGAATTAAAGTAATTTATGGTTTATATCTTCTTAGTGATAGGCTAACATGAGATAGAACAAGAAAAGTAATGAAATATTTGGGTAAAAAGGGAAAAATGTGTGATAAAGTAAATGTTGCTTGTAAATTTTTCTACAGTCAGCCAAAGGTTCAAATAATCACTATTCTTTTTTACACAATTTAGACTGATAAATAAATGTCATGCTATATTGTAGGCTGTAAGAATCTAAAGAGACTGTACCGTAAAAATATTCTCCCTAAGCCTATTGGTAAGACAGAATCTGAGTAATATAGTAGAGAGAGTAAGAGGCTGGTAATGGCAAGTCATTAAATTTTTTCAGCTGAAAGGCTTTTCGAATACATCATGTCTTTTACTCCCTAGAAAAAGAGGCCTACTTGCTTGATGTAGAGTGAAGAGAAGGAAAATGCACTGAGGATTTGATATTTGCCTTTGAAGAAACTTTTAATATTTTTCATGAAACTGCATCTATCTTCAATCTTCTCTCTTTATAAGAATTTTCTCATGATTGAAATGAAGAGATAAAATCAGCAATGTACCACCTTGAGAATGGCTAGAGACACACAGTCTTTTTGTAAGAAAAGTGTTAATCTGATGGAGTCTGTCAAAAGCAAATAGGAAAGCCTATCTGTATCTCTCAACTTGGTAAATTTCAAGTGGCCATGACAAAAATAAGTCAACAATTCAGAAATTAATGCTGAAGTTGTTAAACATTTCCTTGTAGGAGTAAGAGCAGACAGATCAAACCCAGAAAATAAAAGTGAACAATATCAAGTTAACGAGTTGAAATGGAACTATTATGCTGACAAAAACAGGTGAAACACATGATAAGATGATGCACATTAAAAAAACCCCAAACAAACAAACAAAAAAAACCAACCAAAAAACAACCAACCAACCAAACCAAAAAAACCAGAAAAAGCCTGACAGTTCTATGCATTTTTAGAAGACCAACATAGTATTGCAGTCTTATAAAATGTTGGGCACCATGTGAACCAATTAAGACAACAGACAAGAGAAAAAAACCAAACCACAGAATACATTGTGATTGAAGAACTACAAAAAATAAAGTTGATCTTTCTAACATGAAGCATGTTAAATCAAGTCTTCATTCTGCACTGCTTGTTTTGATGATAAATTTGAGTATATAGCAGTATAAGAAATTTTGACTTTCAATTAATGCCAAAATCACACTTTTATTTAAAAAAACAGATGCTGAGTGTTAATATATGACCACATGACCACATGAAATCTTCTAACAGCACTCTAATATATGCCCCCTTTCTCTACTTATAACTTAAAATGGCTTAGGTCAACAACAAAAATTGAAATAATCACTGTGATCAGACTTGATTGCCTGCATAATCCAGCCTAAATGATTGCCCAGATTTATTGACATTTGAATGAAAAGATGTGTTCTTGAATCATCCAATGTTGATTAAAAATGTTGCCACAATGAAGACTCTGTGTCAATCTTAACCAGTTCTGTGATCGACTACACTCAAATTTAAAAAAAAAAAAGTACCACAATGATCTGGATTTGTCTTGCTTCAGTGTTCAGCCATTTAGTCCTGTCCAACTTTCAGTCCTCTTTAATCAGTTTGACTGAATTTCTTGAGCCCCTTCATGACAAGTCATATTGCCTGAGCATTTTCTAATTGTTCATACTTCTTCAGTCCCCGTAACTCAACACAGCACTCCGGTGACAGTTTGCACCACTTGCAAATTGAAAGTTAAATTGAATTAGGAGGGTTGTTCTTGCATTGGGCTTTTTACAAATCCAATCCTGCAGGTTATTTTGCAAAAATAAGTTCACATGGTTGTTGATTTTCTATCAGTGTTTTAAAAGTGCAGTAGTTTGGGTATGCCATTGATTTCCACCAAAATAACAGCGTAAAAAAAATTGTACCTCACCTTTGTAAAAATCCATTTATATTTAAATAATCGATAGGATAATACAAATGTTCATTGTATATTTGAATTTTATTCCATAGGTCCAAGTTCAAAGTTGATATTCCTTTTTGTTTTTTTCTCCATTTCATTTTTGGGACATCACCTTCAAGCTTAAATCACTTGCCCTGATTTTTAGAGCTGTATAAGGTAGTCAGTTATAGCAAGAGTCCAAATGCTGCAAATAAATGAATAAAGGATCAGATTGGAGTCATTTTAGTATGAAAACCTTGCAGAGCCAAGAAACAATTTTATAGGCAGAATTGTGTTATATTGGACTTTATGAAAAAAAGACATCTCAGCATACATGAATGTAATATGTCTTGTGTCTAAAGAATTCACCAAGTACTTCTACACAAAACAGACATGAGTTACATCAACCAAGGCCTTATAAGCAAGTATTTTTCATTCTAATAATAGAGATAAATGCAAAACACCTAACCAGAGAGCTTACATCTCCTTGCTTCTGAGAACCAGACCACACAAGATTAAATTGTTCCTCTCTTAAGGTGAAAAACCTTCAGATATTTCACAGGAGATAAACCACAAATAATGGAGTATTTGTTACAAATATTTAAGTCAGATATTGGTCTGAACACAGAATTTAATAACTTTGTTTTGTTTCAATAGCCCTATGGCATTTTCAATGATCAAAAATGAAGAAGACCTCACTTTCACAATTCTGTCATCTAAAAATAATACTTTTATCGATGCAGTAAAAGCTTTGATTTCTTCTTTAACTTAATATTAGGACAGTACTAAAAGCACTACTCAAAAGGCAGTTAGATTTCCTACACAGATCAGTAACTTCTTAAAAATGAATAATGTTCAGGAATGGTATCATGGACCTTGGACTAAGTGGAAAAAACTTAGTCTTCTATTTTCATCTCCTGTTTTGCCTCATTACCTAGCTGCAGAGCAAGTTTGCATTATCTGGTTGGTATCGTAAGTAGTGAAATCTGCTTGTGCAGCAAGTTAAGTATACAGAAAGTATCCTACCAGCAAAAAAGTTGGATAGCGTTTGATGGTGAGATCTCTCATCTGCACACACATCTGGAGAGAAACAGAAGCTCAAGAAGTGGAAGAGAACACAGGTTGGAGAGAGACTGTGAGAAATGCGTCAAGTCAGGAAAAGCAGAAAGTGACAAAACATCGTCACATCAGTAATCCAGAATAGGTGGCATTTGCTGCAGGTTGCCAGTGCATACAGAGCAGAATGAAGCCTTGGAGTCTGTGACCCAAGTATGGAAGCAGTCATTCTCTTTGTTGCTAGTGCTGTTTCTCCTCCATTTGTTATTAGGGTTTCCAACCAAAACGCACACAAGCCAGGTTTGCAAATGATCTGCAGGAAGACCCTAGGAACAATGTATTTCAGCAACTCTGTGATGAAATGTGGTTTTTATGGGCTCAAACTGAAGAACTCAAATCACACACCATGACCTCCCAAGAAAAAGTAAAAATTGACTGACTCATCACTAGCATGATAATTGTAATTTATTAGAAGGTTTTAAGCAACAAGTTTTTATATCAGGCATAATTAGTTCTATTTTTTAAAGGGCAATATAAGGGTTACATAATTTTTGGAAGGTGCCCTGCTCAACTGAACTCATCACATTTTTCTAATTTTTCTTCAATATGCTGTCACAATACACAGGAAAAAAGCAAGCAGCTAGTTGATTAAAGAAAAAGGGGTTTAATTCTATTTGTGTGAAACTGAACAACTCTGACTTGACATGTAATCACAGAGTAGTTTAAAAAGTATTTACTAAAAATCAAAAGGACTATTTAAAAAATAACAACGAAGCACAATATATTTATCACTGCAAGCCTGATAGATTTCCATTCTCCTCCTTCCTGCAGGGTTGTGGTTTTCTGATATGCACAAATGTTAATTTATGCAATATCAAAAAATCCGTTATATTTGGCAGAAGATAAATAGAAAGGGAAGGGTTGCAGGAACAACTGTCTTTCCCTCCTCTTTATTCGCATCTTTCTGTGTAGTACTACAATAAGAGTTTACTGCACTGCTCCCTACAGCCCTTTTAGGACCACTTGCAGCAGTAAAAACCAGAGCATGTGCATATAGAAACAAATCACAAATTTTCACTTCATAAGCCAGCAAGACATATGTCAGGTATCTCATGAACAGTCTCACTGGATATCTCAGTCTACAACAATGTGGTCACAAAGTGATTAGTCACAGGTTATTTTTAAAGCTCCAGTCCACTGCACGGACTGCTGATGTAGCCATTAAAGCATGAAATGTTTGCATCATTTTCAGTCCTGTGCTTCATGGAACATTTAATGCCAACTATAAAATCATTTAAAAGGCAGTTGAGTTTTCAGCTAAGAAAAATAAGATGACTCCCAAACAGTATCAGTGTATTGACAAAGTGTCAAGTAAAGAACAGCTTAGACTAAAACAGAATGTGAATTCTTAAGGCATTGACAGATTTTAAAAAGTATTTTTGGAAATAAGCATATAATGGCAGCTGTATAGGTATTCATTCTCTGCCTTCCAGTTAAGTCTTGCTCCTGAAAGGATGACATTATAAAGACCTGCAACATCTTCCACTTTAAGATTCTTCCTCAAATGATAGGATTACCACCTGCCACACAACACTAAAAGCCTTTGTATCCAGACATAGCCAGATTACTTACATACCACCTAGAAAGGTCACAGAACTATTTAAGATAGCAGAGTTGTCCTTTATACAAGCTGTACCTCATAGCTATGAAATGTTGTGCCTCTCATTCTTCATTTCTTAGAAGAAATTAAATAGGTAAGTAAATTGAGAATATTCACTGCACAGCTAAAAAAACTCTCACATCATCCAATAAATTGGAAATTCTACCTGAAATCATACAGGTCCCCATAAAATCAGCAGACTAATTATTAATAAAACTCCACTGTGCTTTATCACGGATTCTTGAGACAAGAAGGGCTCCACTTATATTTTTTCCATTAAAATCTGGGAAAAAAATATTATTTGATAAATTCTGCATAAAAAAAGCCCCCAGCGGCCTCTATCAATAACCTTAGTATATACATAGACATGCACAGACAAATGTGATTAACATTACCTGGCCTTCATCCTACATTGGATTCTACCATCTGTTGATGGGAAGCATACACAGCTACAGTTTAAAAATACAGTTTAAGGAAATGCCTTACCCCCTCTAACACCTAATTTCATCCATTTTTAATCTCTAGTCTTCTCCCAGGCCTTTACCCATTTTCATAATATAGGTGTTAGCATTGATACTATGGTTAATCTGCAATCTAATTCCTTGATAAAAAAGCCAACTGGGTTGTTCAATATTGCAATATAAATAGTAGTTTCAGCTCAGAGTAATGATTACTCAAAAGTATAAGAGGAAACATGTTGGATGTTAAGTATCTGGAATGATCAAATGCCCCAAATATGAACACAGTGAACTTATGCCTTTTCAGGGAAAGACTGGAAAATAAAGAAAACTGGGTACTGTGTGAAATGAAACAGCATCTACGACAAGAAAAATTGACAGGTTTCTGTTATGTCATTTGTCCATGTTGTCTTCCCTTCATCTGCAGAAATGTCTCATTTTCAACAAAGAGCTGTAAATGGCCTGGCATCCTGAAAGGGAAAATTAGTCAAATAGCCTACAGAAATATTAAAAGACATTCATTTTTTGCAGAACAAATGGCTTTACTTTTAATGCCCTTGCTATTTGAGTACAATTTTTGCCAACAAAAATAAGTAATTGAAAGCATTGAAAAGTATACCTGAAACAGCAACAGGCAAAAGAGGAAAGTGAGGGACAGGCAACTTTGCAGTTAACAACTTAACTAAGAGGGTAACAATTGGAATTAGAACACTGTTCCCAGGCCAGCCTTCCAAAAGAAAAATTATTGTGCCTTGAGGTGAAGTAGCAAGCCTTTCACTTTGAAATGTCTTCATCCATGATTACCCATGCTTTCCAGGCAGCTCAATTTCAAGAGAAAACCATGTATGAACTATTTAACTTTTATTTATGAATTGGGAATATCTGAACACCTCCCCGTTTTTCTACTGAAACCCGTTTGTATTGGACTGCACCAGTTACCACAGAACTACCAGCAGCTCTAGTAGCTAGGCAAGGCGGTTAAAACAAAACCAAAACAAACCAAACCAAAACAACCACACATGAAACAAGAAAGGAAATGATTGTTGAGGCTTCCTGCTGCCTTTTTTCCTGAAGTTCAGTCTCCACTTTCTGAATCAGCATAAGTGTTATTGAAGTTTTTTAAACTTTCCCTCATTTATTAATACATATTTAGAAAGGTCTTTCATAGAGTCATGGAATGTTTTGGTTGGAAGGGACCTGTAAAGGTCCTCTAGTCCAACTCACTTGCAATGAGCAGGGACATCTTCAACCACACCAGGTTGCTCAGAGCCCTGTCCAACCTGACCTTGAATGTTTCCAGGGAGGGGGCATCTACGCCCTCTCTGGACAATTTGTTTTAATGTTTCACCACCCTCATTGTAAAAAATTTCTTCCTTTTTAACTTAAGAAAACATTCGTACAGTTGCTGAACCTTGTATTTTGGGGTGAGAGACACAGAACAGTAAATACCTTCTTTATTTGTGGTGTGTTACACAAGCTGGCAAACGCATCATGCTTAAATGTGAGTTAATAAACTGTATTCCAATCATTAATAGTTAAGATTCTTCAGAGTAGGTGACACAAAAGTCACTAGCTGTTCGGAAAGGCAAATGACATCACTTAATTCAGCCCAATTGCTAATTAATATTTGTGTATGTCAGAAAAACACCACACAGTCTAGCACAATTTGTACATTCTGTTCAAGGGAGACCCAGACTGGACCAGTAGGAATGCTACAGATTGTAACAGAGGAGTTTCAGTTCTGTCGTGTATGGGAGTTTCCACAGACCTGCCTACTCATTTCCAAGAGCACTAGCTAGAGGTATGCACTGTCTTGAGCATCAACTTCAGGCCCAGAAAAGGTGCAAAGGAGGTTCATTCAGGTCAGCTATGCATAGACTGTGCAATTTAATTGTACACTCAATATTCCAAACCAATTTGGCATTCCTCTGCTCTGTATCTGCTGGGAGACCTAGAGTGGTACTCCAAGCAATCTTCTCAGATTAGGAAGAACTGGGAAGAAGTGACTCCCTGAATCTAAAGAGACACTCGGCAACTCAGCTCCCTTTTTGAGGCAGAAAAATATGTTTAAATTTAAGCAGAGCACAAGTGCAAAGCACTGCTTTGATGCAGTGTGCCTGAGCTGACTACTAATTGATTCCTTTGTTCCTTACTTATAATTTAACCCTACTGTCATCTTGTTATCACACTTGCTTAACATAAGGGTGTTGCTACTGAACTTATATTTAGAGATGTGTTAAGGAATCTAACCGGTTGAAGGATCCAACTGATATCACATAAATTCAAACTACAGCTAATAACTACAAGAAGGTTAATAAATATTCCAGTGGTTACTTAGGGGCACATTTGTTTTTAGATTAGTTGAAGATTTTATTCCAGACTGGATGATTTTCTGTATGTTCTGCATCCAATGCAAGACTTACTGTGGACTATTAGAATTCCTGCTACAAGGGTCAGATTATATGACCCTTCTAGCCTTTCAAAGTATGCAGTTTATATACAATGCATACTGCAAATATATAAGGTGCATGTTGTTAGCTTTTAGTACTGGTGCTATTTAGTTACAGCTACAAGCTTCTAGCCTTTGTAGAGCAGCAACTTTTAATCAGTACTACAAATAATTTATCAACTGCAGTCCATCCTTCACAATAACCCTTATATTCTGTAGACTCATTAGCCCAGTAAATGTGATTAAAAAGGCAGTAAGGTTTGTTGTTATTGATGGCTGCTCTGAAATCCACTCTATAAGAGCTCTTATCAAAACTTGCATCTCTAAAAACTCTAACTTTGTACCAGGATACCAACAGGAACAAACTAAAATTTTTCTCTGGAAAGCAACACATACTTGCCAAGGACAATAACTTAACTTCACACGTTATTATGAGCAGAACAGTAGGATTAGAGGAACCAGCTACCATCTAACAGCTGAGGACTTTGTCTTGGCCCAGGCAGAAGGATACAGCTTGCATCAGGTAAAATTCTAAGACAACAGAAGGCAGCAACTCGGAGAAAAGATGCAGTTTTTAAGAACCAATTAGAGAGACACCTCAAACAGAACATCTCTTTGTCAAGAATAGTATAACCAAGCAGTTCACTAGGATATCAGAAGTTTTACTTATGACCCCAGGTTCACTTCCTTCACTAAAGCATATACATTTTATTTCAGCACATTATCTAGATATTGAGAAAGATCAGATGTACACCATTCAAACTTCTGTGCAAGGAGTTAGCCAAACCAGGAAGGAACACAATGAAAGGCAATATTCATCTTAATTTTAACTTTCTAATGCAGTTACACTGCTTTAGAAAATCAATGATTGAGGAAATTACAAACTGCTGATCATGTTGCTGATGATTTTCCTATATGTTCTACTACAAGCAACGTCTTATTAAAACAACAGAACTGAATCAGACTTCACTCATGAATTTAGGATGGTTTAACAACTACTCTAACTATAAAATTAGAAAGAAGCTTGCTTTCTTGCTGTAGTCAAAGCTGAATTTTAGGAAACTGAATTACATCCCTGGCATTTCTCTGTCTTAGAGGGAGTGCAACAGAAAGCCAATTTTTTCTCTGTACTTCAGTTTATAAACATGTAGCACAAGAATAAATTTGCTATCTTGGTAAGTGTGTAAACTGCCTCAAAATACTGAAGCTGTATTGATGCAAGCTGCTTTAGTTTTCCATTTCATAAGTACTGGTCCTTCAGTAAAGTATAAAAATACAGCAGATTTTATGATAATTATTTACATATATTTCTCTGCTTAAATGGTATTGATAGGACTACGATCACCAGGTATTAAAACTTAAGGCTGCTCATTTTCTTGGAAGGACTAAACTAGACAGTTCCAGGAATTGCAGTGAAAAAGTTACAAGAAGATGATATACTTGGAGAGATATTACAAGGGTTTACACTTCCAAGGAATAAAATAAACAAATAAATAAATAAATCTTGCCTTTACTACCTCCCCTCTCCACACCCTAACATATTACTATCACCAGCATATCATTGGTGATAGTTGAATGTGAAGCTGGTGATCTGTTGAATAGACAGGGAAAATTATAACTGATTTCAAAAGGTCCTTGAATTATTCCAGACTTCACTGCCTATGCTTAAATATTTTTTTCTTCAAATTTATCAAATCCTCATCATACGCAGCATGATGGTTCAAAAGGATTGTATCACCATCTTAAAAATTTCAAATGCAATGCTTAAAAGAGGGTGCCATTAAAATAATTCAGTTAAGTTGTGGGAATAGTAGCTTTAAAGCATGAAAGAAAGTAGGTCCTATAATACCACAGAACTCTATTTTAAGTACTATATTTTCCTTTAGGCTTTTTATTCATTTGGAATTTTTAAACTTTCTAAAGTGCATCAGGCACTCCACTGACCTTAACAGTGCAAGATCACATTACTCGGCTTCATATTTGACTAGATAAAGTGACAGATAATAGAAATGAGAACTTTGTCAGAATGAGAAGTTCTTCACCTACAAAAGCATTCAGTATTCACATTCTGAGTCATGAATTCTAGGAAAACAAAATACATTTTCTCTTCTAAATAATCCTTCTTGGTATTAATTCCATTTTACTTAAGTACAAAAGAAACCATTACCAATTACCAAAAGGTAACAAATACAAACTGACAATTCAACTGACTTTGAAGTAAGTATGTCCTGTAACTATATTGCTGATACTAGTGCTTGGATTTCTAATGCTGGCAGTTATAGGAAATACTACTTTTACCATCTGGTTCCTATGATTCTGCTAGCATAGTCTGTTTCACGTCAAAATACTATCAAAGTTTAACTTCTGTTGTATTGGCAACATATTTTTCCTTATGGCTGACTCTCTCATATTAAAACAAATTATAAAAAGTGGTTTTGTCTCCATTACTGTAATGGTTGCATAATCTCTTGGTACATCATAATCTGTTAAAAAGGTTTAAAACTCAATTAAAATGTAAATCAAGTCTAGACAATGCAGCAACAATTGCTACACATGAACAAAAGGCAAAGTCAGGTTCAGCCAGAAATGAAAATTTTTAAGTTTTAATTGAATTTGCAATTATTTTCATTGGCATGCCTTCAGAAATAGCATAGTAAACCAGTAGTGAATAAAGCCAAATGCAAATGCACCTGCTATCCACGACAGTTCACTGATTAAGTGAAAAATGGTGCAATTAAATAAAAATAGCAATATCTTCACAATTCCTTTTATTCCCTATTACATGTCTCAAGTGACTAAACAGGAATCTCTTAATAAAAAATTATGGAGGAAGACAGAAATCTAAATCTTTCGTGCTAGCAAAAAAAAGAGTTTTCTATCACCATTTATTACAATTAAAATTGAAAGGAACAAAAGGGATTCTCTATTACTGAAGATTTATCTCCAGTTTTCTTTCTTTATTTTACAGAATCTCAGCAATTTGATACTTTGTTAAAAGTTTGTGAGAAGATTGCTATTTAACAATACCATAACCATTTTGTTTCTCTCTTAGAAAAATGGGGACAGTTTAAATACAATAACAGATAGCATATTAGTTTTTCATGAAAATCAGTGCTATGATTCCACAAGCTTTCTGTTAAATTCTTTATTCATTCTTCTGTGCAAGGATAGGAATCTGTGAGCAGAATAGGTTTAGCATAATCATTTTTAAGATACAGCTTATTCCCTGGGTGAATTGAAGAACATGAGCAGAGTTAGGCTGAGATAAGCATTGGGGCAGCTGATGAAAAGGCAAGTCTTCCCTTGACAAAGTTATTCCCTTTTATTAATAATATCTTTCCCAACTTATTTTCTGTTAGAAGTATATGTAACACTTCATTTTAGGTTTTCAAAATATCTAGCTTTTTCACAACCATTCATTTTACCACGCAACAATTATACCAAAATAGGCATGAAAGGGAAAATTCTACATTGTGTAAACTGGAGAATGCCACAGACCAGAAGAAATGACCTCAAGGTGCAGCAGGGGAGGTTTACATTGGATATTAGGAAAAAATTCCTCACTGAAAGGTTTGTCAAGAATTGGAACAGGCTGCCCAGTGGAGTGTTTTAAATACCCTGGAGGTGTTTAAAAGACATCTAGGTGTGATGCTGAGGGACATGGTTCAATGGTAACTTGGCGGTGCTAGGTTAACTGCTGGACTTGATCTTAAAAGTCTCTTCCAAGCAAAATGATTCTATGGTTCTATGAAAAGCAAAAGTACCTATCGCCATTATTTCTTGATAGTGAATTATTTCCATTTTAAGGTGTTCTATAGTATTCCTCACAAAGGCTAGGAATTAATTGGCAATAAATTTTGCATTACAAATTCTTAATTTCCTATGTTATTGTATATAGCTTATTCTTGTAGTTAAAAAATAGTAGCACAGAGAGTATTCACAATGTTTTATTTCATGTATCTAAGTGAGGGATATAACTGAGCCAGGTTTGGTACCAGTATAGACCCTGACTCTTTCAGTGAGCAATACAGAGTATCTAAGGGTGTAGGCACCCAGCACTTTGGCTCCCACAGGAAAGGAGTTTTGAAGCTCTCCTATCCCATCCTCTCCAGCTGTGTGTCACTGGTGTTTCTCTCCACATAGCAGCAGTAACACAACAGAGCCTGCATGACAACATTTCAAACCAAATCACTGAAATGAATAAAGATCTCTTCCCACCCCCACCCTCCACCATGTTTTTGCAGGGGGCTGCTTCAACCCTGATCATTGCAGTGCTTTGGTTTGCAGCCTGGTCTCTTGATGCAGCTGACAGAACAACAAATTTCTGCACAGGAAAAAGCTGGCTAAAGTGGGACGGGGCAGATGAGCCCTTGTCCAGTTTTGTTACTACTGCCAGCATTAAGTAATAGCCTGTGAGTTTAGCATCTTACCTTTCTCCAGCTGTGTAGGAAGACTGGAAGTCAATCCTGGGCTTCAGCATCAGACATACTTAAAATGAGGTGCAGTGGTTTTGACTACCCCATCGGTTATGCTTACACACAGGAAGCTTGCATTATATTTAAACCCAGGGAAACTAACCTCCCCCTACTAACCCTCATCCCTTACAACTTTGAGGATTGCTAGTCAGAGCTTTTGATGGGTTTCCCTTAAAAAAAAATGCATTAAAATTTTGCTCTATTTTTATATCCATTTGTTTGATCTGTTGAAAACAGAACTTCTGCAAAACCAGCCACGCTGTGCACCACCCCTGCCCCCCCACCCATGTTCTCTGTCCCATAAAATGAGGATCAAACACTATTCCCTTTTGTCAGTGTAGAGTTGGTTTTCTAGTGACAATAAAGTTGAGAAGCTCTTTCTTCTGACGATGCAAAGAGCCAAGCACATTCCAGGTACTCATTGGTCCAGAAATAAGAACTATGTCTTATCACCTACTTCCATTTATATAAACAGAGTATTTTTTCACACACAATTACTCAAGGTAGTATGAATCATGACACCACACTTGTCACCACACTTTGAGTGACCTCAAAGAATGCTGACATTTTATAAAGTGTTTTTAAACAGCTGTGTAATAAACATTTGCAAAAACAAAGGCACAATTATTTCTCTGATGGCTTTGTAAATAGCCACAAATACCACAATTTTAATACTATCTGTTACTGCCTTTTAAATACCCCCCTTTAAAAAAAATGGTTGCCTTGAATTTGAAATTTATCTGTCCAGTATTACATAAAGACTTCATCAGATCTTGGATCTTGTTCATACACATCAAGGTAGAAAGACAGAAACTTTAACATCAAAGATATTCAAAGACTTGCTAGTTGCAAAAATTACCTAGTGAGAGCTTTGAAAACTTCAAGGCATCTGTTGTCCATTGATTTCAATAGATTTTGCAGAAATAAGCACTTTTTGAAGTTCAGGAATTGCCTAGCTCAGTCTGTAGGTGTCTGTGATTTATCTATTGATAAAGAACCTTGTCTCCTGGGATACTGGTTACTTCCGAAAAATGGGCATAGGGTATTTTCAGAATTTTTAATTAGATGTCCAGCTGAGATTCAGACTTTTTTAGTATAACTCAGTATTCCTAGGATATAAAAAATGGTTTATTGAGCTATTTATTTTTTGAGCTTTTCTATGCATCAAATGCAAGAACAGGTCTGGCGATGACATTAGTGCTCAAAAATGCTGCACCACTTCTTCCATTTGACAAATGGACCAAGAAGACAGCTAAGGGGAACATTTTATTTTAGATCTAGATTAGAACCTTACTAAAAAACAGAATATAGAGAAAAAGGGAACATACAGGAGGGTTTACTTGAACTACATTGTAAAAAAAAAAACCCAGTGTTTTCAAAGTAGCACTTATACCACAATTTTGTAGACCACACTTGGGGAAATGAAACCAGTTATGCTTTTTGAAGTTACTTTTCTTTCCCCTGTCATGTGTACTTGAAGAAAGATCCAATTGCTTGCATGAAATAAACACAGAGAAGAAGAACACATTTAATAAAATGTAATAGAAAGTGGACAGGAATATAAAAAATATGTTTTGGTTTTACTATTACTTTGTTTTCTTATTTACCTGAGCTAAGTAAGTAATTTTTTCTAACTGTTAATATGATGTGCTACAGATATGATAGCACTAATTTCATGCTCTGACATTTTATCTGCTGATAGACTAAAAGTGATAGTTTCAAATATTCTGGTTTACACAGTCTAGTAAAATCAGCATTTGCTGTGAATGAGTCACTTTGCTATGTAAAACATAATGAATGCAGGGCTACCAGAGCAACAATGTCCCTGCTGCAGCTTTCATCTACAAAGTATTAGTATGAACAGCAGCAAATACATATACCTTTAAGACAGAGTATCATTAAGAGTGGAAACAAAAGTAAAAATCACACATCAAAAGTAATGCTTCCATGTATGGAAGCAAACAATGCTGAAAATGCCAGCAATTTATTCACATTATTAAGCTTGTACATAAATTTTGTGCTGTGTACCTGCCTCACAGGCAAAAGTACCTACCCACATGCTCACAATACAATGGGAGTGGGAAGGAAAGAAGATATAATACAACTGTAAAGTAATATATGCACCTACTTTCATGGAAAATGCACAAAAAAATACAAAAAAAAGCTGGGAAGGAACCAAATGCAAAAATTATGTAGACACCTATCAGTAAAAAACTGGGACAATTTTTTCCACTGCTGCAGGCGTGCTAAATCTTTTTTCAACAATTTGTCTTGAAAACTTGCAGATCAAAAGCCTCAAAAGTTTTTGTTCATAATTCTATCAAATTAATTGTTAGATAAGTCAAATATATCAACAGTAATACACATCCCAAATCTCTGGCACTCTCAAATTGCAAATCCATGTAGCTCAATTAAAAAGAAAAATAACCCAACTCCCTTCTCCCCTCAAAAACAAAACAAAAAAAAACACCAACAAAAAAACCCAAAAAACAAAACCCACCAAACCAAACCAAAACCAAACAGATTTGAGGACTTTGCACTGTTCTTGACAGTTCTTGAAGACAATTGCAGGTAAAATATATTTTGTGTGCAAACAGTGGCTCCTAAATGAATTCAGAATACTTCAATTCAAATTAATTTTCAGTTGAATTAGTGACTTGATTTACAAATATGGTATTAGAAAGAGAATGGAAAGAGTGAAATTGGTTTCCACAACAACCACTTCCACTGATATTACCATGATCATCTAAATAGCAGAACAATATCTGTGACACCTACCTCTACTCAACACTTCTACGCAGCAGGAATAACAAGAGTGGCTTTTGTACCCATGTATTCTCTCTTGGCTTAGCTGGATCCTACATTCCAGTTACAAAAGGCCCAAGCACTGATTTGTGGATTAAAAAAATACCCATCAAGATTTGATAGACAGAAGCAAAAAAGCCTTTTGTAGTTTTACATGATTCAAACTTGCAAAGGGAATCTCCAATCACAACAGTGAATGATTCACAAGCAGTTTCAAGACTCTTCCCTCAATATTTAATACAAATGTTTAAAATAAATGGAATTTAAATATTTTCATGTCTTCTTTGTAAGACTATGACCAGTTTTGGAGCATTGAATCAATTTATTTCAGTAAGAAAGATAAAGATCTGATATTAGGGCAACTTTAACAGGACTGAAGATAGTGTGGTGGGATATGACGCCTGGAAACACCATGGCCTTCTCCTATGGAGGACTCCTAGAAAAACCTCTCTCTTGAGTGGAAATATTTAACTGTGCCATGGGACAGCAGCACAAGCCAACAAATTCTCTTCCGGCCCAGTGACTCCACCATAATGCTGTGAGCTAGTAAAATCCTGGACAAACAACTGCTCAGTGCAACCTCCAGCACATTGAATTTAACTACACGTTTAGAACAATCCAACAGATTCAACAGATAAATGAACTATGCTCAATGTTAACACACAAAGTTTTCATTTCTATTCGCCTCCCAATCATGTGCAATCACAGAGTTTCTCAAGAAGGTAGGGGAAACACTCAGTTATAGCAAGTGAACGTCTGCCTGCCAGCCTACCTCAAGAAGCAAGGACAGTATGTAGAAATTTATCCTGTCTTCCCCTGGTTCACAACATAACTATGCAAAGCCCAACCTGCAAGGTAAATTGACAGTTCTTAACACCTACAAGCTGAGATGTCCTTTAATCTGTCTCTAAAGGAGGGGGACAGGGGAAAAGGGGGACACATCCCCAACCAAAAAAGCCAACCACACTGTGTCACTTCCAAGTGACTCCATCCCTACTGCTCAGCTAAACCATCCTTGCTGCGCTCTGTCCTCAGAAGTAAGTGGCAATAGTTTCCTTTCTCCTGAGATTGCTGGTGGTTATTTTGACACTTCAGACTGGTCCTCTGCTCCTATACAGTTTTAGCAGCAGTCCTTTAACCTTGCATTACAATCATGCATATATGGAACATGCTCTTTGTGTCTCCACACGTGTAGACAGAAGTTAAAGTCTATATTTTTCCTTTATACAAGCTTCAAATGATCCACTTTTCAGTGAAGAGACAGCTAAGTATGTTAGCTGAGTGCAAATGCAACTGAGTTGTGTTGAGATAATGGTCGGGTAGCATCCCATAATTCCCAAGCATCGCATATTCCAGTGCTTCTGTTTACTCACTTCCCACTCTACTGCCTACACCTGAAGATACTGCCTAGTTCATGCACTGTCAGCATTTAACCCGTCATTCTGTGAAGCATCCCTTCATTTTTCGAGCAGCTCACTGCAACTCACTCAGGAAAAGCCTGCCAAGCAGGCTGCCAGCTGAGCAGAGCCACGCAGGAACAGGCTGGGTTTGCACGCTTAGTTAGAGCCTCCTTGTTACAGTCCAAGCGTTAGCCATAACTCACAGACTGTTCAAACAGCCTTGGCTCTCAATCTAGCCCTCTGATAAGCAGGGCATCAGAAGTGAGTCAGCGGTCCTTGGGGAGGCTGAACTCCCTGTATGTGCTGTTCTTCGGATGGTGATTCACATCATCTGACATTTAATCACCGAGACCAATCTCTGTCCATGTGAGTGCTTCTCTTCCATTTCAGTGCAAACCTGTCTGACCATGCAGTGGAAGAGAGCAGACCAGTGTAAGCACAAGAGGGAGAAGTTAAAACTAAAATACCTTAAATACCTTCCAGTCTGAAACCGTCTCAGAAAAGAGAGTGAAAGTGGAGGTGAAGCAGAGTACTTAAAAGCGTAAATAACATCTACCACAAATTTGAAGGTGGCAGCCAAAACTCGCTGTTTACCTGCCACTGTACTAAAAGGTTTGACCTTTAATTTCACCATTACTTTCTCAGTAGGAACTTTATGTTTTGATGCTTTGAAACACTTAGGAATGAAACAGCAACAGAAAAGATAAACAAATTACATACAGGTCACAATGCACAAAGTACTCCAGACCTTAGTGTCCTGCATGGATAGGCTAAGAGGAATCTTGCATTCACAGTCTGAAAATGCATTTAAGGCTAAACCTGGAGAATCACTTATACAGCAGGACAACACTGGTGTTCCCATGTTGCCAGCGGCACAGTTAAATGGCTGCTGCCATCTTCAATCTCTATGACAAGAAAACTTGCAAGAAGTATGGGAGGAGTTTCTTGGTTTTAACCAGTAAAATTACTACTCTTGGAGGGTGCTGCATGCAGTGAAATAGCTTTATCTTTCATTATGAAGACATCAAAAAAAAATGTACAATGAAATACCTAGGATGGCACAGTCTGCCATTCTCCACACAGTCTTTGCAACTCTGCTGCACCAATCAGTTGCAGTTTCTACTACTGAAGCTTTGCTCTTGGCAACCTGCATTATGTCATCCAAGCGCTGCATCTTTTGAAAAAGAGGAATTTTTTTGTTGAAGTCGGTGCTTGGCTTCTCCAATTTATCTGTGGTGTGACGTTTGGGGAACAGCCACACTTCAGCTGTTAGCAGCTTTCCACAGCATTCCCCACACTGTCCACATTGATGATACATGCTGCTAAATTTGACTGCAGATAAACCTGAGATGCGTAAAGAGACTTTTTGGTGAGGGAATAGCTCCATAGCTTCAAGCAGAAGTAGATGGAGCTGATAGCAGCTCCATTAGTATTTATTTCTTCTGAAAGAAAGGAGGCCTCCTTTATTCAGGCAGGTAAACACGAGACCTCTTTGGCAAAAATGGTACCCAGTGCTTTACCAGAGTGGCCTGTGTTGTTGTTCATTTATACGTCTTTGTGGTTGTTTGGGCTCCATCCAGAAGCTCTTGTGTCAAAAATCACCTTACAAGTTCAGCTTTCTTGTTCTCTGAATGCCAACTATACTAAGAGATGTTCATTCTGTCCAGGGTCCTATTCAGAATCCATGTAAAACATGCATTAAAGGCTCAGATTGACCCTAATGTTGCCAATATCCAAAACCAGTGAAAAGAAAACCTGTATTTTTGCAGAAGACTACAGATCGACACTTTCATATTCATTCCTTCATCTTTCATTACATAGTTAACAAAGGTAACAGTTGCCAGACTGCAGAGACCTGCAAGGCAGAAATGTAAAACTATCAACTCATCTCAACATGGCCTGCAAGTAGTTTTATGGTGGCGATGATTTTCTGTAGCTATTAAATCAGGTAGTATTAAAGTAATTTACATGGTTTTATACAACGGCATATTACATCATCTTTTCCTGACTCATTCCTGCCCTGATTAGAAATTCTTCTGAAACTTCTGTAATCACTGTTTTTATTTCCTATGCAGTAGGAAAATACGTAGAAAATAACGGAAACAGTTATGGTGAACTGGAAAGACAATTCTTCAAAGACAGCAAAAAGGAACATAAACACTTCAGTTATGAAACACAACCAGTACCTTTCTGATGCTTTTTCCTGGACTATGAGCACTCAGACATGCTTCTGTTCTCTGATACAAATCTTTGTAAGAATAGAATTTTAATCACACATCCTCAATATGATGCAGATCACACCAACTTCATTACACGTCTGGTATGAGAATTGGCTGATTATCTGGTAACAAGTCTTCTTTCACACTTAAAAAACCACAATATGTTAATATAAGCCACATTTGCTTTCTGAACATTTTAGCTGTCTGGTGCGAGGGAAAGCCCTGGAAGAAGAGTCTGCATATCTCAAGAGTCTCTACTTAGATGGGTTTTTTTGGTAGAAGTCTATTTTAGTAAATACATTGCTCATTATGGTGTTTCCAGATGTTCCCTTCTTCCTTGCCCTCGCACGAAGTATTCTATATTCTCTTTGGATTAGGACACTTCGCGGTGTGCGTTCAGGGGCAGAGGGCACTTCTGACATAACGAGGGCCACATAGCTGATTAGCACACTTGCTGCTCTACACCCACGCTCTGCCGAGATCTGTCTGCTACATAACAGCCTGGAGTGCCTTGGAGCAGCAGGGAGCTGCCGGAGAGAAACCACAGAGAGGCCTCGTGGGTGGTCAAAAGAAAAAGATAACTTGAAATAGACAAGCAAGAAATATAGAGCAGTTCCAGTTCAGATTAGATTCCAATTTCCACCTAGTGAAAATGAAGGGTTATATGTAAAGGTACACACACCCTGTGGAGATCATTTCTGAAGTGTGTTAAAGCTTCCTGGTAGATGTGAACACTGAAATCTGCAATCTTTTGTTCTATCACTACAGGCTCAGTAGATTTTAAAAGTGCAGATGGAGAAGACAACAAATGACACATTTTAGCTGCCGCTGTGGCTGGAAAACTGAATTTGAGCCAGCAATGTGTAGCCCAGAAGGTCAATCACATCCTGGGTTGCATCAAAACAAACAAGGGAGGTGATTTTGCCCCCTACTCTGTTCTTGTGAGACTCCACCTGGGGTACTGTATCCAGCTCTGGAGCTTCCAACATAAGAAGGACGTGGACCTGTTGAAGTGAGTCCAGAGAGGGCCATGAAGAGGTGGAGTACCTCTCCTATGAGGACAGCTGAGAGAGTTGGGGTTGTTCAGCCTGGAGAAGAGGAGGCTCCGGGGAGACCTTATAGCAGTCTTCCAGTACCTAAGAGGGGCCTCAAGGAGAGATGGGAAGGGACTCTTTATTAGGGGGTGCAGTGATAGGACAAGGGGTAATGGTCTTAAACTGAAAGAGGGTAGATTTAGGTTAGATATTAGGAAGAAATTCTTTACTGTGAGAGTGGTGAGACACTGGAATAGAGGAGCTGTGGATGCCCCATCCCTGGAAGTGTTCAAGGCCAGGCTGTATGGGGCTTTGAGCAACCTGCTCTAGTGGGAGGTGTCCCTGCCCATGGCAGGGGTGTCAGAACTAGATGATCTTTAAGGCCCCTTCCAATCTTAACCATTACATGATTCTACATGAGATTAAAGTGAACATGCTGGAAACCATTGGGGGACTTACAAACTTTTTTGCAGTTCACATGGTATAAGCCATCTTTTCCGTCAAATGTGTGTATCCTTGATCTGACTCACCTCTACAGTAAAGATTTTATATCCCATTCTGGCAAGTTAAAAGGTTGCAAGGCTCAAGTAAGTATATTTTGCTGCTGACTGCTTCTGTAGCCACAAAGTGAGCAAAAATAATTCTGAACATTGGAGACCCCAGTGAAAAATCTAAGACTCAGTCAGGAAATGGATTTTTCATGAATATTTTTATAGCAAAGCTTCTGTTGATATTGAATCAAATAATCAAAGAGTCACTATCCCCAAAAAAGGCACACTAATTTCAATAGTTCTACTGTGGAACAAGTCTATAAAAAGTATTTTATAAGATAAGTTACAGAGACACAACCTGAAAGCATTTCTAATAATGTCTCCTTTCTATTCATCCAGGTAATACAATTCTATCTACTACACACTGAAAAATACACCCATACTCAACACAGACAACTGTAGAGGACATGACAGTCCACCCTTAAAGCATGACTCTAGTTCCAGCTCTTTCTTGAATCTGCCAGTTGAGGAATAGTGAAGGGACACCTACACCATAACAAAACCCACGATCAATGCATGTCATGATTTTGCAGCTATAAATAGAAATTAGAAACTCATACCATATTTTCAGAGATCTATGAATATTTGGAAGTAATTGATTGAACTCTAAAGGAAATATCAGTGCAAAGCAGAAACCACTTTCAACTGGTGCCTAAGGCTCCTTCTGAATTTGACTGTTTTCAAATCTCAGTAACACAGTGACAAACAAAAGGAACACATCCAACCAAAAGAGAATGAGAAAGAACTAACAAATCCATTTATAGCAAGATTTCTAATCTACAAGGCTCTGACATTAAGATTGGTTACCTTCATCATCTTTCAGTGAATCTTTCAGTGAATAGAAAGTTTCAGTGAACAGCAAGACCTTCAGTAGGATCAAAATTATCTGTGAATTCATATCAAATTCAGCCAACAGTTTCATCTTAAAGAAATGGGAGATATCCTTTGACACTAGCAGAAACATAGATTATAGTGGTAAGATTACAGAAAAGTCCCATAGCATTTAAATAGGTTACACCCATTAAAATTAAAAAATTTAAGCATTACCATTGCTTCTGTTCCTCAGTTAATGAGTTTTTCGGGGACTAGACAAGAATCATTATGTGTAATGAATTTCCATGATGTAGAAGGCTTAGAGACCTGCTAAGACAGAGAGACCCCAATGCTAGCCAGCTCTCATCTCTGTGCCCAGAAAACCACATAGAGGAAGAACCTCAGCTGCCTGTTTCCTCAGATATTAAACACTGCCTACTTGCTGCTGCTTCTTCAGTTACCTTCACCTGGGAATATCCTCAATAAAACATGATTTCTGACAGTCTGACAAAGTTAAACTGCATCATGATCTACACTGAGACAGCACACAATTAAATCCAAACTTTGGCCTGGGACACTAAAATCACTTTAGGTAGCAGTTTATTACACTATTACTTCTGCCAAAGTCCAACTACCCTGTTAGTTGTCATAAAAATAATAGCACTTACAATCTCAAAGTTAAGCAGTTTGCATAAAAGTAGATTCAGAGTAACACCAACCTTGGTTACAACACCAAATGAGACACTGCAGAGAGACTATTTTGGCTTAAGCCAGGAAAAGTGAAGATTATTACCTTAACTAGAAGTGTAATCTCTTCTTCCCAACTTCTTGGGGACACAGAGAAGCAGAGCTAGCTTTCCTATCTGAACACAAAATATTGAGTTCATAACAGAAATTAATTTCTGTGTATTGGGTTTGCATGGCGAGGTTTTGGTAACTGGGGGGCTACAGGGGCAGCTTCTATGAGAAGTTGCCAGAAACTTCCCCTGTGTCTGACAGAGCTAGTGACAGCTGGCTCCAAGACAGATCTGCCAAGACCGAGCCCATGAGTGATGCTGGTAGCACCTCTGTGCTAACATATTTAAGAAGGGGGAAAAAAACTGCTGCGCAATGGCAGCTGGGAGAGAGGAGTCAGAATATGTGAGAGAAACAACTCTGTAGACATCGAGGTCAGTGAACAAGGACAGGAAAGAGATGATCCAGGCTCTTGTGCAGAAATTCCCCTGCAGCACATGGTGAAGACCATGGTGAGGTAGGCTGTCCGTCTGTAGCCTATATTGGTTAACGGTGGAGCAGATGTCCACCTGCAGCCCATGGAGGACCCCATGCTGGAGCAGGTAGATGCCCTGAAGGAAGCTGTGACCCCGTGGGAAACCCATGCTGGAGGAGACTTCTGGCAAGACCTGTGGCCCCGTGGAAAGAGGAGCCCACAGTGGAGCAGGTTTGCTGGCAGGATTCATGACCCCATAGGGGACCTGCACTGGAGCAGTCTGTTCCTGAAGGACTGCACACCCATGGAAGGGACCCATGCTGGAGCAGTTTGTGAAGAACTGCAGCCTGTAGGAAGGACTCAGGTTGGAGAAATTAATGGAGGACCATCTCCCATGGGAGGAACCCCATGCTGGAGCAGTGGAAAAGTGTGAGGAGTCCTCCCCTGGCGAGGAAGGAACAGCAGAAACAACATGTGACAAACTGACCACAACCCCCATTCCCCATTCCCCTGCACCACTCGAGGAGATAGGGTAGAAAAAAATCAGGACTGAAGTTGAGCCTGCGTTGGGGGTGCAGGTGTTTTATGACTTGGTTTTATTACTCATTATCTAACTAATTTCCCCAAGTAGAGTCTGTTTTCTCCATTATGATAACTGGTGAGTGATTTCTTCCTGTCCTTATCTCAACCCACAAGCCTTTTGTTATATTTCCTCTCCCCTGTCCAGCTGAGGAGTGGATGGATAGAGCAGCCTTGGTGTGTACCCCGTGTCCAGCCAGGGTCCACCCACCACACTCCTCATGACAGGAGATAACAGATGCAGCACTATTATAATGCTTTGTCACTTCAGCCATCAATTTCAGATCACAGGGTCATTCCTCTCTACCCTGTGGAAAAGCTGTTTTTACTTCCACCTCCACTCTGCACTAAAAGCACAGGGTGGTTTTAGTGGGCTGTCACCCACTAAAAACAGAGTGACAGTCAGAGCTTTCTAAATTCCTTTTTCTTAAAGGAGAGGGAGGTGGAGGAGAAAAGTGGTTCCCCCTGCCTCCTCCCCATAAAGAAAAGCTCTGTCTTTCTTTATTTATTTTTTTTTCCCCAAGTTCTACTAGTGCTGCTTAAAACAATTCAGATGGAAAACATTTTTTGAAAACACCACCGCTTCTGTGCCAAGCAAATGGCTGTTACACATGATAAAGCATTTCCAAAGGGCTACCAAGTGCATCAGACAAATTGGCACCTGCCTTGAGGCCTGCAGGACAGGAGTTCTGATTATGCCTTCACTCACCTATAGACACATGGGGTTGAGTAAAGGCAGCTCCATATGGTGTTAAGAATCTGACTCATTGCTATGAATGATTGTCAGAAATGGGTCCCCTCAAGCAGTACCTTTTTTTCCTTGTCCTTTCCTTCAGAAAGAAGGAAAAGCGGTTTAACTAAGAATTTAAGCAGCATTAAGGGCTTGTTGCTTGCAAAGGTATAATGACAGCCTTGTAAAAATTGCTGCAGTTGCTAGTGTTGTCAGACTTCAGAAAAGGCTTGTTAATAAGGTAGAGAATTTGCAAAAAAAAAATATTCAATCCAAAGAGTGAAACACACTACATTGAGAAGTACATTTTAAGTATTAATAGCTTTTTTAAACAGCTTTTCGCTGCCCCTCCCTTCATTCCTTAAGAATCCATCACATTTCCAAGGGGAAGACGAAGCAGACATGGACAGCTCTGTTCAAGCTGCTTGACTGAGTTTGAAAGACAGTATGCTGAACAGCAACAGCCACCAGGAGCAGCAGGCTGACCTCCTGAACAAGACTGGTGTGCCAAGAACCTAACACAGGAGGAGCTGTATGAAATTGATGTGCTTATGTTTCAGAGACATGAACGTGGCTGGGTTCAAAGACTCTTTCAAAGGGAGAATACTCCAGTTACATAGCCAAAGAGTCAGCACAGGACCAGTAGCAGAAAAAAAAAAAAAAAAAGAAACAAAACCAGATGGAGAATTGCTAATAGGAAAACACAATGAAATTTGTGCAAGGCAATGTGGTAGAAGTTACGCACTTCTGGCTATTATTGGTTGCCTCCATGTGTTTTTTTATTATTTTTGTGCAATTTAAAAGGGACCTTGAAACAGGCCCCCCAAATGATACTTGTAGGCATAAATTACACAGTAACCCTCCAGATGTCAACACAGGACAAGCTCAAAATTCTGTAAACCTAAAGAAATGTTTCCTAGTGAATCAACATCCAGCTTAGCAAATATCAGTGCTAACTGAAAGTGTTACCCATCCCTCAGGTCTTTGGGATTTTTTTGCCGTTCGTCTAGCACAACCTCCCCATGGGTTTGCCAGTGGAGGACCTGTGTTATGAGGCACTCACACAATCCAGGTCAATTAAGATAATTCAAGCCACCTTCATCAGGTGTTTAAATCCTGACTTTGTTAAAAGCTGACTTTGCCTGAAGCAATACAAGAAGCGGTCTTACCATCCTTCTTTCAGCAGCGGACTTCTAGGTCACTAGAGGAGACAAGATGATGAGCAACATATCAGGGCTGTCTTCAGCTGGCGTGGTGGGAACCAAGTGAGGGCATGTGTAGCCTTCTACAGACCTCTCAGCCTACAGACAAGGAAGCTTAGCTTTGACAGTACATGGGGTGCCACAAGGAGCTCTAATTCTCTTACTGGTTTCCAGCACGTTACCCCACAGAAAATCACCAGTAACAGAGCTGTGGTCTGTTCTGCCTCTGTATGTCATTTCATGCAGAGCATACCCTCTTTGTCACCTTAGGTTAGGTGCCAGGGATAGATGCTGTTTTTCTTTAAGAAATGTATTGAGAATTGGTATTAATTCCCATGTGAGAGAATAATCCAAAATGCACACCTATTTTTAGACTAAGGAGGAACGGATCACTGCTCTTTATAAACAAATTCCAACAAAACAGTCGTCATTAAAGGCAGTCACAAACTCCCTTCCTTTTATTTTGGTTATTTATTCCCATTCCCTGGAGTACATTTCATTTGCCCTTAATAACAGTTCAGTTCACATCCAAAAAGGTGTTTATTGTGCTTTTAAGTGGATTTATACAGAGAGAGGTATGATCTGTAAGCAAATATGCTTACAGAGATGAATACTACTATGAACAATACATGTTACTTAACCTTCACATAACAAGAGAAAATTAAATTAGAGGCTTCAAAAAAAAAAAAGAGAGAGAGAAAAAATGCCATTACAAGTGCCTAAAAATCCAGGCCTAAACAACAACATTGGCAGGGAGTCATCCTAACCACTGGACAAACACTGTGTTTTATATAGAAAATATAGAGCCTAGTGTATTTCTTTTCTGGAGTTAACTAAGTCTCT
The DNA here is from genome assembly GCA_033628505.1 of Tringa tobata. NCBI lineage: Eukaryota > Metazoa > Chordata > Aves > Charadriiformes > Scolopacidae > Tringa > Tringa tobata. Next base: position 3,183,325 of record JAHREE010000379.1, read on the forward strand.
TTCTATCTAGAGGATAATAGCCAAGCCAGCCAGGCACAAACAGGGAATTATCCCTGTGCAGCAATTAATTAATCAGACATTCACCAAAACTGCTAGCTAATTATCAGAAAGACCAAGTGAGTCTCTTTTAATCACATTCACTTCCTAGATGCATACATTAGGTACAATTTTTTCCCCAAATTTTGAGCTGGCCTATACCCATACACAGAAAAACTTCACCACAGTACGCATTTACTAACAAAACAGACAAGAACAAATTGTCGAGGAGTTCTCAAAGGAGCAAGTCTGGAATGCAAGCAAGAAAGCACACAGCTCCTACCAGCTCTTCACCACCAGGGTTCTGCAGCTGCTCAGCCTGGATTGCTGCATTAGATCAGTTATGGGTCTTTTCAAGGTTGGAAACGATCCAGCAGATTGGATTTCTGTCCTGTTCTTCTTCCTCCTCTCTTTTTCTCCACTTATGGGAGGGTTGGGGTTCTTTTTTGGGGGTTTTGTTTGTTTGTTTGGATTTTTTTGTGTGTCTTTTTTTTGTTTTTTGGTTGTTGTTGTTGTTGTTTTTACCTTGACATGGAAAAATACAAAGGATAAATAAGCAGGAATAAAAAGTATGAGTAGAAAACAACAGATTTTCAGTTTCAGAAATTCAAGATTAATGTCTGCATTTCTCCATATCTAGCCCCCAAAAAAAGAACGTAAAAAGAAGCTACCAAAATGTTTTCTAAGAACAACCTATTTTGAAGTTTTAAGTGAGAAGGTTCCAGCTTTATCTGGGCAATTCTTACTATTCAGAAATACCAGGAAGGCTGTTTTCATATTTATCGGGTGGACAGTTAATAAATCTGTGGCATTTTTAAAGATTTTCCTTCAACTTAAGCACTTCTTGTTTCAAAATAGATGTTTGTTCATGAAACAGCTCATTTCTCCTTATTTTAATGGGTTTGTGTCCATCCAAAGCTCTTTTGGAAACCATTACAACTCCTCAAGTTATATAAAGCTTAACATATTGCAATCACTAAGAGACGTATTTCATCCCAAACCTGCCAAAGAAGGAAGAAGCAAGTCTTCCTCCTGAGCAGGAAAAAAGAGAAGTCACAAATAACTTACTGTCTGGTTCAGTAGGACAAAGAAACATGAATGTACTTTATTCCAATTAAGGCTCTCCTTGAAGGGATTGTTTAAGGAAAGGTAACATTTGTTTCAGCAAAGAGGAGAAATTCAGATGCCAGGCACCTAACTGCAAAGGATTCATACTAATTATTTTCTGCATAAGATGCTAAATTGTCACCATTAAAAATGATCAAAGATTACAAGTAGCCAGTTTTTCAACAGTTGCTTGTAGATGCCATGTGATAATTTGTCATCTTCAATCTTTTAGAAGTCTCTTACTCATCTCCATGCCTGAATGGTTTTAAAATTATAAGGACAACTTACTCATATATATGTGACAAGAATTAAAGCCAGAATTAAAGCTCCGTGGCAAAATGCAATTGTATGGTCCCTTACTGTTTCCCTCAAAACACTGATTTGTTTCAATTACTGTGACCAGGAGAAAACATAAAAATATTGTCCTTGACATCCTAATCAGATGGTAAACATGCCAAACAAATTTCATTTTACCATCAAATCCAAACCTTATCATTCTTTTGCAAACTGTTTTCTATCACAGGTACTTCATCTGCAGCCAGACACTGGCAGCGAGAGCATGATCTGTAACCAGCTAGTCAGTGTGAAAATATCTTGGAAATGGTGTAGGACAGTAGGTAACAAGAAGGAATACCATTTAATAGTTAGCAATACAACTGTAGCTGCATTTTTGGGGTCAATAGCATTTCTCTTCAAAGTTGCAGCCTTTTTTGATTTCAGACAGCTTTGTGCTTTCTCCATTTTCTCAGCAAAGATTGGCTAAAAGATTACTTCCTTGAATTTGAGGGGAAAGTGGAGGAGTCTGAATTGGTGCCATTCTCCTCTTCGCTGACTTTTCCAAAAAGTGAAATACTTCACATTTACTTAAACCATTGCACAAGTAAGCCAAAATGTTACCAGTAACTTTCTAAAGTCTATATGCTAGAATACTTTTCTACTCCCCCCAAAAATAATATTTATTCTGCACACTTTGTCACTTCTTTGAATATTAGCTGCCTAGAAACTAACACACATTTTTACCCTGCCTGAGTTCCCCTGCTTCCTCCATTGCCTTTAAAACCAGCCACCTTTTTCTGGTAAAAGTAAATACTGCAATTTCCAGAAAGCACAACAATGTCCAGCCATGACTTTTGGAAGTTGCAAAAACAAGCCAAAAATCCTTTGGAGTTCTTCAGTCTTTTTCACAGAGTAGTTACTTATTTCAAGGAGTGTCAAGATTTTGGAGGTGCCTTCCTATACAAATGTAGGAAGTTCACCACAGAGAATGAATAAAGAAGATGTAATGATATACTAACACATTTTGATGAGGCAAGTGGTTTTCAGACATATACTGTAGTTATCAAAAAGTCAATTTCAATCTTCCTAGTGACCTGCCATGTAATTTTTTTAAAACTGAATACCCCCCTTTGCAAATTTTATATCCTTATTTATTAACATTTCAAAATAACTGTAGCCAAAATGAGACTGCATTGCAGTTAAGTTATGAAAAAACTCATCTCACTTTTTAATTTTTTAATTTCCCCACAATACATTTTTTCACATACTTTGGATATAAACAATCCTATTAATAATATTAATATAGAGCACTTCCTTTAAATGTAGGAAAACATACATGTTAATCAAAAGCATAAAGCTGAAGAAAACAGCATGTGATTAGTATATTTATCACAGTAAATATTCAGGAAGAGTAGCGCAGATTTTGTAAAAGTCAAGAGGGCACTTGACATTGCATATTTCCAATCAGTATTCATAGGCAATATTTAATACTCTTCATCTAATGGATACAGAAACACTACAGTGCTTCAGGCATCAAACACTGAGCAAGTAAATATAGCCAGGAACCAACAGGCTAGCAAACCTACATCTGAAGCATGAAAAAAATTAATGAAAAGACAGAAAAAAATGGATGCAAGAAGAGATAGGAGTAAAAGTTTTAAACAAGTGTTGAAAATGACATTATACATACTGAAGCATTGTGCCGGACAAGCACTGGATATCCTGAATCAACTTAGTTTAACTGAGTTATTTTATATTACAGAAGAAAAGTCATAGATTACATAAACTTATTGATAACACATGTAAACTCTAAAGTAGAGATACAGAAGAAATTTTCATTCACTTCCCTCTCTTATGTCATGTGCTAGCATGGCTAACTTTGCTACCGCAGGGATGTCTTAATGAAAGAGGAAATGTCCTCACTTTCTTCCCACCCTGCCGGAGTGACTATAATTGCAGACAGTTAAATAATTCACATTTCATCAAATATAAAGCAATGCTATCTCATACCATCATTTAGCTACCTTACTTAGACTTTTTTTTCCTTGGGACCTTCACGCTCCATTTTGCAGAAGTACAACAGCTGCTGTTGTACACTCTGTAATGTTTAATTGCTTGTATCTGTTTCAAGTTGTTTGTTAAAGGAGCATGCAACAGGTTGTGGTAGGCTGACATCAGGCTGAAGGCCCTACTGCATGAACTTTGGTTATGTTTTTCAAGCAGTATCCTTCAGTACCGTCAGTAGAAGTACTGACTACCATGATTTCCTTCTCAGCATTTTGTTAGAACACTCAGTCAAATACATTCATCACTGAAATTACATAAGGAGATGCCCAAAGTGTCATGTGTTCTCCCCTACTGCTGAGAACACTCTTGTCTTCTCTACAGAAAAAAAGAAAAAAAAAAGAAACCAAAAAGATGTATTCTCAGGCACCAGAAGCCATTTGGAGGACTTCTGAATCCTCCACTGTCAACAGCTATGAAAGAATAAAAGTATGGTCTTGACAGTACTTTGTTGGACAAGTATTAACAGCACAAAACCAGCCCAACTCTGGTTTATCCACAAAATCACACAAATGTGGGCTTACTGTGATCAATAAGAAAGTAGCTCCACTTAAGCAGCCTCTCAACAGCAAGGCAAAGACACATCGATAAAATAGAGCGGGGAAACAACAGCAGTGATTGCGGCCACTGAAGTTCTCCAGTGGAGGAAAAAAGGCTTTGATGTCACTCACTGAGAATTGCTTTTAAAGTAGAGAAATACTACTTATGGAGGACTTAATTTAGCCTAGAAATAGATGCTTAACATTTATCTTCTTCTAGTTGAATGGTTCTCACGCAAATAGGCTTCCCACTCATTTGGGAGGTTTCCTGTTGGTTTCAGCAATTACTGAGCCACACCTGCTGGCGCAGAGAAATCCTCACGGCAGCCAGCAGCAAACTGGGACAGAGCCTGCCTCTGCGGCAGAAAACCATCATCACAAACCACAGCCACATGAAGTTTCTTATTCCACATCCTCTCCCCCAGGAAAACTATACCCAAGAGCTTTTTTGTGTGTGTGTGACAAATGTCGGGTTTTATAAAGAGGAGGAACATCAGTAGACTTAAACCTCTGATGCTGAGGCATTCATTAAAATTCAGGGATGCTCTCCCTCATGCATACCATGACATTAGCTACCAGCTGCCTGAGGAAGGTTACCATGTTCACATGCAGCAGAAATTAAATGAGGAGTCTCAGAAAACAAGCCACGATTTTCATTTCACTCAACCCTCCTTAAAAAGTACAATAGCAAATATTCCCTGTAAATAACAATTTAGTAAAAATATGTAAACGTCATAAATATTAAACCAGCTTAAACGTACAAAGTGATAGCAAGAAATCTAAAAGCAAATCAATATTAAGTGTTAGTATGTGTAAATACATATAGTTGCATTCCTACCTCTTTTTTCCTTGTGTAATTATAGGGTTATTCTTCTTTGGGGAGAGAGGGGAGAGCTGTATTTTTGTGTAGATGGATAAATATTGGTCACATAATAAGACAATTGTGTTATTTATCTCTTGCCTTTAGGGTCTAATTCTGCATAGTTTTTCCCATCCTCTACACTATCAAATAAAACTTGTTTGGTGGCCTCTGAGAAATGTCTAGAATACCTTAATCCAGTTCCTCATGCTCTGGTTTTATAGTTGAAACAAACCAGGTAGAAGGCACAAAGACCAACTGGTTTTCATTCAAAAGCACTGAAAACAAAGAACTGAACTCCAATAAAAATTACAAACCCCTATAAATCTGTTTCTTGCCCAAGACTCAGGATGGGGGGAATCTGGGCGTGTGGAGGAATACAGGCCAGCAGACAGACAGACCGACTTAAAAGTGACATAAAAAAGGAGAACTTGGAAATTAGGCACTGAAACTTACACTTCCTTATGAGGTTAGCCATCTGAATTCTCTGTTAAACTCGATCATCAGAATCCCCAATTTAAATATCAGGTTTGCACAAAGGGCAGGCACGCTTATCACAAAGCTTAGATACTCCACGATACCTGTCCAGACAAATCTCGTAGTTACGAAGATATAGAAAGGTGTATGAATAATGCAAACAGGCACTGTTATACTACATACAGAGATTTTAAGACCAATTTTTAACCTAACTGCTAACAAATTCGTACAGAAGAAAACAGACCTTTGGGTCTTCATTACAAGGACTCCTGCCCTTAGCAGGAATTTTGTTGATTTTCAAGTAAATATGCCCACAAAGTCGACATTATAAGAACTATTTTAGGACACGTGTAAAAGGAATACACTGTGTTCCATTGATGAGATGCCACAGGCATACTGCTATGGCAGCGTGTCTCAGCAATTGCCTTTATCATACCTGTTTGGAACACAGATTATTTCACCAAGATGTTAATCCAGAGTCCATTTTAGTTGTTCTCTTGCAAGTCTCGTGAAGAAATATGTATAATAAAACTCAAAACTATACATGTTTAATTGTGTTCTAAATACAAGTGCTGAAAAAGTAGCAAAAGCTCAGATACTATATAAGGAGAGCATGAAAATCTGTATTTTAATAGGTATAGAATAACAAATAATTTTATTTCCATCCGGCAGAAGTAAAGACTTTGTTGTTCATATTCCATTCCAAACTCTAATCCCATGAAGCACCTTGGAAGTTATTCTGCAACCCATGAAGCACTAATACAACTCACATTTTACTATAAAAAAAAATAATTTATATTTGCTGTTCATTTTTATTGGAAAAGCCTGTGTTCTCCTGAGGTTAATACCTTACTAAAGCACACTATTAAGTGAAAGGATATTCACATTTAAAGGACTTCTTTATAGTGCCTGCAAAGCAACAATGCTTTACTTACTAGCAGTAAAGTATCAAGAGTGGGGATTGTTTTCATATTTAGAATCGGAAAAATCTAGTCATTTTGGGCATTTCTGGATTTCACCCAAAACAAAGCAGATATTTGAAATTCAAACCACTAGTATAATTTGCAATACATATCACTGTGTCAGAAGTTGGGGGGCTATGTCAGAGAAAGCATTGTTCTGTACATGAGCTCTTACACTCCTCTGTAAGCATCCACTGTAACTCTAGGGTGACTAAGACTTTTATGGTTAACAGGTAGCACCAGTGGCAGAGGAGAGAAGAGGGAAAGCACAATTGTGTAAAAAGTAATATAAAAAGGAAACAGCAGAAAAAAGTAATATTATTTTTGTCCCTGGAGTTCTTAACAGATTCCACAAAAGCACTTTTCAGAATCAGTTACAGTAATCCAATTTTTTGCAGTGAGCTCAGAAATGAACACGTATAAAGAGTAGTGGCCCATACACTTGACCACTAAGACTGGAGAACGTATAAGAAAGATTTTTCCTGCCTCAGAAGCTGACAGTATCATTAAGGGTGTGCAAGCCAACAAAATGTATCAGATTTAAAGCTGAATTTTTTCCACTTCTGTCATAGAAAAATTCAACACAAAACTGAGATGCTAAAGAAGGACTAATATATAACTTCAAAATAGAACTTTGCTATCCATAATTGGATTGGCTTCCACTTTATTACATTCATCCAACAATGAACAAAGTATTTTAAATGGAACCATGTTTGCTTTTTTTCTCATCCCTTCATAAACTATGAAATTAAGCTATCAAATTTAATAGTACAAGTAACAATCTTTCATTGAGCAACAGAATGATGAAAGAGAAGCCTAAACAATGCAAGCAGAAGGAATACATACTACAGATGTATCCAGGAATAGTTTTGTTTTACCTGTACTGTGCTCTCCATGTTTGTACCCATATGCATATATCTCATACTTGGCTCTTTAATTTAAACCCTTGATCCCTCACAAACATTCACACTAGAACAGAAGTACTTAATGTAGTCTTTAGTGACCAAGAAGCACCTAACAGAATTTTTTCACATCCTAGATACTCATATTCTCCTGAACCTCGATCCTCAGGACTACGCCAGGAGGAGTGGGAACCATGGGTGTGCATTGAGCCAAGACAGACAAGTAAAGATTGCAAAAAAAGCAATCACCTGGCAAGTAGTCCAGGAGCCTCCTGATACTACACTATGCTTAGGTCAAGTCTGAAGTCATGAAAACACAAGAAGATGGCCACGCCAGCTGAGAGAGTCTTTGTCCTATGTGCCTCGTATTCAACATGAGTTTTTTCTGCAACTTAAATGCGCTAATTGCATGTTGATTAACAACTTTTTGGTTTGTTTTTCCTCTTTCTCTTAATCTGAGTTACCTGGACTTCATTTGTTCCAGCTGCTTTTCCCTTTTACCATTTTAATGTTCCAAAGCAAAAAAGTATTTCTTCCAGAGGAATACATAGCAGTAACAAGCTGTTTCATGAAAACAAGAACAGGATGTGCACAAAAGAGTGTAGTCAAAAAACTACCTCCAAACAGAATTTCTTCAAGGTTTCTATATTCAGCTGTTGAAATGTGAAATTATACAAATGGCATAAATTCAACATCAGAAAAAACTCTGCACTGATCTAGTAATCTTGAGAGTAATAAATACTTGTTATACACAAAATTCACAAAGAGTTCAGCGTGACGCACGTAGCAGAGTGCTGAGCTGAGACGTGCTGTTTAGTAACTTCAGTGTAACACAGAGGTAGCAGCTGGGAACTCAATATCAAGAGGAAAAATCTGTCTATTAGAAAAGCTTACTTACTCATTAAGCTCATTACTCTGATGGCTCTGAAGCTGTAGCTGATTCTGTCAAGTTGAGCAGCTGAAGATAATGTTGTCTGGGACAAGGACTTTCCCCTGACGATCTTCTGTGTTATTCATTCAAAATCCAATATACACCAGCATCTTAGCAACTCAAATATTTAATGAAATCTGAGCTGAGACTTTAGGGAATTAAATAAGTTCGTTTTCTCTGGCAGTTTATGAGCTTTTATTTTCTCTTAAAGAATATGCACGTACCTTTCCTACACACATGATATGGTTAATGCATCCCTTGTGCACCTACTTTTCAGTGTGAACTGATAATGAAATCCAATGCTATGAAGTGCATAATGAAAGTAGCACAACTGAAAATCATTCATCCAATTAAAACATCTTTAATAAAATATCTAGAGATTAATATCTCTATCTTCCCAACTAAAGTGTTCATCAGCTTTTGTATTTAAGTGACTGCCCAATTTTAGACAATTATCAGAATAGCTTACTGTGTATATAAAAAAAAAATAATCCCCAAAATAGGCAATGGGAAGAAGTACTTGGAATTGGAGTTTCTCAGCTCTGATTCAACATTTATGTTAATTCTCCCTCAAACTAGCTGACTTACAGAGCTAGTACACAGACAGTACACACTTTCAAAAATAACTATTTTGTACAAATGTGCTGAATTCAGAAAGGAAAATCACAAACAAAAATACAGCGTAAAAAAGCATAAATCCTTGAAACAAGTTAGCATAAGTAGGTAATTTGGGGCTTTCCCAAAAATCATGAAAAATTAGAGGAAAAAATGAGCAATTGTGGGAATACAAAAAGCTGTTTCACAACTTAATGTACTATGAAAACTATGACACAGGGAGAAGCTGCTATTCTACATGGTAAAGACAGTTTGCATTTTGACATCAACACAGCATTATCGAAGCACCTAACGTCATTATATTAGTGATAACACACACACGAATGCCTGTGAGTTATCCCTTTATCACCTCTTAGGTGATAAATCTTCTCAATGAAAGACAGCAAATAAAGATGGCTCATGAAACTCAGCAAAAAATCCATTAATATAAGTATTAGCATATTAGCACATTTAATATCCAAGCAGTCAGCATGGGAGTTTGATATATACCTCAGATGGTACTTCAGTGGGCAATGATATTAACATTAACACAGTACACATTGCATCTTATCTTCAGTTTAAGCAGCTGCGCGTAGCACATAGGACGGATGCATAATCCAGCAAAAATATCTGCAACTATGTGAGGGTGAAATTTTTATACTCCGTATTTTCCTGACTTTTAGAAATATACTCTCCTCCTTGCCTCAAAATCATTGCAATGCTATGTCCTGAGACAAGGAAGGAAGAAAAGAGCCAGATACAGGTTTTAACTTAACTTTTGCCCCATAGAATTTTTTAAAAACTCTTCTATTCCTTTATTATAGACTGATTTTTATCTACTTTCTCTTCTGTGAATGATGATTCTTACAATAGTGCGTTCTTTTAATAGTTCCTCCTCGTTTAATGAAAACACTAATGTGAAGATGGTAGACGTAGACAATACCGCAGGCAAAAAAAGTCCCAGCTGAAAGTTAAGTAGTACAGCAATGAAGCTTACACAAGGCAACACTTCAAGTATTTAGTGGCAATGCTTACTATTTACTGCTCAATGCAAATTAGTAAATTTGAATAAGGTTCCCTAGAAAATGTGCAAACAAGAAAAGGGTGAGTTATATTAGCATACATGTTACAGTAAAGCAACAAGTTATTAGCCTTGCATATCCACTGTCCCTGTAGTTCTAAACTCAAGTTGCAGATTCTCAGCTCACTGAGCTGGTCAAAAATGTCAGAAAAGTGCTTATGCTCACAGTGGAAATTGAAGGCTTATGCTAGAACATACCACAAGAAGCAAAGTAAAGGGTTTGAGAAAGAAATGTCCCATCCCAAGTTGTTAGGGTAATCAAGCAAGCAAAGAGCAAAATCCAGTCAGCATGGATTTAGGAAAGGCAAGTTCTACTTGATAAACTTGATCTCCTGCTATAACAAGGTGACCCACCTAGTGCATGAGGTAAAAGCTGTGATTGTTTTTTACCTGGACTTTAGTAAAACCTTTGACATTGTTGCCCACAGCATTCTTGTGGAGAAACTGGTCGCTCATGGCCTGGATATCTGTATTCTTCACTGGGTAAAAAATTGGCTGGAATGCCAGCTCCAGAGAGTTGTGGTGAATGGAGCTGGCGGCTGATCACAACTGGTGTTCACCAGATCTCGCTATGGGGACTGTTTAATAGCTTTATCAATGATCTGGACTAGGGTTTGAATGCACCCTCAGTAAGTTTTCAGATGCCACCAAGTTGTGCAGAACTGTTGATCCACTTGAGGGTAGGAAGGCTCTACAGAGGGATCTGGACTGGCTGGATTGATGGGCCAAGGCCAATGGGATGAGGTTCAACAAGGTCAAGTGCCAGGTCCTGCACTTGGGTCACAACAACCCCATGCAGCGCTACAGGCTTGAGGAAGAGTGGCTGGAGAGCTGCCTGGCAGAAAAGGACCTGGGGGTGTTTGTTGACAGCCAGCGGAATGTGAGCCAGCAGTGTGCACAGGTCACTGAGAAGACCAACAGTATCCTGACCTGAATCAGGAATCACAGTGTAATGAGTAGGACTAGGAAAGCAATCGTCCCCCTGTATTCGGCACTAGTGAGGCCCCACCTCAAACATGGTGTTCAGTTTTCGGCTCCTCACTGCAAGAAAGACATTGTGGTGCTGGAGCGTGTCTAAAGAAGAGCAAAGAAGCTGGTGAAGGTTCTAGAGAACGAGTCTTATGAGGATTCACTGAGGGAACTGGGTTGTTTAGTCTGGAGACAAGGAGGATCAGGGGTGACTTTATCACTCTCTACAACTACCTGAAAGGAAGTTGTAGTGGGGGGGGAGGGAGGGGGGGGTTGTAGCAGTCCCTTCTCCCAAGTAATAAGTTATAGGACAAGAGGAAATGGCCTCCAGTTGCGTCAGGTGAGTTTTACATTGGGTATTAGGAAAAATGTCTTCACCGAAAGGGTTGTCAAACATTGGAACAGGCTGCCCAGGGAAGTGGTTGAGTCACCATCCCTGTAAGTAGTAAAAATATGTGTAGATGTGTCTCTTAAATGCATGGTTTAATGGAGGACTTGGCAATGCTAGGTAAATCATTGGACTCAATGGTCTTAAAGGTCTTTTCCAACCTAAACGATTCTATCATTCTATGTGGTCTAAGCATGGACATGAAATCCAGGGTGTTTTTCTTCTTATTTCTATACCACCTCCAGAATGTTTGTGCAATTTATCTCAGAGAACTTATTACATTTGGTTGATTTAAGGAAGTTATTGCAATACTGAGTGCCAATAGTGTGATATACACAACTTTGCTACTTAATAAATTTCTACAAGATGGAGACAACAGAGACTCAGTCTTCATGGCTACCATTGGGATGGCCACAAAACAGAAAATCAGAAAACTTCAAATCTACACAACCAGGTTTGTGCTGCCTTGTCTATAAGGACAGGAAGTGGCAGAGGGAGGAGAGAGGTAAAATTTACTGGAAGGGCTGACATCTATATATTTAGAAAATAGAGAAATGACCCAGAAAATGTAGGACAAAAAGAGGAAATTTCAAAGACTGAAGAGGTCCAAGAACAAATGCATGATTTAGAGTTGCTCAGCACACCAAAGGAGACCTGAAATTTTGAAAGGATCCCAATTCAAAGTCCAAAGGCTACAGAGGAGCAGGAACTAACTAGCTATGAGGAACAGCAGATGTGTATGTTACCATTTTACCCAGTCTAAAATGGATCTAAAATGTCTAAAATGAATGACTGTTCTTCAGTGCAAAGTCTAAATTTGATTTAACAATCTTCTGTTCTTGGAAACCACATACCAGAACAACATGAGTACAACCTATGCTCATAGAGGTATCTTTCAGGAATAGCACAGCGCTCACTGCCACTGAGTCAGAAGGTCCAACTTCAGGAAGGGATGTCACAGACTCTACTTGCAGAAGACAAGGAGTCAGTGGCCACTGTGGATTCGATAGCTATAGGCCTGATCCAAAAACCACATGGAGTTTAAATAACCAGGTGTGCAGCATGCAGTCCAAACAGCAGACTGTCAAAGTACCACTGGGAGATTTTAAGCAGAGCAGCAAGAGAGGGCAAATACTGGTTTGATTTGGATGTGGTCTAACTGATAGCACACGGGCCAAAACACCTTGCTGAAAAAATATCATTCAGTTCAGTCTTTCCCCTCATCAGTAAGGAAGAGCTGATGTTCAGGAACATATGTTACCTAAATAACCACTCCCAAACCTACCCATGGCTACTTGTTCAGACCTCAAACAGCCTGATACAGAGTAGAGGAAGGAGAAAGTAAAAGAGTCTCCATATCACTGTGGCAGACAATATGTGGAAATTGGAGAGTACAAAATCTGCTATCCAGTTGCCACAAGTTGTTGACCCTGCACAAGTCACTGGAAGGATAAATTAATGGTTATAAAAGAGTTTGGAAATGGGAAGGGTTTTTTCCTTTGTTTTATTTTTTAAATGACTTAAGAAAAAGTGCCAACAATGCCAACTCTTACTTGTTCTTTTTGAAAAAAAATATCAAATGGAAAAAGATAAGTAATAAAATGGAAGGGAACCATGCAAATTCTGCATTGACAAATTACACATCTGGTTGCAAGGGCTCAGAAACCACCATTACTTATCAATCTGATTTCTGGCTTGCACTGGAACTTGCAACATTTCTCCTACAAAAAGAGATTTTGGATGGGAACAGTTTTCATTCTTCCTGAGCTCCAAACAAACTTATCTACTGCTGAAAGTCCCTTGTAATGCTTAGGAAGTAGACTCTATTTGTCATATAGTCTCAGAACAAGCATGCAATAGTGAATGAACTATGCTAACATTCCTCTTCTGCCCAAAATGCAAAAGAAGGTGACCTTGAGTCATAAAAACTAGGAATGAAGATGACACACATAAACCAATCTAGCTGAATTACCTGGCCCCCTGCTAACACTGTTGCATGTTACTAAGGGCTGACCATATGCAAAACATGTTTGGACCTTTCTGCAAGAAGGCTCCATATAGGACAGAAAGTCCTAAAATAGACATCTGAAAGCTTCCAAACTATGCTGTTATTATCCACCCACCAAGCTAAATTACTAACAAAAGAAAAAAACAAACCTAATACTCAGCAACATCCTAGACAGTTTCCATAATTTTACATATCATGGGATGAATCTGGCTTTGTGAATAACTGTTGTCATGGCAGCAGTGTCATGGTCCCAAAGGGAAATAAATCCTCCTAACAATTTGTGACAAACCAGCTGAGCAAAGAACAAAATTACTTCAATCCTGCTGAAGGATTATTGATTTATTATTTGAAGCTCTGCATTGGTTATTGAGAAATCACTACCATCTCTTTTTGGGATGTGTTTCCAAGAGCAGGATGGGAGATAGCTAAAGATTTTCTTTAGGGGAGATTTTCTTTCAGAATATGCAGTTTCTGCAAAATTAGGCTTTCTGTTCCTACCCAGCACAAAAATCAACTTTATTAAAAAAAAAAAAATCAAAAAAACCACAACAACAACAACAACAACAACAACAGAGCTGAACATACTATTTAGTTCTGGTTGATTTGAATTAACACAGCATATTTTGAAAAAATGGAAAGAGGCAAAACTTTTCTCTTTAAAACAGTCCAGTATTAATTCCTCATTCATTGCCTGCAGAGGGTGTTATGGTGAAGGAGGTGTATAAGACAAAGCTTATACCAACCGTTTTTTTTCACATATATGTTAGCTGTATGACTCCCACCCACACAGAAACAACACCCAGTTCGGGGAGTCTCACACCTATGTCAGCATAGGGACATCCTGGAGTGCATTAGAAATCAGGAGGACATTATGGGGATGCACTGCTCGGTAGCTGGGCTGCCCAAACCTCCGTGGGCCCTCACCCAGGCCCATCACACCCTCCAGAGGAGAATGGCATGGTGAAGCAAGCAGTGTTTAAGAAGCAATCATTTTGAGAGACTTCTCAGCTTTGCTCCCCTTCACCCATGACAGTTTTTTTTTATTGATTCCTAAGTCAGGGAACCAAATGTGCAACAGAGAAAGCAAACAGCTGTAGGGCACATTTTTTTGGGGGAGGGCAGGGGGAAGAAGGAAGGGAGAGGGAGAAAGGGAGGGAGAGAGAGCTGGGAGGGGAAAGGATGACAGAGACAGGAACCATCTTAGTTGGAGTGTAAGCTGAAAGAACACAGAAGCTACCAAAAGGAGGACATTTCCACAGCAGAGTGAGCATCATGGGGAAAAGATGCCTCATGAGCAAGTGATAGCAATGGACTGGGATGTGAGATCAAGCAAACAGGAAAGGGTCTGCTGTGGACAAGAAAAGTTGCAGATGATAATTCTCAGCTAATATTTCACAGAAAGTTTTACATTCCTCACATATGGATGAGCACACTTTTCTTCCACACAGGAACAAGGAAATTCACCCTAGCAGAATTTTGTATAAACTTCATCCCTCAGCAGAGATGAAGCTGTCTTGTGAACTCCTACTTCCACTGTTTTCCAAGTGCTTTATGAGCTGTCATACATTGAAATGCACCATTTTATCCCAAGACAGACATTTTCAACCCCATGCAACAGACCCCAAGTCTCACAGGCAAGATCTGAGGGGCTGCATCAGTAATAAGGCAGAAGTTACTAGAAATTCAGGAAGTTTGGGCAGAGATTATAAAAGGGCCTGCAAGATTTCCTCCCAGGAGAGAAAAGGAAGGGACAGAAAACAACGTAGTTAAAAAAATAAATTAGACCTTGATAAAAGAATAAATGCATAAAGGCACCCAAGTAACAAGAAAGAATCAGGAGGAAGGGGAAGAATATTAAATTAACCAATCTGCAGAAGCACAACTGAAGTGTCAGTACTTTTCGTTTGGTTTCCAATCCCTTTGTGACAAAGTTTCACTCTCAGCATCTTAAAATATTACAGTCTTGCCAGCCTAGACAATACATCAGCCTGACATCAAGCATCCTTATGTTTGTTTTTATCTATATCATGTTTTGGTAACTCAGTCTCTGGGGTACTACTACTGATTGCCACCAAATTGTTGTCATCTGAAAAGGTTATTGAACTGTACCCTGCATGTAACAGCAGCAGCTATACTTCACTGCGTATTGTGAAGCTTAATGAGTGTTCTTAATGAGCTTTCAAAGATCATCAAAACAAAGTAACTACCTTATCAGCACATAGGAAAAGTGAAATTAAAATAGGGAATCAGTATGTGTGGGGGTGACTGTTCATATGCATTAATTTAATCTGCCATTTCTCTGTGTGTTCCTTTCAATTCTATAATGAAGCAATTTCAAGCCAGACATTTAGGGTTACATCTGGAGCTACATTTTAAAACTACCAATTTAAAGTTATAAAGAGCCATGTCCATAATTTCCAAATTCAATTAAATATGAGAAATATTTATAGATACAGTTATTACTTCTACCATTATACTATGGCAAATTGAATCATCTACTAGAGATACTCCAGCTGATCAAAAAAATTAGAATCAATCACTCGGAAATAGGGGAGTGAGAGACCTGCAGGCCTGGCATTCCAGCCTAGCAATATTATGGTAAGATCACTATGTTTCTTCTAGAGTGTCTTGACCTCTTAATATTGTGACTATTAGAAAATATCCTGTCTAAAGGTCTTTATATTTTTCCCAGAATCTTCATGTATCTACTCTCAGTTCCATTGTTGCTGTTCTTTTTTCCTCATGTTTCCTGCTGTGAACTTCTGCCAAGAGACTTCAATATAAACAAAATCACAGTACTTTTTCCAACTGGATGCTGTCATGCCTCAGTTTCCTTGCTTCTGCAAAATGCACCTCAAATTCTCAGCTCAGCTGATGAATTTCACTACAAATCCTTCCTATGGGCAACCCATTTACAAATTAACTCCACCCTTTTCTCTTGTGTGTAAGGTTAAGCCTTTTTCCTGCTTTGGAACCAGGATTAATAGTCACTCTTGGCTTTTCTTCTGCACGTCATGAAAATGCTGTAAGACCCCTGCCAACCTTGTTTCTCACCTTCTGGCTGTGTTTGCTGCTGTACAGAAGGTTCCTGGTTGTCCACGCAGCTTGCAGTTGTGCTTGCCTGACACAGATGTTTGTCTGCGTTGTGCAGAGGACACCCCACTTAGGGTCCTTGTAGGTCTCTGCCCAGACTGGATGAAACTGTTGGCAACACATCATACAACTGTATCAAAATCTGAAAATCTCTCTGAAGAGAAAAATGTATTTATTCTCATCACGGAAAGAACCAGGAGTGAAAACCTGAGGAGAATGCAGAAACAGCTGAAAACAGCTTTCATCCAGAAGCCCGACAAGTATGAGCTACTACTGGGGCATTTCTCCAGGTACTAGCTAAAGACAGATAAAATCTTTCCAATGAGATATTTCATCGAGGAAAAATAGCTATGTGGAAATGTATTTGTTTCAAAACAAGTTTGTTTCAAAAAGGCACTTACAGAGATAAAAAACATTTTGATATAACTGAAGAATTGCTTTGACCTTTTTTAAAAAGGAACATTTCTATCTGCCATTTCAACAGAAGTCTTCATGTTTTAGTTTTAGAGAACACAGAATTACCGTCAAAATGGAAACAAAAATCTCATGACGACTGAAATGAGTTTCCAAAGTTTGTTTCACTGAGAACACTGAAATGTATTGTTTTCATTAGATTTTGGGACAGATATGATTTTTTTTCTAACTGTGGATTTGCAGATATAAACCAAGATCCCACCCAGTTCAAGTCCTTATTGTGCCAAAATACACTGCTGAGGGAAGCTGCAAATATTATGCCCATACCAGTACACCAAGTATTAAGGATCTCCCTTTGCTCTCTAGAGAATGGAAAAGAAACAGACATCTAATGCTGCTTGGCAGAAATTAGAAGGAAGGGTTCTAAACACTGTTACTCACTCGTGTTCATTCCCAAGGCCCCCCAGGGAAGGGGGGGAAAGAGGGAGCATAGGTCAGACTGAAGACAGCAACATAACCTTTACCTGGAACACCTGGAACAACTCTGGCTCGTATGAGTTGCTAAATCAAAACGCCACACAGTTTAATTAATATGCAAGAAAATTGTTACTTTCTCTTAGATTTCTTTACAGTGGCTCACTTTTGTGATATTTAATGTTCCTAGAGAATGCTGATTTACTTGAATCAAACTCATTGAACAAAAACAGATACAAAAAACAAGGGAGTATGTGACTTGAGTCTATTAAAAAGACGTGAATTCATATAACAATTCTCAGTAGTTTCTACCTACTTATTCTCAAGCCTGCATTTTTCTCAGAAACATTCCTGGAATTTAGGAGACAAGGATGCTAGCCTATGCATATCTACTCCTAATAAGGCAGTTGTTAAAGACTCTTAGCACACAAACAGTCATGGTCTAAAGAAAAATAGAAATCTAATCTTCATGAAACCTGCTCTGCCCTATTTTGTTGGTAGGAAGAAAAGAGGCAGGGTCAGAGGAATGGAAAATTCCCAATGGGAAAATAAAGAATCCAGCTAGCAAAAGTGGCTTTTAAAAGCTAAAATACTCAGGAAGGTATAGCGATGCATGATTCTTAGTAAGCAGGAGCTTTGACTCCCAGCAAAGCTGAAAGGAAGCTCGCACTCAGGGAGAAGCCAAAGGAGCAGCCAGGAAAATCTTGGTAGAGAAACTTGTAAAAAAACATGGAGCCAAATACCCAGGAACACCCAAACATAGAGAGGAAATTGAGACCAGAAATGGCAAAGAAATGATTCACTGTGCTGCCCAGATCCTGTAATCAAACTGAGCTTGTCTATGCAGTGTTACAAAGCAATACCCAAAACAGGCTAAATAGTAAATGTGCTGGTTATCGTAGCACGAAACGAGGCCATGGTGGACTTCTATACCTATACAGACCACTGGCTATTGCCAAGTGTTCCACACACTTTCTGAAGCAAAGAGCACTTGCTTTATAAACACATGAGGACAAACAGTATGCTACTTGCTTCCTATGATTTGTCCTTGAAGGGACAAAAAGAATGGCAATGTGGAACAGGGTAAATGGGAAATGAGGAATGTGTGCTAAAATCACTAGACATCCTGGGAGATGTTCAGTATAAGGCCAAGCAGATCACAGTATCCTACTACCTATTCCCACTACATATTCCTTACCCCTGTAAACATGTCTGTGTTGTTTCACCTTGCATCTGAATGCTTTTTCACAACCAGTACATCTAGATAATTACTTTTTTCCTAAGTAAGACTCTGGAGGAATGATAGGCATCTGTATAACACAAGGAGGTACAAATTGCTCTATGTTAGCTCATTCTGTGCTCCCCATGGCAGGGGATGTGCCAGCAGCTTTGACAACAGGTAGCTGGACCTGCTCACAGGACAATGTCTAAGCTAGTAAAATCCACCTGACACTTGCCAACCGGGGCATGCTAATGTGTGGCATGGTCTCAGAGGCTCTTGATGTAGGGTCAGATTGTCTCCTGCTGGCCAGGAATACATTAATCACATAAGTACACTTTTGAGAACTACAGTTTGCTTTCCATGTCCATCACATGCTTGCTCTCATCATGGAAAAGGGAGGCCTCTGCCCTTCTTGCCTGTTATGAAAAAGGACATCAGCTCATATTCTTCCCCAGAAAAGAAATAAACAGTAAAACCCAATCCTTAGATGCGAAGACTGCAGGTCAGGATGATACTGAAAACTGAAGTGTGGGAATATGGCAATGGGAATGCTGCACTCCCAAAGCTGCACAGTGAGGGGGAAGGAGGAAACTGAACAGCTGCTTTGCTTTAAGATATATATTTATATCATTTGTCAAACTTTGCAGGTCCTTACTACCCAGTAGATGCTGTGGGGGTGGATGGAAAATGTCATTACCATCTTCATGAATCTCATAACCTTCCAGCAAGATGGATAATGGTGTTCTGAGAAAGGGGCTGCAGTTCTGTCTGAACTTGGTCTAGAGGGGCAAGAACTAATCAGCTCATGCAGAGGGGTCAAACAATACAGACCCAGTTAAAATTTGCCCAGGAACTGTTTTGCCACAGCAGAACAAAAGCCTCAGAAACTGACTGTAGCAAAACCAAACTGCAATTCTGCCTTGAGAAGGACAGCAAAAAACCTCTTCTTCAGCCCTTTCAGAAAGACATATTTGATGCCTGCAGCTTCCACTGCAGGACTCTGCACCATGGCCATCCCAGGCTGAACATGAAAGCCAGAAACTCCGCAAAACCATGACCCCATTAAAGTAGAAACTGTAATTATTGCATTCCCACACATATACACGGGCCATGCCACTTCACATAAATCAGTTCAAATCAAAACAAAAGCCTGGTTTTACCCACCAATATTGGATGGGCTTATATCGGAGTCAGACGTGTTCACAATGACATTTTTAATTGTGACTACTAAATGTTAGCTTCTGAAAAGATGATTTTTAAAGCAAAAATGAGTTTATACAAGTTCTTAAATGGTCAATGTGAGAGATCATAATTTAAAAGTATGCTTCTATATCTGTACATACACATGTATATTGTCAGGGTTTGTGCTTTTCTAAAATGAGCTAACATGTTTCCCTTTACAAATCTTGTTCCAACTGAGCAACTTTCTTATGAGATTTCCTTTTATGTACAACTGCTAAATAAAGCAGTCTTCTATTCTCCATCTCCCTTGATTCTTATCAGATGTCTGCAAATGCCATGTACAGTCTGCACTGGACTTTCCAGACAGAAAAGTACAAAATCCCTAACCATGACTTATTTTATATCATGAGGATCAAAAGTACTCTTAGAAGAGGCAGTAAAATCAAATAAACATATTTATAACAGCAGACTAACAAAGCATCTGAATTCTTTTCCTGGCCCACTTTACAGTGAATAAAGGACACTACTGACACAAACAATGATGACACGAGAAAGAAAACTTGCTAGTATCTAAGATTAGAAACACAGATTTCTACTTTTCTGCATTTCCCTGTTACAGCAGAAGATTGCATTTGCTCATATTTCTTTATCATTTAAAACAGTTTTCCTCCTATGAGCATCAATTTTGTATCACAGACTTATCTCTACTGCTGCATTTCAATATAACCAATCTCCTTTACTCCGCCTTAACCTTTGAGTGTTGTCACATTAAAAAGTGTCTCCTCTAGAGCAGAAGGGAACCTTTTGGCTGTGCTACCAGTTGCATGCCCATCTATACGTGGGAGAAAAGGGAAGACTTGCACTCTTGGTATGGAGGAAGGGAGGGAAACCAGTCTGAATTCTCAGGCCATATGGTGTGCTTGCTTATTTTCCCAAGTACTAGCCTCAGATGCCAATGCAAAGATAAAAAGGAGCTCAAATACTGTTCTGCTAGACAACTTCAAGAAGGCTGAACTATACAGTTGGTGATTATTATATAAATTAGAGTTATTTTGTTAACAGGTAAATAATTTAACCACGATGTACCTCAAGTTGTCTTGTCAATATAGGACTAATAAAATACATATTTGGACATAATAAAGATTAGTTGCTTGAAAGTCATAAGACAAGCTTAAATGAAGAAAATCTTATAAGTGAATAGTCTTATTTTTGTTGCTTGTGTCATAAATGCAATTCTTCTGTTGTATTTATGTATTTTATTATTTCTGAACTCTTCTGTTCAGAAAGATTTAATTTTTCTTTCATTTTTTTCATGTTATTTTTCTCCTTAATAGTGGTTTCATTTTTAATTTTCTATCGATAATGTAAGATTAGGCCTTATTGGCTGGAAGATGCATCCTATCAATTTGTGAGATTGGTCATACTTGGCTATAAACAGTCTAAGAATATTCCCTGAAAAATAGCAATTTCAAGTTACTGTGAGGCAAGACATAATATTGTGTAATTTTGCCAGCCACATGTTAGGAATTATTTTGTTATTGATATTTGCAGTCCATTTTAATATATGGTTAATGAATGTGAAGGGTAACATATGAAAGTAAATTAATATTTTTCACACTTTCTCTTGCCAAGAGATCACCAAGTTTACTTGATTGGATTTTATTCATGTCTGTTATACTAAAAAGTCAGTGAGCAGCACCAACTAGCCCAGACATGCTGCATTATTATAAATTTCAGGGATTTTCCTGTGAAAGATGCATAACAAAACCCTTGAACTGTCAGGAAGAAAAACATCTTCAATTAAATACACCTTTCCTATCTAGTTTCTTGCATATCTTTTCCCAACATATATTGCCATTACGTCTGTTGTAATAAAAACGCATTTAAAATTTAGCTAGGCACTGACTGTATAAATAGGCATCTAATAGGTTTTTCAAAGGAAAAAGGAGCATAAATTTCCTACATACTTTTACTCTTCAGATACCTTAAGGTGTCCAAAAGATAGCCTAAAATTTTCTTATGGAGGTGCCCATGTTTAGGCACTTGAAGTCATCCTTCAATATTTAGCTAAAGCCAAGTTTAGAAAACTTCTCCAGTTGAGAAAATAAATCAACATGAAACATTAGTGAACACAAACCCTTCTCTCTGAGCTGCTTTATATACCAGGATCACTTGTTTAACCCTACATGGCACCACCTTGGCAGGTATTCTCACTCATAATAAAATTTCCTGGACAAAGTGTAGCTAAGCTGAGAAATGCAAAGTCAGAGAACACAAACTGTACACCGTAACTCACAGTTTCCCACTCCTCAAAGCTCCTCATCCTCATTTTCAGTCAACAAAATCCACAGCTATATTTTAGTGCAAATGTCATCCCTTCTTTAAAAGTGTTGAAACTGGCAACTGAATTGCCTCCATTAGCTTATGAGTCATCTTTGATTTCTAGCTTGCAATTAGTTTGAGACTATTTTTATTTTCACTCTCTGCTTCCTCTAATTTTCTTATACTGAATTGCTAAAAAAAAAAAAAGTGAAAAATCTCCACAAGTGAGCAAACAAATAAAGGCCTTTTAACATCAGGGGTATATTTAAAGGAATTATTTCCTCTCAGCTTCATCATACCATACCTATAGGCATGCTGCTTAAAGTCTGAATTGCATTTGCAGGCTCCTTTCAGCATTCTGGAAAGTCATACTTAGTTTCTTGCTTACTAACTGTTTTCTGGAAGTTTTCCCATATTATTAACTTCTGCTTACAGGCTAAGCATCCCTAGATTCCTGTATGCTGTGTCTTTCATCTTCACAAATACGCTCATCCAGTTTGAATATATTGTATTGATTATTCTCTACTACCAGATTTACACTGTTACTTGCAAGATTTATTCAGCCTATGACTGACACACCCTTGTGGATCTCTGCAGCGCTACCTTGAAGTTCTCACCTTTGGCTATCTACCACAATTAGTTGTACACAGTCTTTAGAGACAGCATCAGAACCTGCACATACCTATAGCATGTTTACAACATACATACACACAACATACATTGCTGCTGTGTGCACTCAAAGTAATCCCATTCTCTTCTCAGAAACAGACTATTGCTTTATTTTATGGACCCATTGCCATTTTAGCAGTGTTTTATAGAAGCACAAAAACCACATTCAGTTCTTAGTCAACAGAAGAATCTCCTCTTTATAATCACATTTCCATCATACAGAGTCAATTACTCTTTATCCCTGCAATACAGGAGTTCCAAACACCGCCTAGCACATGGTCATCACAAAAAAGACTGCTATTCATTTTAAGGACCTGACCTCACCATAGAATATGTTTATTTAATTTTCCATCATGGAGCATTAGCTGTTCACCCACTGGTACCATATCATACACTTCGTCTAGCTTTTACCCAGCTCTTCAGCCTGTGGTATCAATGCTCCCTTCAAGGCCAGGTTCCAGCATGAAATTAGGAAATTTACCAAAGATGAATTTTGGACATATTGTATCAAAGAGGGAGTTAGATGTACAGTAATATCAAAACATAAGTCTAAATACCTAGGCAGTTCCTTGTAAAGAAGGAGAAATTAAGGATGATTCTATCAAGCAAATTCTTTGAGTGCTTTTTCTCCTCAGTGCATTTTAAGTAGAAGGCAGTAGTGGAAAAAAAACAATTAGTTCTGAGAGCACTCCAGTGACTTTGGAAGCTTCTTTATATAAAGTGAAGAAATCATGCATAGATGAAGAAACGGGTAGAATTCCCAGAGTACCACAGTTCTTGGCAAACGCTTTTGCTTCAGCAGATGACCTCACTCAACTCTATTCAATGGATTTATCAGGGCCTGCAAGACCTTGAGCCCTCTATGTGACAGGCAGCAAACCCTATGTTTGACAATTTTAAGGATGAACTCTGAAGAGGGGTACGCACAATCCCCAGAGACCTGAGTTTAACTCATTTATATGCTATGAAGTTTTCTTACAAATACTCTCATTTTCGTTGCTACAATTAGCACCACACAAACCAGAACATTCTTCTCAAACAAGTTTCCCCCAAGACAAGGGCTCCTGTATTTTTCAGAAATATCCCACTAATAGAAAAAGGCAAGTATGTTCTTCTCTCTCTCACACATATCTCTACCCAAAGCATCAACCTCAGTTAGTGAGAGGGGGTCTTAATTGGACCCTGGAGAAAAAGGGAAAACTCTGCCTGAAATTCTTTCTTGGAGCAGACAAGAGTAAAATGGTAAAAAAACCAAACAAACAAACAAAAAAACCCCACAAAAAACCCCAACCCAATAAACTACAACCAGGATCAACATTGTTACCTGTAGCCAAAAATCTTTAAGATGCATTTATACACATTTACAAAAAAATACAATAATATATAATAATACACAAAGACACCCTGTATATAAACTTAAAACTAATCTCTTCCCTAACGGAATCTGCCTCCAAAAGGAAAATGCTCCTATAATTCTCAGTTCTGCTAGACCCTCATTCCATTTCTACAGGTGCTTTTGTGGCTAAATAAATACCAGCTGAGATAGTTTCACACCTCAAGAGGACTCATGGGAAGCGGTAAGAGTTGCAAAGGAACATAACACTACATAGCTCCTTATTGCATTGTGTAGGTTGTGACCCTTTAAAGAATTTAATAAAAATAGTTTGAGACCTTTGCCACAGGCCAAAGAAGCATACTTTCCTGAATATTTAGTGGTGAGGACTGGAAGGAATGAGAAAAGAAGAGGAAGAACTAATGGTTCCGATTATATTCACAGCCCTAAACATGTGTTTTTAAAATAATGCTGTCCTAGTCAAACCATTCAGAAAATTTACTTCATTATTTCACTTCATTTCTATCAAAACCCTTGTTATTAGGTGATGAGGTAAAATTTTGTTTTCTTTTACTGTTCCAATTATTTGAGATCTGAAAAACCCTCAAATATCTTTAAAACAAAGGTTTAAGAACCTTTGTGAAACACCTTGACAAAAGACGTAAAGAAATACTGGAGAGAGTCCAGCAGAGGGCCAGTAAGATGATGAACAGACTGCAGTATCCCACGTAGGAAGAAAAGCTGAGAGGTGGGACTGTTCAGCCTGGAGAAAAGGCTTCTCCCAGCAGTGCCTAGCAACAGGACCAGAGGCAATGGGCACAAAGTGAAATACAAGGGATTTCCTCTGAACATTAGGAAACACATTTTTAATGTGAAGGTAACTGAGCACTGGAACAGGTTCTCCAGGGAGGTTGCAGAGTCTGCATGCTTGGACATACTGAGAAGCACTCTGGATGTGGTTCTGGGCAACCTGCTTTAGGAGATCCTGCCAGAGCAGGGGGCATGCACATGATGACCTTCAGAAGTCCATGCCAACCTCAACTATTCTGTGATCTCTGGGGATTTACCAATGGAGACCACTTGTGAGTCCCTCTCCTGTGACAGCCCTCAGAGGAGCTGAGTCAAGGTTCTCTTGGCACTGAGGAGGACACCAGGGTTCCCTGCATGTGTTGCTGTGCTGCCCTATTGCTGAGCCTTTATGGTCACAGGCACCAGCCTCTTACCATGGGACCTATTCTGATGTTAAACCACAAGAAGATGGGCAACATCCTCTGAAGTAGGGGCTTTCCCCCTTTGGTGCGTCTGCCACCCTCACTCGGTCAATGGCTGGGTGGCAGCCCCAGAGAACCTTTGTGGCACCCTTGGGGAGTGTCTGTGATGGCGCCAACCTCACTGCTCTTGAGTAGCCACAGCGTCTGCCTGGCAGAGCTCCAGCAGACACACAGGCACCATGTGCCAGCTGTGGCAGGACTGTGGACCTACACTAGAAATGCTGCATTTGGGCACCACCTTGCCTGGCTGAGGCAGCAGATCCTGCACGGTGCCTGTCCCAGGGCTGTGGGCACAAGGAGGGTGCTGGCAGCTTGATGCCACCGATGCCCTCCAGGCAGTTCTTCCACCTTCCCTGATGGCCTCCTGACATCAGGTAGCCTATGCTAGCTCAAGTTGTGCCGGCTGTCTGGGGGAGAAGAGAATGGCAGGCAGGTGTGGAGGCAGAGCTGGTTGGTCACTTTCCAGCCTGCAAGGAGACCCCCAGGGAGGCCCTTACCTCCCCTCTCCTACTGCCTTCTTGGGCTTTCATTGCTTTTGTGCTCCTGGCACCAGAAAACCTCAGGCACTTTGGCACCTGTCCCTTGGCAGGACATGGCGTTGGGCACTGAAAAGGTGCTGGAGCAGGGCAGCTCTGCTGCCACAGGCAGCACTAGCCAGGGACAGTGGGCAGGATGGTGGGAGGCAGTGGCAGACATCCCGTGCTCCATCTGCCTGGGCAAGGTGAACAATGCAGCCTACATCAACACCTCCTGCCACCCCTTCTGCTTCAGCTGCATCCAACAGTGGGCCACCACAAGAGTGGTGCCCAGCATACACTGAGGGCAGAAAATGACTACCAAGAGTATGTGGTCGGCTGGCCTGGCCATCAGCAGAGGACTAGGGCCAGGGAGCAGGTGCGCAGCAGATCCCCACACCAGCACTACCACCTGCACTGGAGTCCCACCAACTCCAACCCTGCTGCTGGGAGAAGGGAGCCTGTGGGGAGGGACCGAGCAGCTCCAGAGCTGCCTCTATCTGTCAGGCCGCTGGGGAGCACCCAGCTGCCCCACCTGTTCTCCACACCAGCGTGGTGATGCTGCGGCCTCTGCACACTGAGCGCTCCAAAAGGAGGCTCCGGTAAACACCCAGATGCCTCCAAGCACCACTGCAGGCCTGTCCAAGCCCTCTGACCAGCAGCCGAGCTGGGGGTCCCAGAGACCTGCTAGTCCAGGTGCCACGATAACCCTGTCCCTGCTGGGTCCTCCTGAACAACCTGCTCTGCCTCTCCCTCCTTGAGCAGGTTAGGGGGACAAGAACAACTCCAGAGAATCCTTCCAACGTACTCCATTCTGGGATTATTATTTTAAAATAAAACTACTTCTGACATGGCAAAGCAGGTGTCAACAGTGGTCAGAAAAACATTATTTAAAAAAAAAAGGGGCATGTGATCAAGCTGTCCCTAAGAGGTAACACCTTTCCTAACAAGCCAGCACCTTGGGTTTCAGCTGAACTGGAGCACTGGTCCCTGCAGCAATTTTGTTGAGGTGGAGAGAAGCAATCCTACTTACTCTCACGAAGGCACTGCACTGAGTCCCCTGAGACTGGCTAGCAGGCAGAGAAGTGGCATTACAGAGCCCTCTGCTTACTCCCTCATCCAGTGGGACCCATCCCATTCCCTCACCATGAGGCCTTCTCTGAGACAGCCTATGAGGAGCCCCTCTGCAGAAGAGGCCCTCGGGGCTCTGGAGGGCACCCACCCCCTTGAACACGAGCCAGTAACGTGCCCTTGCTGTAAACGGGGCTCCCGTATGGGAGCACCCACAGTAAAAGAAGGGCAGGCTGAGAGACCTGGGACTGTTCAGCCTGCAGAGAAGGCTCATCAAGATGTACAAATACATGAAGGGAGGGTTCAAAGGGGACAGAGTCAGGCTTGTTCCAGTGACAGGACAAGAGGCAATGGGCACAAACTAAACACAGGTGGTTCCTCCTGAAACACTTTGTTACTGCGAGGTGACTGTGCACAGGCACAGATGGCCCAGAGAAGTTGTGGAGGCTGTTCTACTGAGAACATCACCCATCTAAGCACGAAAGCAATCCTATTTATTATCACGACAGCACTACAGCAAGCCCTCTGGGACACTTTGGCAGCGATCTCACATAAAAGAAAAAATTCCTGCAAAATGCTCTGGCAAAACACAGCTGTGGCACAGACAGTGCCAAGTATTTATGGATTAATTCATAGGCTTTGGAGCAGACTACCTGATGATATGAGGCATTCCTGCAGGACATTGATTTACTCCCACAATTGAGTTCTTTTCATAACAAGGACAGCTGGAAAGACCATGGTGCTCAGTAAAGTCCTTAATTTGATTTTCTATATTATTCTACAGCAGATTCTAAATACCTGCAACTTTTAATGTAATCACATAAAGAATATTTTACTATATTTACATTATCTGCTACTACATAAGAGATTTATTCCATGTGTTCTTACGTTTGGATCCACGCTCTTTTGCATAGTCAAATATCTATACAAAGGGCGTATTGAGATTAATCTGAAAGTTAGAAATGCCAACATCTGTGCAATACACAAACATTCAATAAAGGAAGAATAACGCAAGTAAAGAACAAACTAGGGTAGGCAGTACTCATACTCCACCATAGGTAAATATCCAAGTATTTACTGCTACATTCTTCTCAATATGGCAATGTGTATTTTTACTATAGAAATACATAGGAAGATTTGCAGAGCTTTTATCCTTTTGTCAACAAATAGTGAGCCTGCTCGTTCTACAGGTACGTGCCTTAATGAAAATAACCTTTAATCTACAAACTGTTTGGGGATAAACTTGGATACATGTTCTTTTTCTTTCCTGTTTGCCCCAGTTTTTGCCAGCCTGAGTCAAGACCCCAGTTATTTGTTGTAAATCACTTTGTTTATTTTGTAGACATAATGCTGTTCTCAGGACAGTGTGTTTGTGATACCTGGGTGAGCCCCGAGGCACTGCTGTTTTTTCAAATTTACTTTTAAAAGAATTTTCAAACTTTCCTGTTTCCATAGCCTGAGAGATTTTTGTGTTCCTTATGTGAAAAAGGTACAAGGCTTTTAGGGGAAAATCACCTGGAAAAATATTTTTCTGCAAAAGGAGGTCTATCATGAGCAAACAGGCTATGATAGACACTTTCATACATTGCTTGACTGAAATAGGAAAAAAAGTTTTGATAATAGAAAATAACGAATGAAAATTAATAAACTATTCAGAAACATTAGGGAAGCTACCTGACCTGACATGGCCCTGGGCAACTTGCTCTAAACAACCCTGCTTTCAGCAAGGGCTTGGGCTAAATGATGTCCGGAGATGCTGTCCAGCCTCAGGTACTCTGTGATTCCCTCTATTGTAATTAAAAGGAAACAGAATATTGCTAGGTACAGAATATGATAAAAAAAGAAATCCCATTTTAAGTTGCACATACAGCTTTATAGTGTCATAAACACTGATCAGTTGGTCAACAAAAGAGATGTTCTCTTAAGCAGCTGAAAGAACTCTGTGCTCTGATGTGCATTTTAACAGAAAGATCCATAAACTAATCTACACACTTTCTTTTCACTATCCACTTGGTATTGAAGCAGGAAATAGGAAGTATTATCTTAGATTTTTAACAAAAGCGATGCAAGTATCAAACTAATGGCACTGAACATAACACTTACATAATTTATATAATATAATAATCTACATAACATTTGCAAAATTGCCTTAAAACATTTGCTGTGAGAAATTAAAGCCATAAACCTGAATTTAAAACTTCCATTTCCTCTTAATACTTGAGCAAAGCTTTTAAAAATGTTTTTCAATGCACATTTGAGTTGTGAGAACCATGTTTTTATTTGAGCTTGTCTAGCAAATCTTAAAAGCAACATTTAGATTAAAAATAACACTAATTTTTTCTCTAAAATGTCTATTAAAGGTGAAAAATTTCCTGCTGTACAGAATCTGCCCTGTACATATTAGCAACATATTTCCCAAGAAACAGAATTAAAACCATATGAATATGAAGCAGAGGGGAACGCTAAGCCTGATTTGAATTCAGGGTCCAGATGGTCAGCTGTGTCTCTAGCCAGGCTAATGCTGGTACACAGACAAGCTTTGTCAGACGACAACAAACACATGCCTGTTCTGGTTTAGGGGTACTGCGTAAACCAGCTCCCAGCTACAGGGAGGAAGCAAGGCAGTAAATACTGCCACAGCTGCCATGGTTCATTGCTGTGAAGCTGGCCACCATCTACCATAGCCCTGCCACATCTTTGAGCAGCACCCTCCACTGTTCTCTGAAGAGACCAGTGCCTGTCTTGTCATTCTTGGGGATACAAACGCACAAGCCTCATGGGATAAGGACTGCTACACCCTCCAGCTACACCTCCTAGATAAAATTCCTTTACTCTTCTTCTCAGGTGAACCTGTTTTCAGTTGCTGATAATTTTTGCCAAACTTCATTTGTTTGGAGTGAAATTTCCCTTAACAGATGTTTACTTCAAACTGAATTTTTGGGACACAGGTTAGCCACAGAGTTCAATGAATCTGGAGAAGACAATCTGGAAAGAAAAATCTGGGTAAATGTTCAGCTATCCCTGTAAATATTCCTAAATAAGAAAACCTTTAGAGGAAGAGAAAAAAATAATCAGCTGACACATGTACAACAAGGACAGGTTCTGCAGCTGAGTTTTCAGATGACTTGGATCAACTGATCTCAGCTCCTTCAGGCTTCACATCTATGTTATACTAGAGTAGGGGGAGACAGAAAAGGATAAACAGTTGACGTCTGCAGCTGGAGACTCGTAGTGGAGTGACATCCCAAATACAGAGCAAGTAGAGGTTTCCTTAAATATCACAAGTCTCCTCACTGTTAACAAGCCTGATCTTGATTTTTTATGTGGCTAGTAAAAAAGCATAAACAGCCATGGACATACATCAGAGAGTGAAAGTATCTGGATAGAAAAGGGAAAGACTGAGAGAGAGAGGTTAGCAGGTTGGGGAAAACGGAGGAAAGAAGTAGGAACAGGAACCAACACGGCCAGTTAGCTAGGAGAGGGGAAAAGCTACCAGAGACTGGCACAGAAAATTATAGGATAGGCTACCAAAGGTGAGGACTGGATTGGTGTACAGAAAGAAAAAGGATATGTGGAGACACTGAGACAGCTATAACCACCAGATTATAAAAATAGAAGCTCAGAATAGTCTGGGTTGAAAGGCACCTTCAAAGGTCATGTAGTCCAAACTCCCAGCCATGGACAGGGACATCTTTCACTAGGACAGGTTGCCAAAGCCCCGTCCAACCTAGCCTTGAGCACTTCCTGGGATGGGGCATTCACTACTTCCCTGGGCAACCTGTTCCACTGTCTCACCACCCTCACACTAAAGGATTTCTGCCTTATATCCAGTCTAAATCCACGTTCTTTCAGTTTAAAACCATTGCCCCCTGTCCTGTCACTACAGGCCCTGGAAAAAAAATATCTCTCTTGTCTTTCTTTTAAGACACTTTTATATATTGACAGGCTGCAATAGGTCTGCCCAGAGCCTTCTCTTCTCCAGGCTAAACAACAATCACCCAGAAAACCTGAAGATGAACCCAGAATTCCAGTTTCCCTGAAAAGGACCAACTCTGAGGCAGCAAACGCAGCTGAAACCACTGCTTACCTCCACTCCCTTTCCCTCACTGAATCACCCGTACAGGAGTAATCAGCAGCACTAGTCCTAACGTTTTGCTACATTTATGTTCTTTCTGTGACCTGCATTTTGATTTCAAAGATCCAAATCAAAATCGGTGGGAACCAGCTGCACAACACCTGTCACAATGCAACACTGGTTTGTATTTCTGCTTTCTCCAAACCTAGTGCCATGTAAAGCCTTGCCGTGGAACTGGCTTGGTTTAAATCTAGGGCTTTTAGAATTATCAAGTTACAATGTAATTTTGTGAATGGATTAATATTATAAATGCTTTTAGCACTATGCTGCTTTTAAAATAGGCTATTTGCATTTTGATAATTTATATGGGCTTATATAAGCTATTTCACTGAATTTTATTAATAAGTGTAATTGAGTTCCAAAATTACTGGTTGACAGCTGATCACTTACAAATCTGAATGATGAGAAAATGAGCTTAAGTAGCAACTAGGGAAAAAAGAGGAATAATAATAAAACCTATAAATTACTATAAATTGTCATTCTATCATAATTACATTCTTTCCCTCTCAAATCATCTGTCCTTTAATTCAGTCATTAGTGAATATCTTATCTGATCATCACAGACTATAGCACATCTTAAAATATCTAGTGTGTGTGTCAGCAAGACTTTATACTAAAAGAGGCACCTGTAAATTTCAATTGTTCAATAGCAACTTCAGGGTCTG
>JAHREE010000379.1:3215019-3272339 GCA_033628505.1 Tringa tobata
TGGGGGTGGGAGGGCGGGGCGAGGAGTGATAAGTAGATAAATAAATGAAGCCTGAAGTGGTTTAGGGCCATGGGACCCGGGGCTATATAACATGGGTGGTTGCACAGCCTCAAGATCATAGTGAACTAAATCCCTGCTTTATTAAGGATTCCAACACAGTCTTGCGAACATCTGCCAGTTAAAAAGTAAATAAATAAATAAATAAAAACCCAACACCACCACAGACTTTCCTTAGCATCAGGAAAGTACAGTTATAACTTTTAGTGGTCGACTTGCAGCAAATTGTGATCAGGGAAGATCAGATTCCAGGGAGAATAAGTACAGAAGAAAATACGTGTATTTTTTCCAGAACAGGCTATCTTAACACTAATACAACACACATGGTAAATTGCTTAATATCTCTGAAAGTGGAAACTGCAATGAGCCATGAAAACCATCTGTGGATGAAAAGCATCCTCAATGAAGAGATGAATTTTTAAAGTAAAGCTCCATATAGTTTAGATGGATCAAAAGTATCTAAAACCAGGGATTATATTAAAACCTTAGAGTCTTAGCCGGGACTGGAAAGTATTTATAAAGATTTTATGACACATTAGTAACAGCCTTTGAATGTGATATTTTGCTCTTGAGCTGCAATAAGACTTACTAAGAGATAGAATTAAGAGCCAGTAGCTGAAGCTAGAAGAAATAATATCCGAAAAGTAAGCAATTCTGCTTTCATTAAAAGAGCATTTCAGAAAAATCAAGTGTTCAAGCCATAAAGCGTCATCTCCAAATCTCACAGTCCAACGCATTGCAAAAGTAGGCTTTTCCTGGCTTTTCAACTAATGGCTTCTGAAAGGGTTATTTCATACCTTTTTCCATGTTCTTTTTCCACCCTACCAAGTACACACACAAATGTTGCTAAACACCCTACAGAAAACTGACTTTTTTTCCCCTTCTACTATTGCGATATTTCCCAAACCTGGACATACTACACTGATGTAGCTCTTTTCTAGTGCTACTTTTTTTTTTTTTTTTGTGGATTTTAAATGCTATTTTTCATTATTTCTCTTGCACAGAAAAATTACTAGAAGACTGTCATTTGATCAGTCCATATTGCGCTTTTTGGGGAATGCCAGCATTATGACTATCTCTTCCCATGGGTTATCCTATACATCAGTATTCCCACAGCTAGGCACATGACAAGGCAATTCAATCTGAATGTTTGCATAAAGGGCCTTAGTGTTATTCCTGTGAGAAGGCTTCAGGAAATGGCTGCAATGACTGGGGTTTATGTTCTCAAACTTTGTTTTGTCATCAGGAGTAGCTGGCTTCATCCAAAATAAACTTGAACAGATTATTCAGAGCAACAGATGTTTTTCAAACAGAGAGATTTATGTTTAAATAAAAAAATCAACAATGTCAATTAGCAGGGCATTAGGTAGATGTTCCTATACCTTTTAATTTTAATTAAATACACAACATATCGATAACTGGCCTTTTCAGATCTCAGCTAATTGTTTTGTTTACTGTACACACACAAGCACTATGTGGGAATCTATTACAGGAAAGGTTAGTGATTAACAGTTTCCCCTCTCTTCATAATTAAATATCTTGATGGGAAGCATCCATATGGGTTACGGAGGCAAAGAACAGATTTTGTATCCCTGAAGTCCAAGGGCATCACACTGCTAGAAATTTCATTTACCAAAAGGCTTTTTAATGGCCAAAGATAGGTGGATGTACAAACACATTAGTGCCAGACACCACGTTGCACCACAAATGCCTGGGACATCACAGATCTTACCATCTGTTTAAATGGATGAGCCACAGATGTTCAAACCTCCGTATGAGCTGACTCCAGAAGCTGCATACAGTATTCAGACTCTGAAAAGTGTAAATATTAAAAATCCAACTCTTGATTTAATAAAGCCTGGTTTTAAGTATAATTTGCATTTTATAGCTTTTCTCTGTCTAAATGATGGCTTGTACACATAAATATCTAGTCACCACAGTAATTTTATGTCAGTATACATATTACTTAGAGTAAAGAAGGTAGCAAACACGTTCTCATAGAGATATAACTTCTCTTCTATATCACTTTACTCATGAGGCAGGAAAGAAGAAGCAGAAGGATAGAAATCAATACAGACTCCTTGGCTATAAATTCGTGAAACTACAACCCTTCACATCAATGCCCAGACCTCAAAAAGCTTAAGGAGGATGAGATCCTTAGATAACAGGATAAAGAACAGACAGACTACATTTCAACTTTGTAACTGTTAAATGTTACTTTAAAAAAAATATTCAAAATGTTTTGATATAGATTGAATAAAATCTTATATTTAAGATTTTAAAACAGCAAGCAAAATCTACATTGCCAAAATTCAACTTTTAATTATGCGTGTAAATATTTATGCATGTACATTCACACACTAACTCTGTTTTGGGGGTATAACACATGCAAAACACCACTTTTTTCAATGCTATAAAAATTACTACATTAAGGATCTTAATGTTAAGTAATGGCCTACATTTTCAAAACTCTAAGATAGAATCAGAAAAATCTTTTATTTTTATTGCATCTGCAAAAAGATTGGACTCTAAGGAAAATTGCTATCACTGAAAACTGGTTGAGTGACGTGTTGAAATTCAGCATGACAAGATCAGTTATATTCTTCTCCCGTACCGTGTCAGGTATTTATGTACTGCAGTCAACAACATTTTTTTTTTTTTTTTAACAGTAACCAGAAAGCTTAATATATAGGAGAGCTGCTCAGGATAATTACAACCATGGACAAACACAGATTTGATTAATCACATTTCATGACATTCACATCCCTTATGTTCTCAAAATTCCGGTTTTCCAGTGAAATGGAGTATAAAACGGCTTTCAATCTTTGCAAAACGGCTTTCAATCTTTGCCAGCTCAGTTTACATAGCAAACAGAGTCCCTTTAGTCCATCTAGATGCCTTTCTGTCACAGGCCATAAAGGTACCTTCCACCTTCTTCCATTTCAGCTCCTAAGAGCCATCAGACCACTTCCAAACATACATCAAGCACAAAAAACTCACTTGTCATACACACTTAAAAAAAAAAAGAAAAAAAGCATACACAACTAATTTCATACAGATAATACACAAAAACAGGTTTCTTTCCCTTTGTCATCTTGTCAAATGCATTACCGAACTGAAATATTTTCATTTTTTAGTTCAACAACCTACAAATTATATGCTTGCAGTCCTTGCTTGAGAGCCTCCAACCATGAAAATTCAAAAAAGTTTTGGTCTGCATTGGTTTGGCAGAACTGGAGAGATGAGATCATACTTATGATACGATGTCTCAAGAAAGCTAACAGACTATCCACGGGCTGTAATTCAGACTCCAGGCTATAACAAGGCTGAGCTTTGCTAGCTCTCAAAATCAATGTGACAGGTAAAACTTGCCGGCAAATTGTTTAATGCAAAGGACACCATCATTTCTCATACAGAGAACAGCAAGTTCCAGCGAGTCCCTGAAGGAACAGTGTGTTCTCTGTACGTGAGCCAGGAGCTATGGTACTTGGGGAGAATATTTGTGTTACTGCCTGAAAATTTAAATACATCTGTATTCCACTTCGGGTAACAATAACCTTGTTCAAGGAAAGCAGGCTGGAACACAGGAACAGAGTACGGAACTCAAATCCTGACACAACAAAACCCAAGCAATCCTGGCCTCCATCCTGAGAATGCAAATGCATGCAAACAACTGGTACTGTTTTGCTTATGGCCTCTTCCACATACATACAAATGTAAATGCTCACCTGCTGTGAACATTCACACATGCACCTTTGAAGTACATTTTAGTACCAGTACGTTCACTGCACAGCTGTGTACAGAAAGTGGCTGCAAAGACAGAGTTACAGAAGCAAGCCAAAAGCTGCTTCATTAATAGTATGACTTAGAGGTGTTTTTTTCTTTCCTCCTCTGGGCCAAATTGTATCACGCAGTTTGTTTAAAAGTATAAACCAACATTTTCCAGATACTTTGAAGGTATTTATTTGAGCAGCTAATTTTAGCTTCAACATTCCCACTTTGGTTTCTTCCTATCTCCAAATATGATTGAAACTCACTTGCTTTTTCATTTAAATTTCTTTTTTTCCTCTCTCTCACTCTGCCCCACACACTCAAGACCTTTGAATCTGCTGAGTGATCTCCCAGAACGCACAGATATCACAGATATATGTTTATGCTGTTTTAAGAGGTTATGATACATTATTGTACTGATGTGATTACACTTTTTTTGCCCTTTCCTCAAGACTGTTTTAATGATCAGCCAAGAAGAAAGCAAAATTCCTTCCATTTAAAAAGAAAAGAAAAAATAATTTTTTTGTTGATCTTAACTGAGTTACTTATTTTTCAAGCTCTGGAATAATCTTTATATAGTGCATAGCTAATTCAGAAATTTAAATTCACTGCTGTAAATGAGAGAAGAAAAGGTTGGGTATAACTCAGGCTTAACAAAATTATTTTTTGTTTTTCTTGTGAACTCTAATTTTCTGGTTACAAGCTTTATGTTTTTTGAATGAAATATTGTAACAAAATCGTAGCAACGCGGTTTCTGTGAAGCCAAAGCATGCTAGAACTATAAAACTGAGGAACATAGAAATATTTATTTCCAAGATGAGCAGCATCACACTCAAAGTCACTTAATGTTGTCATTCAAATAATATCACATAGCAACAGCAACAGAAGGCCCTGTCAGATCCTTTACTAATTTTGACCTGTACTTAATTCCCAAGGCTGCCATGAGTTATTAGCAGAAGCGAGGGCAGGAGCCCACTAAGCAATGCTCATGCTTTCTGGGGTTTTGCAGGACCACTTCTCTCTGTAGTCTGCATGAAGAACCCAGCGCTTGTGCAGGCTTAAGATATGTCCAGTGGCTAAGGTAGGTACGTTTCTTTTTTGTGGGTGTCCCCCCCATTTTTTTTGTTAGTGTTTTGGGCTGGGAGTTTCTTCATGTGGCATCCAGCACACAGACACACAAACAGAAGAAATGCTCCTACTGGCTGCAAATGGCCTTCAATTAACTGCCCATCAGGAGATTTTGAGTACAAAGCAGAACACACCTGCAGCCAGTACTCCTGTGCTGTACTGAGCGGATGTAGTTTCAATATTTGTAAGCAGAATGTTTACGCAGCCATTTCCCCAAACACGTTGGAGTTTCCATATTAATTATGGTACTGATGTGGGTACCTGAACTCACACTGAAAATTCACTAGCAAGACCTCCACACTTAAAGGGACATTTAGTTCTTTATATAAGCTTTTCCAAATTATGTAAAACATTTCTTCATATCAATCTTACATTTAAGCGGACGAACACACATGAATTTTATCTGCATCAGCCAAACACCAATACATACACCTCAGCCAGTAGGACTCAAGGTAGGTGCTATATAAAAGCTGTTGCTTGGGCAATCTTTCCTGCAAGTTAAGCTCCCTTGCAGCAATAGAGAAAAGCCTCTGGCATGTTTTAAACAAGGACGCAAGTCTCACACTCTCTACTAAACAGTTGGGAAAACCTTTTCAAAGAGTTCTGAAAAAAACAGCTGTCTAGCCTTTCCAAAGTGGATGTAAAATATTGAAATAGTTATTTAACATAATAGGAGACAAACAGTTTCTTTCAAGTAGCATCAGAATAGTCAAGGAGGCACTGAAATATGAATTAGGGAGCACCTATAGAAAAAGCAATAAAATGTTCAGTGCAAGCTATTTCTGCCCTAATTAGCCTTGGCACAAAGTACCTGTATTGGATGTGGGATCAAACAGGTGTCCTAATGTGGACCTTTACTGCCCTAGCTTTTTGCTACAGTTTTGCTAACAGATATTTGTCATACAACTTCATATTGCATATATATTCCAGGATTTCATTCCTTCTTTGGCTCCTGACCTGCTCTGGCTTGCCCGAGGTTATGTTTAAATTGTGCGTGTTTCCATCCTGTGCCTACCATCCTGTTTAGTTTATAATCTCGTAAGGGCAAGGACTGCCTTTTACTACTTGTTTGAACAGCATCCAGCACAATAGGACTTTGATCCAGCCTGTAGGCAGTGCTTGTGCTATGTTGGATTCCAAATATCACCTATAGAATTCTGTATCAATACAGTTTCAGTTCCTGGAAACGTGGTATTGACAGTATTGAAACAGTGCATGTACTCAGCTATAGCATAGGACCAATTTTCCACGTTACTCCTGTTAAGAACTCAGCAAACACAGTGCCGTAAGAAACTCAAACCTGCAAGCTTTTTCCATAGTTTCTTTTTTTTTTTTTTTTTTTTGTTGCACACAGGAAAAATAACGTAGCAATGTTCAGGGCTAAAGAACCTGACTAAATTTAAAAAACAAAAAAAATCCCAGTGGAGATAACTTCCATTCAAATGAGACATGACAAGTCACATGACAGTTCAGACAACAATACCACATTCTCCGTGTTTAATGTCTTACCAAGTTATTTCCTTGTGTTTTGCATATGGCAGAGAAACTGTGCTGAAACATGCTTTTCACATCTAACAGAACTACTTTGGATTTCTTATTTCAGAAATATCATAGAAACTAATTTTCTATGATTCACTACCTCACTTAATGCATACCATCTCAGTCAGATTAATTCAGTCTTGCTTAGGTTTTACGTTAGATATATAATAGTGCACCTATTTACTCTACATGACCACTAAGGTAAAGCCAGCAAAAGTTATCTCAAATATTTCATGTGTGAGCAAAACACTTTTTTATTTAACTTCATTAAGGCATTTAGAGGAATTAAAGAGTTTACTTTGCTGACCCACATCTAACAAAAGTACTCTAGACAGTATCAGCATAGCATTGACTTTCAGTTTGTGATTTAATTTTGCATGATTCTATGCATTACAACATAAGACATGCCAGCAGCAATATTGCTTTCACCAAGGACACGCTATGCAGAGCTCACTGTTTGAAGTAATAGACATGCACGCTCCTCACAAAAAGAAACTCAGTAAGTATAAGGCCACTAATACAAAAGATACTGTTTTACTGCAACGTTGACCATAAATGGCTTTTTTTTTTTTTTTAAATTTCAGAAGTTGATAGTCGACCATTGCATAAAAAAAGAATTTTACAATAAAGGATAAACATATTGCTAAAATTATGTTTCTGATTTTTATTACGGGTTCAAAAAATAATTTCTTTGTTAGCAAAAAAAGATTTTTACAGAAGTTTTACAAGGGCATTTTATGACCCCAGAAGCTATAATATTCATCAGAAAGAGCATGTCAGCTGTCTGAAGAACATTAACTCTTTTAAAATTATTTACTCACTCAAATTCATCTGAAAAGCTATGGCTTCAAGAAGGAAAGCTAGTAAGAAACTGCACAGGCTTATATCCTGCTAGCAGAAAGTATGTACTTCTCGGTATAAGCCAAGCTATTTCCCCACAAACACTAGCTTTATTACACCACACAATGAAATGATGTTTCCAGTGGAAAAACAAGCAACATGGAAAGTTCTTTGCATGAACTAATGCATTTATAGCAATGAATGTGACCTTGTAGCATTTACTAGAGAGGTGTAGAGCACTGACTTAGAAGCTTTCTAATTTCTGATTTCAATCTGCTGCTCTATTGTTTTAAACCTCAGTTACACAGAGGTAACACCGACAATCCCAGGAAACCAACAAGGGAGTCACTGTGATAACTCCATCTGATTAAGCTGCAGATCCTGAACAGCATTTCCCACTGGTTTCTAATTCACTGTGAGTAGAATTTGTTTTTAAAAGTGTGAACTCTAACATGCTGGCATTTCACTTGCTTCAAAAACAGCCTCTGCAAGTTAAGGAAAGCATTATAGCACCATAAAATAAAAGGTGGAGAGACAGTGTTAGTTAAGCTTTGCAGTTGTTTAAAATACTAGATGTTAACACTGTCCTGCTTTTTACTGGTATGTCTGTTCTTATTTAGAGAAGATGCAGGGGAGAGCGTGAAAGGAGTAGGGATTCTTTAGTACATAGATACTTTAGTATACTGCAAGTTGAGAATTGTGCATATTTCAAGAGTTCTATCACAACTGCTAGTATACAATATACAATTATATGAAAACAGAAGACATGCCCCATGTCTTGATTAGGTACAAATTAGGTGTAATGCAGCATCACTATATTTTATTATAGAAGAACAAAAAACACAGGGATCAAACACAACCCGTTTCAGAAATGAATGAACCCCAAATGCACTGACCACATGCAACATCAAGAAGCTATTTTAATCCTAGCAAGAGAAGAGCTACAAAGTTTACTGTACCTGATCTCACACAGCACAGAATCCCAAATGTTAGCTTGTAGTGAACTACTTCCTAAAGCATTCTTGTTTACGGTATGTAATTAACAGAGTTGAAAAAGTCAAAATTACTCACAGAGTCCTGAAGATGCAATAGCAAACTATCTAAGACAGGAAATTCCAGTGCAATATTATAAAACAAGTAGGAATAAACATGCATAAAGTCAGGAACTGACAGGCCTCTGGATTACTGCAACTGTAGGAATCATGCTCGTGCATGCTGGGCTATAATTTATGAAACGGAGCCCAGGAAACAACCAATCATTTAGCTCCTCCTAACAAGTCCAACTGGCTATGAAAAGCTGGAAGTGCTGCACAGAACAATGAAGAGGAGCTATCCCACATATTAATCTGCTTATCTGGGATTGCTTTCTGTGTAGAGAGAGGGAAGCATGTAACAAGGAGAGGAGAAAAAAAAAAGAAAAGAAAGAAAAATCACAGCTTCACTACTGAAAAACAGAATAAATGTCAATCAACAGGCAAATCTTCCATTGTAGTCAGATGTCTAGTGCTGCAGTCAAACGTTTATAGTATCAGCTAAAGCATTTCGGAAGAGCACCATCCTCCTTAGAAGTGATTTTTTTCACATTATTGACAGCAAGCTACTCCAACTGGATTTATGTTCTCTATGCAATTGTTTCAATGCTCTCCTGCTCTTAATTTAAATATAATGTTACTGTTTAATCTGAAACATCCTTCCATAAAATCTGATTAGAGTAAGATTATTTTTTTCAGATCACAGGTGGCTGGTCAGTGCATTAATGAGCAGCCCTTCCTGGAAAGCCATCTGCGTGGTCCAATGGTTTAAGATATAAAAGACCATTATTTACCAAGGAGATAAGAAGAGGAACAAGAAAGCATGTCTTCAATTAATAAGAAAAAAAGAAACACTTTAAGCAACCTGAAACAGACCAGGATTTACACACTAGAGCATATGGAGCCAAAATCATCCTTTCCTCGGAAATTTTATGGTTTCAAAATGTGGTTTTGATCAATTTGAAACTGATATTTTCTGCTAAGTAACTTTTCTAAAGTTCTTCAGACTAAGATAAAATATTTTATTTTCATTTCTGACTTATTTTATAAAAATTTATAAAATAAATTTTTTAGTTTCATCTAGTGAAACATAAATAGAAATCTGGGAAGATAAGAAATTTTGACTCTACAGAGCTATCTTCCTGTACACATGCCCACTGGATTCTCCATGCTGATAAGTTTCTGTTTACTCAAAAAAGAAGAAACAAACTTTTACACATAAAAAGCTACATTTTTGGAAAACAGTTGTTAGCCTGCTTATAGAAAAATCCTGGCTATATTTAATGAAAATAGAGACACATTGAGATGAGTTAGCATGAATGTTACAAGGATGGAAATCACTTAGGCTTGGTTGCTTTATCTTCAAATCATTTTTACACATGGTTATTCTCACATTCCTTCTCTTTTCTCCCTCCTCTTGTAATCCATGCTTTAATCATTTCTGAAATCTTCACAAAATGTATTTTATAAAACCCTCTCCAATATTTGCTGTTATGACACTCATACTCAAGAGCTTCTACAGATATTTTGCAGCTTCAGATACTTTCCCATAAGACAGTTAGGAGCTGCAGATGACCATCTGGACCACCTTGTCCTGCTGGGCATCATTACTTGAATTAGAGAAACAGAAGCCTTTAATCTCATGAATTGGGTCTTTTTGCATACCTAAGCAGCCTCCTCCCTAGGTCTTCAGTCTTTCACTACATGTAGTAATCATCATGAGCTATTTCAGGGTTGCATCCTTTTAAATGGCTCTTGTGGCACAATTTCTATGCAAAAACTAAAAAACAATGTGCTGAAAAACAGCAGTTTATAATGGATACTGTANTATGCAAAAACTAAAAAACAATGTGCTGAAAAACAGCAGTTTATAATGGATACTGTAAGCAACATTCAGTTACCTTGCTTCTGTTGATTAGGAGAAATTCTTAACATCCCACAGATTTCTGAGCAACAGATTAAAGGAATAACTGTATTTAAAGGTTCTACAATTCCACAATGACTGAAGAGCAGCCACCTCTAAAGAAGAGCATTTGCTAACCAAAGGGACAAATAGAAGGATAGCATACATAATAATAAAATATAAAAATATATTTTAAAAGGGGTAATATTATACAATTTAACCTAGAAATCTGAAAATATCCTAGTCATGTTTATGAGACGCAGACAAAATCTTCAATTATCTATATCTATTGGCAAACTTGTCACCAGCCCATATTCTATTTGACAAATACTAGAAAGAAACACAATGGCTTCACAGACTTGGAACTTGAATTT
Source organism: Tringa tobata (assembly GCA_033628505.1). NCBI lineage: Eukaryota > Metazoa > Chordata > Aves > Charadriiformes > Scolopacidae > Tringa > Tringa tobata. The sequence continues at coordinate 3,225,663 of JAHREE010000379.1, forward strand.
ATTACCTTTGCAAGCCATGTCTCCAAACTGAAAAAGGAAACCCTGTAAATTTCAATTTTAGCTTCCTGCTGCCATAACATAAGGAAAATAAAGCAATTACCAGCTGGTTTCTTTCCATGATGACTGAGGAACAGCCTCCTCCAAAGAACGTTTGCTAATGAAAGGGGTAAATGAATATATATACATACATGCTAAGGTGTTTTTTTCAGACTAATTCAAGATGGTGCTGTCTTTCCCACCAAAATAATCTTCACAGTCTCCCTTCCACCCCATCATCCATTGAGACTACAACAGGTTCTGCGGGTAGGAGCGAGAATGTTTCCCCCACCTCCTTGCCAAAAACATCCTTCTTACATCTTTTGCTTCTTTTTATGATTTTCTTAATCAAAATGTGAAGGTGCTGGCTCTAGTTCTCTCAACAAAGAAACCTACCACAACTCTCAGCTTCACCCTCAAAGAGTGTCAGTCTCTGGTTTTCGTTCTAAAGATCACAAAAAGCATTAGCTCCTACCATTTCCACCAGTGCAGAAGATATATATAGCCTGACACCCACATTTAGTGTTTTGAAAACAAAATACGCTGCTGTACCGTAATAAATTTGTACCATTCCCTTATTTGCTGTATAGATCTGGACAGTATCACCTTGCCAGTTTACTGTAGGTAAATTTAAAACCAAACAATCTACTGAAACAAAATCCACAGTTAAGAAAAGCCTTCACTGAGTAACTGGAATGTCTGAGGTAAAGCAATACAGTTAATCCTTCAGTGCTTAAGATATCATATCCTTGGCATTTCATATTTTTTTTCTATCTTGTTAAATTATTCATCTCCATAATAGGATTTTTCTGCATGTAAGTCATTCTTTCTGTACTGGGCTCTCTTTCAGAACTCCCTGATTTGTGTTGCTGGGTCTGCCACACTGGTATCAGCTTCACACCTACTAATAAAGTTGGTAACCTTAAAAGTAACGCATTCCTCTGACAGTTACATTTTTTTTTAAAATGCTTCACCCACAAATTATTTCACTTTGTCAATATTTGAAATACTTTTGTGAGCTGTAAACTTTTTAAATGCTATAGCATACAGCTTAAAAGGAAAACATATCAAGCAGGAACTTCAACATTTACCTGCCTAGAGGTTAGTCTTTCTGGTAGACTGAAAGGGAATTCCATTTTCATACATGAAAGTGTCTGGGCATAGCAGACTTTGAACGTTTAACTGATTGGAAGAGGCAGACACAGCCTAGGTATGAGTGTGGCAACTTGGTAGCTGCAGCTGGCTCTATGGGAAAGTGTTAACAGGGAGGCACTTCCTCTCCTCTCCTTAGCTAAGTTGGGACTTGTGAAAAAAGGGCTACTCCTGTCAGTGGCAATTCGGCTGTCCAGAAGAAGAATGCAAGATTAAGCTAGATTCCAATATATTTCAATTTTTTCAAGCCATTTTCAGCCCCATTGTGGATTATCCTGCTCATTCCCTAGGTTTCACATTCCTTTATTCCTGCAGTTCCAAGTGTCCTGTAGACGATCAGATATATATGAGCTGAAACATCTGCATTTTTACTTAATCCTTCAGAATGTATTTATGCATAGCTTTCCTAGGACAACTTGCAATCCATGAAGTTCATACCGAGGTGATTGTTGCCAGTTTCTCTGTATGGACTAACTATATAAACAGTATCTACAAAATCACCCCTTGCAATTAACACATACAGAATATATGGAAAGAAAGGCATATTGCTATTACACCCAGCTTTAAAAACAGCAGGAAAATTCTACACACTAGGACAGCATTGAAAATAGCAGATAAGAACAATGGAAGTAGAGATCTGCAGGCAGGCTACAAGAGAAAGTCTCACTGTTTACTCATCTGATTAATCAGCAGGTATAATCCGATAGTGAACCTTACATGAAGAATAAGGTTTATCTGATAATATTAGGAAACAAGCACAGTGTGTTAAATTATTTGAGGTATAAACAAATACACAATAGTTTAATAAACAAGTTGTTCGTGTCTCCAGATGCTGATTTCATTTTATACAGCAGCAATGCCAACAAATACCAGATTGTAAAAGATAATTGTACTCTGTATGATAGTTTTGTGAAGGAAATCTTTGAACAGTGTACAAGAAACTTGGAAAATATGCAAGGAATGGAACATATGATCCATGAATACACATCCTACGTCAGAACCAGGAAGACCTCATCCAGCATGTAACTATATAATGATTTAGCAAAACACTGTGTAAAAGAACACGAAACTCCTGCTTACAGTAAACAAGAACAACCTCTAGTTAAGGTTACATTATGTGGCTACAAAAAACAAGCTGAAGAAACAGACTATAAGCATAGCAGATTTTTTTGGGGAAAAAAATTATCCTATTTATACATGCTCATTTAGGAATCCAAGGATTCATGTCTACTATTGGTTCAGATGCACATGGATGAGCTCAGCCAGTGCTAAACTCACTGCTAGATGCACAGTTAACTGACAACTTCAATACGAAACCAATATAAGCATTTTTCACAACTAATCAGTTCTGCATGGGGGAGATCATTGTTGTGCAGTCTGGCTGTATTACTGGCACACCTGAGAATGAAAGGTGGCACAAAACCATACTGTATTATATACATGTGCTATGTATTATGCTTAGGATGGACATGCTTCAAAACCCCAAAGAACTTCTAAACCAACTTGGTATTTGGTAAATAATCTTGTTTCAGTAACTATAATAACAACTTATTGATTTTGTTAATAGAACAGTTGCACAAAGTCAGACTGAAAATTAACAGCCCAGTATCTCAAATTTGAAAGTGACTTCTATGGGATGCTTAGTGGGAGACATGCCCACCACCACCAAAACAAAACAGCAACTGAAAAAAAAAAAACACACAAAAAAAAAAAGAAAGAAGAAAAACAAGACAGGAAAAAACGATAGGCTTTATTAGTAGTATCCTTTGCCATTTAATAAAGCCTGGAGGGTTTGACTGAGATTTAGAACTCATTTCACATACACAGAAAGGAAAAACCCACGTGCTATGCAGCACTTATTAAAAAATATGTGAGTGTAGAATTCCTCTCAGTTTAACACATGCCAAGGGAGGCAAAATATTAAGCAACTCTTCCCATGATCATTGGCTCTGGAATGGAATCCAGTCTTCCAAGACTTTCTCCAGGATCCAAGCCACAAGATACCTATTTCCATCACTATTTACTGCAGCAAGTTACAGCTTATAAACTACCTATGAGACAGTGAGGCTATATGAACTACTACTGTATGACTGAGCATCCTGCATATGTAGAATCAACTTTATGCTGTCAAAGTTGTACTACCTATATTCCAGATCAGCAGTGATGGAAGATTGTTAAATCTCACTGGTCCTCTGGAAAGCAGAGTCCCGTTTAGACTGAAAGCCGAAGCCAAGGGAAATCAGTCCACCCACACTGGCTGGTCTGTGAAGGGAGGAGAGTAATAGAATTATTCCAGAAACAGCAGAAGATATGGGGACATCATTAGGAGTCTGAGTAAGTAAAGAGATATAGACGGATTTATACTCTCATGGATACACAGGAAGCTTGATTCAAGGGAGAGGATCACAGGAGACAAACATATAAAGAAAATGCTTTCACTTGTACATACTCTCTCTCCCACAGAGGTAAGAAATTCAAATGAAGAGATGGAAGAGAAACTCCATGCTCTACGGAACAAATTTTCATAAAAAGGGGCTCCTTTCTCCACAGTAACTACTAAATTTGGTCAGAAATGACAAAACTGTCTCCAAGAGCCTAGGACAGCATGACTTTAAAAGAATGATAAACCTCACGCTCAGACATATGCCAGATAAGCTAAGAAAGCAGCCAGCTGAAGATGAGCACCCAGCAGACCCAATGTGTTTGCAGCCCTGTTGATAAACCTAGTATGCGCCCAGGTGGGGAAGCCCGACAAACCTTCCACTTCCTTGCTCCCTGGAAAGTCTGATTGTTTGCATAAAGAACCTCAGCACTAGAAAGTTTAAAAATTATAGCTTTACAGTTGCACACAAAATTGATGCATTCACTCCCAGGAGTAAGAAAGTTTGGAGTTCTTTGAGGATAGAAACTATATTAGAAAATAGCTATAAAACCTGGCATTTGCAAATTCTGAATACTAAACTTCAGAAACATTGTAGTACTTTGCACAGGATTTGCATGGGAGCCTTTATTGGGGGGGGGGGGGGGAGGGGAGGGAGGGCAGGGGTTGGGTGAAAGGTGACGTGTATGAACCTTCCTAGGTTCATACTGAGAAAAACAGTGTGCATTATATCTGCCTGCGGTGATGGCTGGGAGGAGCTGAGAGTTGTCAGCCCACACAGCAGATGAAGCACTGAAGCCTACAGTTACCATTTAAAGACACTACTGACTAGCTCAGGAACGTGGTAGCCTGCTGGCATGGATGGATCACTGGGGACAGGCACTGGCTCTCAAAGAGTGAGAATGAGTACTGAAGAATGAACCCTCCATTATTTCTCTTCTTATCCTAACCTGGGAGCCTCAGGCTTTTCTTTCATTGCTCCCAGTTGGGAAAAGTAGAAATATTCAAACTATTTGTTGCATCTTGGTCTCCTATAAATAGAACCAGGTACGAAACAAAGTGAGGAAGATTAAACCAACACGTTTCCTGCCTAGTGCAATTCCCAGCGGTGCTGTGAGTCAGAACATCCGTGCAGAGTGACATTAACACCAGAAGAACCCAAAGTACTTTGCAAGACCCCCACCAAGTCACTGGGAGAGGGAAGGGAGAAGCACAAGACTGTGAGGAAGAAATTAAATTTTTAATGTTAAAGGAGAAGAGGGAAAAAAAAAACAAACCAGCCTACACTTTACCTGTTTTGGGAGCCCCACAAGTTCAGTGGTAGCAATGGATCTGTGCAGGGCTGGACTCTTGCCCTGATCTTCCCTCTCACCCCCTCTGGCAGTCTCAGATGTTCTTAGTGAAGCAGCAGCTGTCACTCTGGCAGCAGCAGTGTGAGCCCAGCTGAGTTCATACGTGCAGTTATTTTAGCACATTGCCTTTTTCTTTCTTCTCAGAAAAAAATTCTGGCAATTTAATACTTTGGATAGCTCAGCTAGACCTGGATAGGATTTGACTGGGTAGAGAAAAAAAAGCCCTAAACAAAACAGTTCTTTCAGTCCTGGTATTCTTTTTCTCAACCGTTGTGAGCAAAGGCACAAGAGATATTTAAGAGGAAGAGTTTTCTTTCTGGTGGGAAATATTAAGCAACCAAGTTATAAGCAGAGCAGGTCACATTTTTGGTTGCAAAATGCCAACTGAAATTGTCTTAAGAACATGAAATAGTTTTTTAAGAGCTGTCAGTGTAATCTCTAGACCACAGTAAAATTGTATAAGCCTGTGACAAGGAAACTGTCTCCTACTTTCACTCTCTCTTCTCTGTTGTTCTGCTCACAGCAAGCAATAGCCTGGAAGTCAAGTCATGGTTTAAAATCTGCCCGATTCATCCTTCTCTAAAGTCACAGCCTATACACTGTCTAGACATAGAACATCCATGGCCTTTTCTGGTCAGAGCTTTTCCACTCTTACACAACATACAAAAAGTTTGGAGAGGACACTTGAACATCCTGTGTCCTCTTACCCTTATTCCAAAGTGCCTGCCTTCATAAATAAGTTCTAACAAATTCATAAATATCATCACCTGCAGAGCTGTGTGCAGTTCTGAGCCCCACCACTTAAGAAGGATGTGAAGGTCCTTAAATGCATCCAGAGGAGGGCAACAAGGCTGGTGAAAAGGCTGGAAGGAATGTCCTGTGAGGAGTGGCTAAGGACTCTGGGCTTGTGTAGTTTGGAGAGAAGGAAGCTGAGGGGTGACCTCATTGCTCTCTCCAGCTTCTTGAGGAGGGGAAGTGGAGAGGGAGGTGCTGAACTCTTCTCCCTGTGTTTAAGAGTCGTTTAGATGGGGTGTTGGGGGATATGGTGTAGGGGAGAACTTTGTAGACTACGGTTGATGGTTGGACTCGATGATCCCAAGGGTCTTTTCCAGCATGAAGGATTCTATGATTCTATGACATGTGTGAATGATTCAAAGCTTTGCCAGGAGAGGTTTAGACTGGACAGGAGGAAGCATTTCTTTACCAAGCGGGTGGTCAAACCCTGGAACAGGCTTCCTAGAGAAGTGGTCAATGCCCCAAGCATGTCAGTTCTTAAGAGGCATTCAGATAATGCTGCCCATAATGACATGCTTTAACTTTTGGTCGGCCCTGAATTGGTGAGGCAGTTAGACTAGATGGTCACTGTAGGTCCCTTACAACTGAAATATTCTATTCTATCCTACTCTAGAGAAAGTAAGGGCTTTGAAATTGCATTGCAATTCACGTGGACAGAATGGCCACTCACATCAGACCTGAGGTTCATAGACTCTGGGATCCTCTTTCACACTAGCAAGCAGATGATGCCAATGAAAGAGAACATGCAAATAGCACCTCTCTGGAATGCACTTGCAAGCTTCAGCAAACTATCGATCAGCAATGCACTGAGACAGAGTTGGCATCAAGTCTTGTAGCATCTCCCAATTAATTATTTTCTTCCATTAATTTATCCAGCTGCATCTTGAACCCGTATAAACCTTCACCGTTTATAGGAATTTGCTAGCAAGAAGTACACAACTTAACTACAGCCTATAAACACCACATCCTTGAGTTCCAAACATGAGACCTTCCCCCAAGTTCATTTGATGATTGCAAGTTTTTGTATTTGAAAATGCAGCAAATAATTGCTCCCTATTCTTCTCTCGCTCTCATTATATCATAGACAGCAATGTTACTCTGTTATTCTCTCTATGGCTACAGCACCAACTTCTACATTGGCATAACAATATTTTTTCATAGTAAACTGCTATATATCCTATACTGACAGCAAGTGTCCTACCTGTCAAACAACTGTCTCCTCTCATACTTGGACTTATTCTGTGCAGAGCTGAAAGAGGTTTCTAGCACTGTCCATTTTCATTCTCTTCCCCCTTATCTCAGAGGGGAGCAGCTTCCACTTTCTTCTATAGCTATGAAATAACAGAAAAGCCTCTTCCTGCACTGTATGTCTGAGAATTTTCAACCAGAAAATATGAATTATGGACACAAGAACTTTCCTTCCAGATGAAGGTCACTTTCAGTAATTCCATTTATTTCCCTTTTTAAGCTTGGATTAAGTAATTTTAAAGCTACATCATTATTGTTAATATTGTTGCCGAATTTGATCTTTTAGTAGCCCTTAATTTTCAGTACTTTTATCATATTTTCCTGTTAGCACAAGTTGCTTTAGGAGGCAAGGCAGCAGCATTGATAGTTGTCTTCCTTGTGCTATCAGTTCTTCAACCATCAATATGAATAATTTTTGGGGTTTTTTAAAAGGTTATTAAATTCATCAGAGGTTATTAAGTTCCTGAATCCAGTGTTGTTCACTTTTGGATATAGCACACTTGCTAAACTCTGGGAAAAGTGTTATATTCTCTGAGATTTACTTACGTCATTGTTGGAACTTAAATCCGTTCATCCCGTCTGAGAGACAGAATAATGACTAGTTTTGTTTTATTGTCACATACAATGAGAACTTGACCTTTGCATTTGAGCACAGGTTGAGTGGGACAAATTATTCTTCAGGGCATCTGTGTAATCAGGTCCTAAATGAAATCTGAAGCTTTAGCAGTAAGGGAGACCATTGTCTAAGTCTGGTGCTAAACCTTTAACCCCATTTCAGATCCAAATGCATGATAAGCTATTTGGCAGCAGACACCAAAAGAGCAGATACCAGTTTGACCTTTATAAAGTGGGATGAGTGAAAGAATTATTAGTTCAGACTCTCTTATTGGAAGGTGAAGAATAAACAAGTTGAGACACATGATGAAAACCCTTTCAATCTCATGTAATTAATGCAAGGCATTCTACTTAATTTAAGACCACAAATTCACAGACATTAATTTAAAAAAACTAAGTTGTCTTTTAAGAATCAGCTGCCACTTAAATAATTCTTCATCTTTAAGACCATATATCCAGCTGACCTGGTTAAGATGGCATCTTTCCATTGAAAATTCTCTCTTCTAGGTAAATGTATGTAAATAGTTTTTCGTCCTCTAATTATGACACCTTTGGAATTGTTACTATTTCCTTATGCACATATTTCAGTTTCATGTGATAAAAGTGATTGAGAAAAATTCCTATAAAATTGTTGCTCATTATGCCATGCCAGATCTCTGAAGCAAAGATCAAACATTCTAGAAGATAAAGTATCTATTTTTATTTAATGACGTCATGTTTCCTTGCAGTATTGTTATGGCTGGAGAAGAAGAAGAAATCTTCATTTTCACAAGTTATCACAATACCAACAAAATTCCAGATTTAAAAAAAAATAATAAATCTGGTAAATCTGGACCAGATATCCACCTGCAGCCTGTGGAGGACCCCACACCGGAGCAGGTGCATGTCCTGAAGAAGACAGTGAACCTGTAAAGGAATGGCAGAAAAAACATGTGACAAACTGACCACAACCCCCATTCCCCATCCCCCTGTGCTGCTCAAGGGGAGGAGGTAGAGAGAATCGGGAGCAATGCTGAAGCCAGAAAGAAGAGTGGGGTGGAGGGAAAGTGTTTTATGGTTGGGGTTTATTTCTCATTCCTCTACTCTGGTGTGATTCGTTATATATTAAATTAATTTCCCCAAGTCGAGTCTCTTCTGCACATGATGGCAATTGCTGAGTGATCTCCCTGTCCTTATCACGACCCACAAGGCTTTTGTCACCTTTTCTCTCCCCTGTCCAGCTGAGAAGGGGAGGGACAGAACAGCTTTTGTGGGCACCTGGCGCCCAGCCAAGGTCAACCCATGGCACTGGAGACTATATAAAGCAACAGAGAGTAACATATGAAGATTATGCACATAAGCTGAGCAGCAGCCATATGTTCTTGTTACCAAAAGACTCGTTCCTTATCTTTCCTCCTAACCAAGGAAACATTGTGCTACATACACACATACACAGGAATAATATAGGATACTGTAATTTTTAGTTAATACGAGAAACATTCATACTCTTCTATGAATGTTAATTATCTTATACTATCAAAACTTTAATTTCAGTAATCACTGGAATGCTCAACCATCTTTTTGAGGCTTGTTTTGTATAGTAGCAAAAGAAAACAGAGGAATATTTGTGTCATCTCCTTAAAAATAAATGGATACAATATGCAGAATGCCACTCAATTACCCTTAGGCAGTGCCTCAAGCACTTCAGATACAATACCCACAGTATCTGTGGGACTAGATTAAAAGAGTCCTTACTAACTGAACTGAACATTTAGATTAAATGCAGAATTTCTAATACCTTTTAATCCATTATCTGCCACAGTGAAAGCTACTGAAGTTTGGAACACATGTTCAAAAACCTAGATAATATACCCTTCCTGTCTTCAGGCATAACCATTCTTTGTTCTAAGAAATCAAACTGTTTCCAATCACTCCTGAGAATTGCCTTAGAGTTCTGTCATCTGCTAATTATTTCTTCAGATTTCTTTCCGTTAAGCAGCAAACATTAGAACTGAAACAGAACAGTACTTACAAATAGCCAGACAGTTATTTAGGTTGCCTAGACGCATAAAGTTGCATACAGAAGTAGTCTGTAGCTTTTCAGTCATTTTAATTATGTCACTAGCAGATAGTTTCTAGATCCCAGGGATAAGGAGGCAGTGGGGAGGGATGGAGTGGAAGAGGACAAAAGAATGGTCAGATTATTAAAAACACATAGAAAAATAAAATATCTCCAGAAAAAGTAATCAATCTGCAGAAAAAGAAATCCATAGAAATCACAGAAAAACTGTGATTCCTATGTCATGTAGATTTATTTGACTAGTCAAGAAGTGACAAAAAAACAGTCTTAGGGAGCCAGGGTCCACCCCCTGTGCTAACAGTAACAAAGCCATATATTTAAAAACCCCAAAGACTATGAGAATTTTTGAAATATACAATTTCAGAAAAAAAAAATTATTTCACTGTTCTACGCTTATAAGAAAGCAATGTTTATAGAGTTAACTGATAAATAGTGTTGAAACTTTGCAAGCCATGGGTAAGGGCTTGCATAGCATCCATAAGGACCTCCCAGAATATTCTCCCTGCAAAGAAAGTAAGCAAATCACCTCACCCCAGCAGAGAGCTGTATGTTACTGTGCCAGCTGCATTCTGTAGGCTCATCCAGTCATGAGCCAAAAGAACCCTCATGGTCACATCCGTCTATCCTAAAAAGCTAACATTATGACAACTTAATGAAATAATTGGCCTAAAATGTGTAAGCTGTCAAGTGTTAGCAAGAATGTTAAGTTACTTTTAGAAAAAAAAAAAAAAAAAAAACAGAGTAAGAACTGAAAATATTATAGTACTGTTTTTTTTTTCTCATCTCTTCAATTCTGGTCACTCGGTATCCAAGAGGATACAGCATAAATGGGAAAAGTCTACCAAAATGTTTGAGGTGCTCAGAACCCTTCATATAAAAAGTCACTCAGAGAAATCATGACATAAGCCCTCTTTGGAATAAGGAAACATATTTGACTCAAAAAAACCCAGAACTAGTGGACATGTACTAAAATTAAAAGGCAAAAAACTGACAAAACTATTTTTGTGATATGCTATTACATATTCAAAGTAAGTATTTAGAGGTGTATAAATATCAAGTCATATTATGTATGTCCAAAATAAAAGTTTGTATGACTTGCCCTTTTTCATATCCAAGAAAATGGCCCTTCAAACTATATCCAGGTAAGGAGGAGATTAACAGATGTACCACAAGGTAATGAATGGGATTGGGAGTCCCTTTGGAAGTCATTTTCATTTCTGGCATGGACTACTAGCTTCTTTTCATTGGCATTACCTGTTCTCTTACAAAAAAAAATAAATAAAAACAACCCATGCAAGATCAGCAGTGTTTAATATGCTTCTGGGTATTTACATGAGGTGAATACGGTAACCTTTTCGGATGTCGCAATGGAACAGCGTTAATTCTTTTCCCTTTTTAAAAAGCATTGTTCAAGTCGCTTGACAAGAAAAACGTTAGACAGTCTGTATTCTAGCCAACTGACCTTTAAAATGTATTTGTTTGACTATCAAGCACTTTTTAATAAGTGTGGATTTGGCACTAGGCATATTCTTGCATAATTCCTCTTTTCATAATACGTATGATGGAGTTCAGGAGCTATAAAAGAATAGAAACCCTCACAAAGTAGCCTTTGTCAATAGCTGAACCATAGCTTTCCAGTGACTGAGTCTCCTGTGTCCCACCTTAACACCGGTAAACATCAGCACAAAGAAGTCCTTCACTGTCCCAAGCTAACAATGAACTGGAGAAGTTACCATTTTTTTCAACCTACTGTCTTTTCCCTCAGAAGGGCTTAACAGCTCAAACTTGTCCAGCCCTGCTAAGCCAGTGTAAGTATGCATTGGAGATAGAGTTTGGGAGATAATAACATCTAAGTGAATAATATTGTAGGTGCCGAAATAAAGAGATAATTAGTTATAGTTATTTCTGTTTCTAAATAATGTTTCATTCTATGAAAATTATCTACAGACTTTATATACAAACATTTAAATGCTTTTATTTAGTATATTTGTCAATATATTGATTGCTGCAGAACCTATAAAGATCCAATGAGACAGACATTCGATATCGAATCTTACTAATGGCTATGCAATAGGAGGAAAGAGTTATGTTTCATTAGAGTAAGGAGCTTAGCTAATACAGTATAGAAGGCAATACCTAACCTAAATAAAATAATTCTTATTTTAATTAAGGAAAATGCCTGACTGCCTCCTGAACAGAAAAAAATAAGTTTCAGGAAGGAAGACTAAAACTTTACAGACTTTTCAAGTACTACTCCATACTGATTTTAAGATTCTGAAAATCTACTACAATCCCTTTGTAAGCACTTTTTAATAGTTAACTCCTACTAGTACGATAAATAAGTGGCTCCTAATTTCTAACCCAGATTTGCCTGAATTCAGGTTCTAGTTGCTTTAGTCTGCTGCGTTTAATCTCATAGACAATGAGGCTCCTACTACTAAAATTTCTCTCTTCGTAATGATGAAGTCATCTCTTAAAATACTCTGAGTCTTACGCAGTTCTTTTGTTAGGAGCATCATTACAAACTATAGCAGTAAATTAAAAGGACATGTCCTGTAGGAAGCCATGACATTTAGGCACAGAAGATGAAAATTCTCAGCTCTTATATAATACAGGACACAGGGTTTTTTTGAAGCTTCAGCTCAAAGAACACACACTTAAACCTTTTGGACAAGCTACCCAGGTTGAAGTCAAAGAATCTGTAACTGTGTAAACATGGAAGCCCTCATCTATGACAGTTTGTTGGGATTCCTAAATCTACTTGCCAAGAAAGCAGTTAAACAAGGCAGCAATTAGGAAACAGTTTTAAGAAATACAGTCACTAAGACTAAAGCATTCACAAGAAAACAGGAAGGGTGAAATAATTCAAGAGATTGCAGTCAGAAAAGAAAAGACAGTTCGGGCCTTTAAAATGGATGAGGCAAAGAATCCATGGGGTAGCAGGGGAAGAGCAGATTTGTTGCCAGGAGGGAGGTGTGACACACTAACATTATGCTGAATAACTGTACCTGATATAAGTTTTGATGTCTGGATATTAGGCTGGAAGAAGTATGAATCTCACTGGTGTAAGGCTCGGGGGAAAAGCTTATTTATTGACTGAAAGAAATGCAGTCGGAAACAGAACCTGGAAATATGGTCCTGTGCTTTTCAAGAGGCGTGGTGCAAGCTTGGCACATACTGGAGGGCTGGCAGCCCTGCAAAGGCAATTTCAGCAGGCTGCACGCTGCCAATTTAGGGAGATGCACAGGCAACTGGTCCAAGTAAAGGAAAACCAATGTCTCAGTGAAATCCCAAAGGATGATTAATGTGAGGAACTTCGAGCATTACTAGCAGTGTGTGTGTGTGTTAAGATAAAAAACCATTATGCTTCTTTACCATCTAGGGCAATGCCTCTGAAGAACTTCCTGCAGCGTTATGACGGCCTGCAGTGCAGCAAAATCATTGCTTTCCCAGCCCTGTATGCAAGTGCCAGGCCCCAGAGATACAGCGGCCCTCTGGAAGGGACACGGTATCTTCAAAGCTGTCCTAAAGGAAGAAGATAGATACAACAAAACAGAATTCCGAACAGAAGGTGGTGTTTCAGCAGCATCAAACAGACTAGAGCTGCACTTAATACCAGAAGCTTTCTAGGATCCCCCCCAAGCACAGGCAATGAGATAGGCACGCTGAGAGAAGCAACATCAAGGTCTGAGGGGGAAAGAGAAGGTGTAAAGGGTGTGTAAAAAATACTTTAAAAATCCACAATATTAACAGATTTAGTAATAATATGTCATACTTTAAAGAATGACTAAAACACAAATGCATATGGACAAATCCCATGCAGATTATTTTTCATATACAGATCATTCCAGTGATATTTTTTCATAAAAAGTGAAAGAAAAAATACCGTTATGTCATATAATATGAATTTCTACCTGTAATAAAACATCATCCTTGTACATTCACTACAAAAGAATAACAATTAGAAGTTGGATTGATTTTTGTTTGTTTACAAGGATTTATAATCGTCAGTTAAAATTATAGGTCTCAAAACCTTTAGAGCTTTTTGAACAAAAAATATAATGCCCTGGTTAAGATTCCAGGAACATGCCTTGGATTACGTACATGATAGCGTATCTATTCTCCTTTTCTCCTTTTTTTTTTTTTTTTTTTTTGAGGCAGCTACAGAATTACAGTAAAACACACCCACATGCTCCCCATGGACATCAACAGACAACTATGAAAATAAATGGTGACAAGGTTCCTAATTTAATCTACCAGTTTGTATCTCCCAAGAATATAATAATAATAAAAAAAAAGGAATTCACAAAAACTAAGATTACAATTAGCACCTGTCAAGCTTTTAAGGCAATCTGAGGGAATATCAGTCCTACTACTCTAGAGTCCTAAAATGGGTTCAAAAATAGAAGAGTATCTCTGCTCATGGAGGCATTGCAGATGCAGAAGCTTATCCATCAGTCACTTGGAAGCCACAGCAGTTAACCGCAATTTAAACTACAGCTCAGTACCGTGAAGCAAGCATCCTTACAGAAAATGTCTGCAATACAGAGAGGGAAATACTAAGAAGACTAAGAGCATTCCTGATGACATCTTATTATTTCAATTTCCCTTGTATTCCTTAGAAACGGAAATGCATGTGATACCGGTGAGACCACAGCAAGGTTGCAACAGTGGAGATACGCCTCTCATCCTAAAAGGTAATACAGAATCATTCACAGCTTCAGCTTTGCTCCCGAGGATGCTTAGTGTTTATTTCTCTCTACAAGTAAAATTGCAAGGGGTTTTCTGAATACAGAATGCTACAAGGTCCCATTACTGTTTACTGCAAATTAACAATCCTTTAAAAAGTTGTCTAAAAGATCCTTTCCTGCCTGCCGAGCACATTTTAGCTTCCAACATTATTTTCACTGAGAGCTGTTGGACACCGTTTCCCTCCCACCATTTTATATTTCATTTTGGCAAAGACAGAAACATGTCAACAGTAGAAAACAACTTAGCCAACTGCAAGCCTTCAAAGCAATTAGGCAAAGAATTAGAAGATGACGGGTTTTCCTCTTCCCTAGTAAACGCCTAGCAACCCATAGGTATTCATTTCTAGTTTCCAACTATTCTCCTAGCTTAATTTTCACTAAGTAAAGAGAATATCAGACTCAGCTTGTCTCCTTATAGAATCTTTTTTATTACACTCTTGTGCATTATTTTAATTTCTGCTGTTCATAAGTTGATGTATAAAGCTGAATGAAACCATATTAAGTACTAACAGTGCCAGACAATTCCCACATAACAGGCATCTCAACAGCCAGAGAAGGTTCCACCTCCTTCCAATAACATTAATCCAGTAATTTTATCTGAACATTACCTAATTTCATGGTTTACCTTTCTCCACACACCTGGGTTTTTCCCCCCCTCCACCTTTTCTATTACCATCAACAATTTAACTTGGTCTGCCAAACTTGCATAATGGTCTTGTACGGTGTTTCAAGATAACATGGAGGAGGTCTTGCTACTCTTGGAGGCAGCCAAGTACAATTATGACCATTCTTGGAAAACAAGCTGCACAAGAGTCAAATCTGGAGCTAGACTTACAAAAGTCATATACAGAACCTGGTCTTTGCTCTAGTAACAGAGTGCCTAAGTGTTCAATACATCAGCATCAGAAAAAATAGTGAGAAAAATGAATCTCTGCATACACTATGTTTAGGCAACTTCCAACAAAGTGACAACCACATTAGGGCAAGGACTAAGATATAGGAAGCTGAAGGCTGTAACATCATCTTATTTAACGCTTTCAGTGGCATAGATATTTTTTTTTTTGGCAGGTTTGTATTAGTAGTGGCTGTTCTTCCCTGAGCAAAGATAGTCACATATATTGAAAAACCTTTCCCCACCAAAAGCAAACACCTTGGAGGATGTGTTTAAAAAAAAAATAAAAAATCTTTTCATCAATTGAGTTGATTCACAGTTGGTGTCTTTCTCCTCAATCTGGAGCATGTGGATAGCATTCAGCCTCGTTTGTTCAACCCTTGTCTCAAGACAGCTACTACTCTATGCTAAGCCTTTAGAATGGTATTATTAGTGTTGCTTAAGCTCACTTTTATCCAGTCATTGAGAAAACCTACCTGTACCAATACTGGTGGCCATTCTTCCCTGCTACACCCGTGACATGTTGCAGCATCATTATCCAGATACTTCACCCCCACAAACATTAGGGCAATTCCTTTCTCCAGGCTGGATGGCAGCAGACAATATTCTTCTTTACTTTCTAAATAAAGATAAAAATGAAGTATGACAGAAATTCCTCAAGCAACACACCAGAGATAAGGCAAAAAAGAGAGGTCCACGTGCTCTCTGTGTTTCACAGCCATGACATCAGATACCTGTCCCTCCTACATGAACACTCCATGAAGTGCCCTCAAGCAACACCACACTACTCTTTGCTACTTTTAGATGTCAATGAAGCACCCCATGAGCCAAAGCTTCAGGGCAAAATTTTAATTGTATGCTGTGAGACATTATTTGTACAGTTTATATTTTTGTATTGATTTTTTGTCCATGCAGGGCAAGAAAATGAAAGTTCTTAGCACTGTCCTCTTGAGGTAATTTATCCCTGTCTATTCTTTGACCCTCTATTTGTCAGCTTGGGGAGTGGAGTGGGAGAAAGAACTTTTCCTCCATGCATGGTAGATTTATCATTCAAAAACCATTGTTCCTCCTGCCTTCTTGACTGATTAATGTCTCCTATTTAATGCCTCTTATTTAAAAAGTTAGAGTTTTTTAAAAAAGCTTTTATCCACTTTTTTTTTTACTTCTCTTCAGTTATTTCATGACTGGGCATCTCTCTTACTGTGATTCCTGTGTCAAGTTGGTTTTCTCCTATCTTGAAGAAAATCTCTTTATGCATGTATGTCACAGCACTTCTTTCAAAGGTAAATACTGAGAATCAGAGAAAATTTCAGAATACAAAATTTCTTTTCAAGACTTTTGATTTCCCTAGGTATGTTTTTAAGGTTATCACTCATTGTAACACTCTTTAAAAGATGGCAGAATATTTTTTCATTTATCTCAAAAGTCATGTAGGATTGTTACTTCCTTTCTTTAAATATACGTTTACAGTTCAGTTTCATTAATGTTTTTCCAATTTAAATACACAAGCAAGCTCATCAAAATCATATACAAGAAAATACTCAGTAAACCTGTATTTGGATTAATGTGTTCTTCAAAAATTTCTGGTCAGATCACCTTTAAAATCTCCTTTCTCCCAAATACATATTTCATATATCTATGATGAGGAGAGAGCCATAGCTTTTGAGTTAAGTTAGCACTAAAAACAGCCCTAGCAAAGATCATGAGATCAAGGGCTTCTGAGCAGCCTGGAATATATCCCCATAGCTCCTGGCAGGCATGCAAGCTGCACTGAAAGCTATGTTTCTTCACTGTAACCACCTATGTTACGTCAAATTAAATTTAGCATATTATAAAGTGTTTACCTACATTGGCTTCATAAACATGAGAAAAAAAAATACCAGGCTGATTTTTCTTGGATTATAAAGTTTATCTACGCTTTTGTTACATCCACAGAGCAAAACAGGCACTTTCTGAAAACAATGCACTTTTATCTCAAAAGACAGGAGACAAGTAGTCCCCTAAAAAATGGCAATAAAAAAGTATTCAGTTAGTTAGGATTTAGCTTTTACATGACTGAAGTTGCATACAATTCCCACCTTAGGTAGGAATAATAAGCCTGACAAAATATTTTCTCGATCACTCCACCTCTGAATTTAAATTTCATTTTCAGGGTTTCAGGCAACAGTTTTCTTCATTACCAGGAATGTGAAAAAGTGAAAAAATCGGATGAAAAGTACAAATATTGCAATATTTGGTAGTGCATTTACCCCAACAGATCACGCTTGACTTCCAAGTGAATTTAAAGGCTAGCTGTAAAAAGCAATTATATTTTATACCAATATTAGAGAACTGATGTTACATCTAAGAATATTTTATTCCAATCAGGATTCAAGTGTCTAAACAAAGTTGTTTTCTTAGTGGAAGCCAGGTAACAATACTATTTCAATGTTGCAGTGTTTTTCAAAATAAAATTGGAATAAATTTGAATTTGATTGAATTAAATTTTCTAGATGACTAAAGAAAATGTCTTCGCATGTTATAATATATGTCTATTCTTGTCGGTTTTTCACACGTTTAGCAGTGAAATAGTATACAACTTTCTTTTTTCTTTGGTTCGGTTTCCTGACACAATAGGAACCAAAACCTACCAAAAAATTTATTTATGCTTTCAGACTCCTGTGAAACAAGAAAACAAGTTGTCTAGAATAAATCATTAGTTATTTTATATTGATTGATATTTTGCAGATATTTTGAGTATACGCAGACACAATACCAAACAAATACGCAGAATAGTTAGGGAAATCAGGCAGTAAAACAGGACGCCCAGCACACACACACAAAGACTCCCCTCTTTTTCTTTCCTAACTGTAAGAAAATGAGCACTGGCATGGTAAGTGTAAACATTACTATTCCACACTCAGATAATCTGCATATCGTCTCAGAGTAGTAGGTAAACTGGGCTACAGAGAAACAACACCCATTATTATTGAAAAGAAAGTTATGAGAGGAAGTAAACAAAGAAAAATTTGAGCCTATTTGACTCTAAGTGAGAAAAAATCTTCTTAGAAGTCTGTGCTGTAACAAGATTAGCTTGAGTTAAAGAAACTCAGATAGATGTTTGCCAGAAGAGCCTAAACAAAGACTTCACAGGTAATCCTGTAGTTCCAGGAAGTCAAACCTGCTTTGTATATTCCACTCCATATTCCTAGTTTGTTAAAAAAAATTAGAGCCTTTATAAAATTCAAAGTATGCAGTAGCTATGTATCATTTGAATATGCAGTGTTCCTTGCTCAGGTGCATATGGTGCAACTTTTCTGTCCAGATTTGCACAATTACTCTTGCATTTCCTCAAGTTACGTAAACCTCTCCTCACCCCAAACAGGGAAAAAAAAAGTTTTACCAAAATTTATTGTTTTCTAGTACCCATGCTGTTTATCTGCCTCGTAATTTACCATCCTCAGTTTGAAAAGACAGAAGTAGGCTGCTGTTGTTTATGTTGATCCAGATGTGTAGAAGTTCAGGATTAACACATACTGGGAAAAACTTTTGATCTTTTGAAGATTTAGGACAAGCTTTGTAGGCAACATTCCAGAACCACCTAAGCAGTGCTGTGTAATTCCATTCACCTGCATTACTTGTTTTAGCTAAGTTTATGGATGAGGTAAGTTTATGAACCCTTTATGGATGCAGACGTCTAAAGTCTGAGGTGGCTACTAGCTTACATACTCATGTGACGCCTTGAGAGGCAGGCTTCTTTGTCAAAACCAGACCAGGCATTTCTGCACTGTGTTCTCAAAAGGAGGTGTGGTGGGCAGCACAGTGCAAACATCTCAGCAATTTTCTGCTTAGATACTCTAAATTCAGTTGGGTTTATTAGTTTCAGCACAGCTGGAACCAAGCTGATTCAATTCAGAGCATCTGTCTCTGCACCTACTTTTGTTTCTCTCTGTTAAAGGAAAGCTCACTAAGTTGAAGAGTTGCTCACAAATCTGGGGTTTCTATGTAGCAACTGAAGTGCTGGGCAAAAGTCATTGTGCTAAGGACAAAACATACTTTTGACTGAAAGACTGTTAAGACAGCAGAGTCAAGTACTCAAAAGCTAGGAAGCACCATAAAATGGTAGTTACTCATGCAACATTAATTCACAATCTCTTTTCTTTTGTATATCCATTAGGTTAGGGCCTAATTAAATAAGCACATACTATTAAGTCCGCAGGACACCCAAAGCATTCAACACTATTTTCATTTCAATAGAGTGAGTGGACAGGAACAAGTACATACACCACTGCCAATTAATATTAAATAGTGTTCTTCATCTTAATACCTTGGCTTTCTGATTCTCCAGCAAATAATAAACATTAAGCATCCCCAATAACGTATTCAAAAAGGACGTGTTACAGCATTCTGGTCATAGTGCAATAATAAAGGCTTCCATTTCAGGGAAAGCTTCCATTTAACAAAGATCTTATTTTTTCTCTCTCTAATTGGAGAGCTTTTTTATAACATAATGCTGTGTCTGGCAGGTTTTGGGTGGTTTGTAACCATCTTTTGCAAAAGATAAAAGAAAACATAGTAGCTGCTGTTGCTCCAAGATGATCTTGCCTCCTTGAAGGCAAATTTTAAAAAGAGACAAAGAGAAGAAAAGAAAACCAAGCATTAAAAAGCACCGTATCTATTCCTGAGGCTGGTTTTGACTTTCAGCCGGCTGTGAGACACAGAATATGTTTTTATTAGCTACTCCAAAACCTCAGAATATCTTCCTCATCACAATATGTTTTTAATGTCTGAAAAACAACTTCAGAGTATACAAAAAATGTAGTAAAGGAATAAAACACCTTTGCAAAGTTCAGAAAAGAATCTGGCTGAATGAAAAAGGCAGCATGTTTTCCCAGTTTCCAGTGTCACGCTCAAGTCATGTAAGCATGTTCTGCTGCAGAAGACTCAGCTGCAGCCTTCACAATGCTGTTATTGCATATTTAGTTCTTACTGTCTAACTGGATAAAGGTACTTTGGAGCTAGCTCAAGGTACACAGAAGATTGTGTTCAAGCAAAGCAAAGCAATTACATCACCTGCTGTTGAGTTTGCCAATTGAAACTGAACTTAGAGACCAGGTAGTCAGCCAGTTTAAGACAGAACTACCACTATTCTTGATAAGGTTTATAATCTGAATCAACTTTATATGCAGAGCGCCACCCCTCACGGCATCACAGAATTGTCAGAATTGGATGACCTCTAGAGATCATCTAGTCCAACTGCCCTGCCAAAGCAGGGTTGCCTAGAGCACATCTCTCAGGACTGCATCCAGGTGGGTCTTAAAAATCTCCAGAGAAGGGGACTCCACAACCTCCCCGGGCAGCCTGCTCCAGTGCTTGACCCTTACTAGCATCAAAGAAGTCATTGCTGATCATTCTATCATTCACTAGTCATTCTAGTAACATAGGAATGGTGTTTTACATTGTAAACAAATCATTTGTGCTTCTGAGCAGGTGGAGGGTCAAAGGTTGATTTCCCTCCACTGCCCATCTTTCATTTTTTTTAGGCATCAAAAAGGAAAAAAATGCTCTTTTATGGAAATGTAAGAACACTTTTTATTCTCACACACTCTTAGAAAAAAGGGACAAAATACTCGCTGATTCTTCCCACTTCCCTCCTCACTTGTTCTTGCCCTGCCCCAGTCATTAATGTTGTACAGACACACTGCTTCAAGATGTCATGGCGAACCTGAAGCCGTGTAGCATTCAAACAACTGTTCCATGTGTTCCTTCTTGATGTTGTTTCACTGAATTACACAAACAACTCTGGAAATACAATACTCTTATCTAATCAAACCAGTAATTAACTATTTTAGTATACCAATGAGGCTAACATTTGAGACAATTTGTAACAATTTTACAAAACAATAAACATTCCTATTACATAAAGAGAAGTGACTCTGAGATATTTAAGCACACATCTAGCTACAACACAGTAATATCACACCAACTCTAATTTGCAAGAATGTACTTTATAAAACAAAATTCCGAAGACTTTATTATAAGAACTTTGGCTCTACTTTTCTTTGAGCATATGTTTTGAAAACTGTCACAAGGCTGACCTCTGCTGGGTCATAAATTACCAAGCAGCTAGACTGATACACAAAACATTAAATAATTATCAAGAAAAGGAAGGAATTTTTCATAGGATCCTAAAATATTTTGCAGATTTCAGCACCAAAAGGACATAGTATTCTTCAGACAATCTCTTGCAAGTGAATATACTGCAAGTCATTATAACAAACAAGAAACGAACAATCCCATTACTCATTTTCTCACAAGTATTTGAATACAAAATTAGCTACAGGGTTCAGAACTGCTTTTTATGAGATAAAATTTAAAAGCTAGCACTGCATATTGTCTTTGAAATCACATAGCAAATCTTAGTCATGCACAGGGCCAGATCCTCACATGAACATGCACTCAGGTTGAATAAGGAGCAAAAGAAAAATTTGCAAACATGTAAATAATGTAAATATATTATATTGTGCCTTTTATTCACCTTTCGAGTCTGTCTAGAAGCACCAAGGTCAGTCCATCCTCTCTTCAGCAAGAAAGCTCAGGATTCATTGCCAGAAGCTTCTCCCTCAGTCACCGCTAAAGTTTCAGAGAGTCTTGCAGTGTTTTCAAACCACAATTACAGAGAAAGTGTAAAAAATTCACAAGAAATAGCCATAGACAGCCTTAAATCAGTGCTAAAACAAGAGATACTTTAGGCTGCTTTGGATGTTCAAGATCTGTCTTTCCTAGGTATGAAGATGATTAGTTCAGCACCACGTAATCCCAGGTTAAAAAAAAGGACTAAGACATACGTTTTAAAGTACGTGCTTAGATCATAAAGCAGCAACTATTACTATAATTCATACCAGCCACAACATAAGATTTCTATGCATCTTATTGTCAATCCCAGGCAAAGCAACCACAGCACACCAGAGACATACCTCACCTTCCCTGAGCAGAGTGCTGGGCAGAGCAGATCTGATTTTTGTTATCCCCAGAAGCAGCTGTGCCCTGACAACTCAAAAGGTGACCCTTCTTTGCCTATATTCACTGGGTTTTGGCTGAAGAACAAAAGTAGCAAATACTTTTCTCTTTAGTTTCCTCAAAAATCAAGAGAGGAATGACAAGTCCACTGTTTCACATCACCTTCTGAATATCAAGTCCCTGAGTGAAGCTAATGACTTTGAACAGATATGTAACTCACACGTGAAAATCCACAGCATGCAAAGACTAAGGAGCCCTGAGATTTTGTCCAGTCTTCCACACGTCACAAGTTATTATGCTTCTCCTCTGCTTACTCTGCCCTGAGCTCAAAGACTTGAGTTTCATTAATTACCCACCAGGGAGATCTTACTCTGAAAACACCAGGAAAAGTTAAAATTCAACACATTCCCATCATTCAGTACCCTCAACATTAAAAAGCCATATCCAGCTCCACCTTTGATTCACTGAGTATTACTCCTTTCTCAATTTAAGTCTTTGCTGCTTACCAGTACAAGTACTTCTTTATGTGAGTGTGCTCCACAAGATAATCAAGTGACCTCCTGTTCTTGTTTCTCATAAATAGGAAAGACTGGAGTAATGCAAACTCTCAGTTAAGGTAATAATTCCAAATACTCACCTTGCATCATCTACAGTTTTACAAAAGCTGCAAAACCCTGCAATGTTTCAGTGTCAGTCAGTCAGCACTGAGTGTAGAGGTCACACAAGATGAGTCAGCTGATTTTATGTAACAACCTCCAATATAGACCTTCAAGAACCACATTAGCCTTTTGCCTCAGCATAATGTTGGGAAGCCTTGTTCACTGCGGGAGAAATCTTTTACAGAGTTCTAGTTTTCCAGAACACAATCTTTCTTCCTCTTTTTTTTTCTTTTTTACATGACCTACATATCTTGTTCTCAGACATACAATTTCAACCTGCACTGTTCCATATTAATGCCTTTACTATTACTGAACATTCTGAAAACATTAATGAGATTAGCTAATGATGCTAACAGTGATTTTTTTTTTCCTCAAGGAAAACACTGTCTGGTAGGAAAATCTAGTACCGAATTCCTGCAGAAACCCATAAAGACTATCTCCATCATGACTCCTTTATGTCTGCATTCAGGAAGTTCTTAATCACTAATCACTTAGACATTATCCAGGAATAATTTTATCTTAACACTTTTACTACTTAATGAAATGCCATAAAAAGCCTATTGTAGCCACAATTTTCAACTATATCTCTGGCTACATGAGTACTTTCAACAAATCCATAAAAAACTAATAAGAGCTAGCCTAGTGTCAGTTTTCCTAAGTCTGCTGTATAAATATCTCACATTCATCAAAAAATTTTCAGCAGTCAAAAACTGACTTGCAATCTCCATCCCTAACAAAGCAAATTTTGCCATGCAAGACAGTATACTCACTATAAAGAATTAAAACAATGCATTGACTAAGCTTTAGCTCTATTCCTGTGCTTAGGTTTTCCTACTAAAATTCACCCCTGAAGACATAGTACAAAAGCTAACAAGTGGCCTCAGACTACTCTTACTATTAATTTTAATATTTTCTTATTATTTGAAGAGTGTACCCTTTTGCATCAATTTCGCTTAAGAAAAAGATTATTGATATGAAGTCTAAGTATAATTGATAAGTGAAAACAGATAACAGATACTGATGTGTGAAAACAGATAACATGTACTATTCAAAATCACATTGCCGAAGAAATACTCCAATCTATTAAACCAACAATCTGGTGATGTACATCTTAAAGCTTATTGACTGGTTAGGAGGTTAGCAAAGTAAAAATACTGTCAATGTTGCATTACAGGGTAGTCACCATGTTGCTTACTAAAATGTCAGATAGAAATTTGTTGAGATGTCAGCTGTCTTCTCTCCTGCATAGACTACTCTGACATTCAATAAGGTATGAAATGCTGCTCTTAAAATCGCTAATGGATGACATGAAATCACCACTCTAAGTAAACATCGGAAAATGGTAATGCTTTAATAGTTCAAAGGTGCTATCAGAATCAAGTCTGTTATATGCCCGGTCAAGTTATAGGTACAGTAGATTTCATAATGCAGAACAAATGAAACTACTAGAGGCACGCATGCTTCAATGTCACTTCAATATTCGAATTCCATTTCCAGAGGAAATGCAAGGTTTCAGATTTTTCTGATAAAATATGTTCTATTGGCAAGCACCAATTTTATATGATAATACTTAGTAAGAGTATATGGGAAAAGGCTTAAAAGACTGGGTTGCTTAAAAGAATTGGTCAGCGCTACAGAAGTTAATGGAATTTCAACAGGACTTGACTCAAGCTGTAACGCATTATAAGAATCAGAAAATTAAGAAAGATTTTTTTACAGTTTTCTAAAATAAATCTTACATACCGAGAGCACTAAAGTGTACAACAACAAAACAAAATCCAGTGCTTCATACTTATTCAAGCATTTACAGCAAATTAATTCCTCAAGCCATACATGGAAAACAGCCTACTTTACGCAAGAGACTCATTTTCAGGTGAAAAAAAGAGCTGTTCTAGTTACCAACAATACATTACACACAAATACATTTAGACCTTGAAATGATGGTCAAATCAAACTACAGCAAGTGTACATTATCCCCATGTAGATTAATCCCCTTGACTTTGGTTTTTGGTGTTTTTTTTGTGGTTTTTGTTTGTGGTTTTTTTTTTTAATAACAGACCTTTAAAAAATAATTATTTACAAAAATACTGATAATGGCTCACATTTCTATGACCTCAATGCTTTCCTTTTCTTTTGACCTTTTCTACCGTTTCAGCAGTATCTCCAGCAGTTTTTTTGAGTAACTACATGCTGCTCAGGCTCCTCTTGCATATGATCCATTGACAATATGCTCTAACTCAGTTCACTGATATTCTTCAAACCATTTACATCCTAAAGCTTCTGGTTCTGTGAAATGGTTGAAAAGGCTTTTTTAAGGCCCACATCAGTACAGGTGGCTTCTGTTTAGTTTTTTCCGGAAATAGTACCGCTTCAGTTTCAGGGGTAGGAAATCGTACTTTATACACTTCAGGGTAAGATTTCTGAAACTAGAAAAATACATTAATTTAAATTATAAGAATTCACTCAAACTGTTAATATAAAAAATTATTAAAGTGCAACTTCCACCTCTGGCAACAGAAAAATTATTATTACTCTAATGGACTTTCTATACCTCTGTATAGAACATTAAGCGATATTTTCTAATATGCCTTGATTCATCACAGTACCCCTATTCTAAATGATTAAAAAGTTCAAAATCCCCAAGAGTATCTACTATTTAAACATCAGTATTTCTCTAGAAGACTACATAAAGCTGCTTAAGTTAAAATTGAAGACTGTGAAGGAATTTTTATTTACTTGCTTGAGCTTCTTCTTCTTATCTTTCACAGATATTTCTTTATTTGTTGCAATTTCTTCCAATAAAGCTGCCAGTGGCTCTTGAGAGCCAGCTGCCCTTTGGTATTCAAATTCATCTGTACTGATTTGGTGACAAAATGATGGAGGAGGAAAAGTTGCATCAGTATCAGCTCCAGCATATTTTATCTGAAGAAAGAGTAAAAAAAAAACGAGATATATTTTCTGCAATAAATTTGCAAAACCTGGCTAAATCAAATTGACCACCTGAAGTCATTAAGTAGAGAGGATTTAAAGATGGAATAAAGACCCTAAATTGTACCTCCTATCCGCCACACTAATTGAGTGCATTTTAGTAAGTCAAAAAACATGACACAAAGGGAGCCTGTTAAACTCTTGGAATAAGTTAAAAGTTACTTTTTTCAGTAGAAATTAAAGAGTGAAGAACTAAAAAGCATCTTCAAACAAAACAAAATATGGTATCAGGAAAAAGAAAAAGAGTTATGAAAAAGCTGAGCAAGTAAGGGCAGCTCTAAAAGAAAATCAGAACATTAATGGAAACACTTTTTAACCATCCATGGTTTTCCTCATTACTATAAACATAATTTGCCATTCCATGGAGAAGATAGTGCTGAAAACATATTTTAGAGTTTTTATCTCAAAACCATTCAAGATTTGTTAAAATATATAGTTATGGCTGAATATCAGCAGCCAAAATTAATTAGCTCTTCATAAGCTAGCAGAGACAGAATAAAGTCTTTAAGAACTGTCAGACCTCGGAGAAAAAAGGATAAATTTGACCTAGAAGCACAGAGACATTAGAGGCTTTTTTCATTAGTTACTTACTTGGACTCTCTGGAGATGTACAACATGTTCCTCTATAGAAGATTTTAAGGCAGAAGGAACACTTAAGATCTCTTGATAGTTATCCATAAGAAAAGATACTAGTTTAGCAGCCAGCAGTTCATCCAAGTCCATTTCATCCTTTGAGCAGAGAATACAACGGGAGAAAGCCTGAACCATCTAAGGAAAAAAAAAATATTATTGTACATTTTTCTCTTTGAGGGTAAGGCATGAGGAATCAGACTGTATTTAAAAGAATGATCTTTTCAAGAAAACATTTTAAACAGCACAATACTTACCATACTTACAACGCATCAATATAATAATATTTTTTTTAAAAAAAAGTATTATATACAGTGACAGTATCTGACGATGGTTCTTGCCTTATATACATAATCTGACTTTAGACTTAAAATGGCTGAATTCCATTTTATTCTCAAGACCTTATCAAATAGTGACTTCATGTAGCTTTTCCAGTTAATCAGGGCACAAATATTTCAGAGATTTTAAAAATAACACAGGAATCCAATAGAAGTTAAGCACCAGAGGGAAAACTTAATACAATTGCTTTGAAATCACCAAACCAAATTTTGGGTCCAGCTGACTTCATGTAGTCTCATACTCAAGCATTGTTAGAAGAGTTTTCTGTCTGTGGACCAGTCACTTCGAACTTTAAAAGAATAGAAGGCAATCAAGATTTTCTGTGATGTACTATTCACTACACTGCTGAATTAAAACTTAGTGCAAAATATTTGGACTGTAAAGGATTCACTTCTAAAAATAACATTTAGTTTATAACATAATTATTTTAATCAAAGACTATTTACAGTTAATTAAATTATAACCTCAGCAGTCAAAATTTTAATCAAATACTATTCATAGTTAATCAAAAACTTAATTGCTATGGAACAAATGCAGATTTATGTATGCAACTGTAGGATTTTTATGGAGTGGCCCTACAGCTAAGCTTTCTGTTGCCCTTCTTGCAGAAAACTTGAAAATTAACCAAATAAATGCACGTCCTTAGCCAGCTGGAATTGCTGAGTTACACCTAATAACTTTGCAATAACAGGCTGTTGCAAACATCACTGATGACTCTACAAGTAGTCCTACAGTGAGAGCATCAGCAAAAACTAGGGCTTTATAAAAATCTAATTAAAATTACTGAGAGGTTTCTGTAGTTAAATGATAACAAAAAACCAATAGTACTGAATCAAAATGGTAGGAATTTTTTTTAAATGGCTCAAAACAGGTAAATCAAAACATCCAACTACATATTTCTAACCAACTGAAACAAAGCAGTTTGTTTCTCTCACACTGTCTACAGTGGTAAAGAACACCAGAAACCTCATCTACTGTATTTTTTTTTTTTCTGCTCAATAGTGAAATCAGTGGTGATTTAACTATGAAAGATAATGAAACCTCCAAATTCTGAGCAAATTCTTCATTTGCTCACAACTAAACAAGAAATCCCAATTCATTCGGAGTAGCTTTCCACATAGGTAGAATAGAAAAACTGTTCTTCAAACAAGCAAACTGTATTTCATATACACTCTCCAGCAAGAACGTTTTATCTGTGCTACTCCAAAAGCATCGTCTAGACCTGTTGCCTTATATTATACATACCAAGGTTCTGGTCCTCACTGATTCAGAAAGAGGTGGCAAATCCTTGTTAAAGCTAATTCTTGCCATCATCCTCACCAATAGCTGTAGTCTTTTCCGATTTTCTGGTGGCAGCAGGAGACAAGATATCTGAAGAGCTTCTACAGCCTTGCTGTGTTTTTGCAGCAGACCTGGTTTAGACAAGACCATAAGATTGGGCAACATTTCTCAGTTATACAATTCCATAACATTTAACACAACATTTCTAAATGTGTCTCCCCAAATTCCTTTCCTACTCATTCAAGACTGAGTTAGAACTCCACTCCCCAAAGAGACTAGGAAGATATGCCTAGAGCTGGGATACTAGAACTAGGCACCTTTTTTAAGTATTCACAAGATTTCCTTTGGATGCATTGGGACATATTAATAACCAGAACCAACAACTCTAGATATTAGTAGACATGAAAAACTATGTTTTGGTTCATCCTTTGCTCTTTTATAACTCTCAGCTCTAAACACAACTGAGACATAGGCACAGATGTAGCAACCACATAAAAAAAAAAAGTTGTCTGGGGCAACAGTCAGAGAATCTAAACAAAACATGTGCCTATGCGTCAGTGACAGCTGTGACAATACTGATATGTCCCTCATATCTCTAGAATTTAAATCTATGACTAATTCTACTTACAAACTAAAAATGCGAGCAAACACATACAAAACACAGAATGTGAGCATGGCTGAGTTATTTGAAGACTGGACAGGCACAGTAGAATCTGACAGTAGTTTAGATACCTATAAAGAAGTCTCATCATCAAATTGTTATCCTCTTTTGGGTTTCTATGGCTCAGTGAAGAAAGCATCTACTGCACATTTGCCTAAATAGCACTATTACCAGAACAAAATAGAAATCAGGAGCAAAATATCTGTACAGATGAAGTCTGACAGTAATTTCTTTTAAAAAAGGAACAAGAAAGATGACAAAAGACTTTTTTCTTTTTTTATTTCCATGGGATTATAGATGTTGGAAGGGATATCTGGAGGTTATCTAGACCTCTCCCCCTGGTCAAAGCAGGGTCATCTACAGCAAAGTGTCCAGGACTATGTCCAGCCAGATTTTGAATATCTCCAAAGAAGGGGATTCCACAGCCTCTCTGGACAACTTCTTCTACTGTTCACCTGACCACCTTCCAAATAAAAAAAAACTGTTTTCCTGCATATAAATGAAGTTTCCTGCATTTCTGTTTGTGCTTATTTCCTCTTGTCTTGTTATTGGATATCACTGATAGGAATCGGGCTCCCTTTTCTTCACTCCTCCCACATGCCAGTCAATTCCAGACTCTCTAAAAAGTGGAACCTGTTTGTTACTTAAAAAAAAAATTAAAAATAGCAGCAGTGTAAGTAGTGCAGCCAAAACAGAGAGTATTCCAAGAAAAGAGTGGTAATTAACCATAGTTAATTTCACTTTCAAAGGAAAGGTTTTTCTAACTTCAAAGGAAGATTTGGCAAGCACACTAGTACATATGTTTAGAAGAAAGCCTGAGAAATAATAATTAGCCTTAATGAGATTTGTACATAAAGAATCATAACTTGTGCAAAGAGCAAGTCTAATCTTACCAAGTCAGAAAAACATCTGATGATCCTTGACACCTTAGTCCTATTTTCTTAGCTATTCTGAAAACTAATTTCAGTCAATCTCTTGGAAAAGAAATCTTCATTCAAAAACTCTCAGCTCAACCCCCAATAAATTTCTTCATCCTCCCCTCTCCCCTCACTCCCAAGAATCACATATTGAACCTCAGAGGAAGGTCTGAGTGGTTAGAAAAGACCTTTGTACCAGAACTACAGATCAGGCTTCTCTCCCTTATATTTACTTCTTTATTTTCTTACTACTGGTTCTAAGTAAAAGTACAAAAAGGAGTTGGGCATCACCACAGGTAGGCTGAATTGTCGTCTTGAACTACCTCCACGGGCTTGATAGAGAGCACCATTTTGAGTTATAAAAAAGGGAAAAAGACATCTGCGGGTCACCAGGCCCAAACACACCCCCACGGGTCAGTGCTTAAATCAGGTAAAACAAATCATCCCACTGAAGCCAAACACAGCTTTTTAGCCATTCAAACACCTGTGTTAGGTGTTTGGAAGAAGCTGATTCAGCAAGATTTCTAGAGAAACATGACATTTTCAAACATATGTTGCCAGTAGTTTAAAGTAAATTGTGCAAGTGTGAAGATGGAACACAGACTAAGCATGTTGCCCAGAAAAGTTGTGGATGCCCCGTCCCTGGAAGTGTTCAAGGCCAGGCTGGATGGGACTTTGAGCTACCCAGTCCAGTGGGAGGTGTCCCTGCCCATGGCAGGAGGGATGGAACTCGATGTTCTTTAGGTCCCTTCCAACCCAAACCATTCTATGATTCCATGATCCTATTTTTTTTTGTTTAAATTTATTTTCATTACTAAGGAAGGATTCCATAATAACCTCTTTTTTTTGGAAAGAGACTGCAAAATGATTTTTTCACTTTTTGAAACAGTGCATTTTTTCCTTCTGTTTCCACATAAACATTGGCATGAATTCTTTCTTCTCATTATTGGTGAAATACTACGAAATAAAACTCTTAAAACCTGAAAGATGTGAAATACAATGGAAAAGCAAACAGAAAGACAGTATGAAAGGAGAGGAAGAATTTTTAAAGATACTATCAAGAACATCTGTTGTCTGAGAAAAAGAAGTCTGAAAGGAGCTATAATCAGTTTGAAGCAAGATTGTCAACTAACAAAATATAAAAAAATACTAAACTCCAGAAATAAAAGTGATATTCTTAATTCCTTTTTCATCTCAATAGTTTATTAAAACAATGTTGTTTCCGCTTACAGAAGCTCAGAAAAGTGACATGCTACAAAGCATACTTGCTTTTCAAGTCAGTTCTTTTCTGAAATGTAACCATAAAATGTAATGAAATATTTGCACATTTACTGTCTTTCAAAAGGCCATCTATAGCTACAGAATAGGTGAATTTGATACAGTGGGAATCCTTCAAAAGTCATAGTTAATAACTAAGCTATTGTTTCTTTAAAGCACTAGATAATAGTTAATGTCTATTCTAGGTATAAGCAATGAAAGATTTCAATTTCCTTCAGATGTAATATTGCCACGGTTAAAAGCAGTCCTTACAGCCCTAATCCTTTTTAATCTAAACTTCAGACAAGCAATTTCTAAAAAACTTATGTGACTTTTTAAGATTTGTAAAAAAATCAAAAAATCTCTTAAAACATATCTGTTAATGTGGCAGAGACCTTTCAAAATTATGAAGACAAGCTATGGAAGACTTTTGAAATAATGAGATCAAAAAGACACAAGAACAAAACCACCTTGTGATATGGAATAAATTTAAATATTAAACTGTTCCCTAGGTAAAATGGACAGGGCAGGTCCTAAAGAAATGAGTTGTGATACTATTTGGGTATGGTAAATTAATTCCAGGAAGTTGATTCCAAAAAATAATTTCTTCATCACATCCCAAGCTACTTACCTAACACACTTACAAAAACATCAAAAAAATGAAATGTGAGAAGAGGTTCTTTCATCTGGCCAAAGTAGTCCACTATAGTTTTGAAGACATCTCTTTCAAATCCTGAGTATGTAGGCTGTTTCAAATCTGAGCAGCTAGGCCCTACAAAGAAGGAAAAAGAAAATAAATAAAATTAAAAAAACAGGTGAGAGAAAAATAATTTGCAGTTACCAACCAGATCACTATTTTCTACTCCAGCCAATAAAAATGCAATGCCAAACAGAAAAAAACAAACAAAAAAAAAAAACAAAAAACCCACAAAACTTAGACTCATTCTTCAAAATATAAATGAAATTCTATTGATCTATTTGATTTCAAAAATGAATTGAATAGTTAAATCTTTATATATTTCTCTGAAATAAGGTGCACCGGCACGAGAATATATGCTGGCTGATGTTTTCCAACTTTGTTCAAGGCAGAAAAAAATATTGACTACAAATATAAGCAGGATTTGATAAAGTTATAAAGGCACAGTCAGTTCAATTGATTTTTACAGGGTGGGTCGGTTAGGTTTTTTCCTCCCTCCTGAATTTACTTACAATTTGCTAGACATTTCATTGCTGATAATATCCAGTGAGGTAGTTCCTCTGCACAGGACAGAAACGGGCAGAAATTAAAAGGAGAAAAAAAATGAGAAAAATGTTAAACTATAAGATAAAAAGCTAAGCTAATAATTCTTTAAGAATTTTCTCCTATATAGTAGACTGACTAATTGCAAAGGCAGGCTATACCTTAATGTAGCATCTAGCCTGAATTACATCTATGCTTTAGTACCTCCATATGCTTTAGTACCTCAATATCAATCAGTTAATGCCCACTGCTCTTACAACTCAGCCAGCAAAATGGATCATATGGCAAATCCTTAACCTGCCTTGCAAAAATCAACCAAACTAGTTCAAGCTACACCTTCACTAGTGCATTACAGTGAAGTGGTTACTTTGCACACTTTGCACTGAACATGTTAAAAAGCACTTATACATTCAGCTCTATCATTTCTGCCAGGAGGAAGTTAGTATCTTCAGGTGCTCTAATTGCCTTTAAAATGAACACATGTATTCTCCGTAGGAGGTTTCATTCACAAACCAAGCCAGGTTCCAATCTCCTATTTCACTTCTCTACAAATCTTGTAGAAAACATGAAAGCAATAATATTGTAAGTGATATATCAGAGAAGCAAAAATGCTTTACTTTCTTCCTGATGCGCAAAGCGGTTTTAAACTTGCACTAGTTTCAAAACACCCTGATTGAAAACTAAAAACTGAGAAATTTTAAGCACTGTACATTTTGATTCTTTCCCAATTTTTAATACACATTTCCCTCACATAAACACTGCAGTTCAGGCATTTAAGGGCTGGGCTGACTAAGCCAGCTTGAAGTGAGTAATATCACTGTCTTTATAAATGAAGAGTTGCTGCTCTTTTGCCGGCATCTTTCATCCCTTCTAAACCATGAATACGTTTAAGACAGTAAATAATGAATAAACGGTGATTCTTACTGTCATGATATCCTCTGATGTATGTCAGAGGACAACAGTGACATACTTTCTAAAAACCCTAGTACAAATGTGGTCATGAAAGTGTAAAGATGCTACGTGTTAGTATAGATTAGAACAAGTACTTTTTTATATACTAGTAAATTACAATATAAAAAACCCACAAACTTCTGAAATACTCACTTGATTTGTCTTCTAAAATGACAATGCCTTGCTTATTGACATTGTATGCATTTTGGACTATATGCTTTGAATTCACAAGTTTCGTGTCTAACACTTCATCCAGAGAATCCAAACCCAAGACCTTTTGTAATCTGTAAAAATACATAAACACATCATTCATAAATCATCTAATCTGAAAAAGGCAAACACGTAGTACTAGGATAGATATGATTCTGAAAAAGAGATCTCTCTTGGAGTCCGACTCTCCAATCCTCACAGGACTACCCAAAAGTAAACCATGTGAGTAAGAGCATTGTTCAGACACTCCTTGAACTCTACAGGCTTGGTGCTTCTCTTGGAAGACTGTTCCAGTGACCGATGACCCTTTCAGTGAAGAATCTTTTCCTAATGCCCAATCTGAACTTCCCCTGATACAGCTTCATTCCGTTTCCTTGTGTCCTGTTGCTGATAACCAGAGAGAGATCAGCACCTCCCCCTCCACTGCCCCACTTTGGGGCAGTTGTAGGTTGTGATGAGGCCACCCCTCAGTCTTCGCTTCTCCAAGCTGAAAAAACCAAGTGACCACAGCCACTCAAGAGTCTTCTATGCACATCCAGCTGGAACAGCCAGTCTTGATCAAGTTCAGGGTCAGCTGGGAGTTAATCATCCCCTCAGTCACAGTCTTCCAACACAGGGTTTTGCATTTAATGCAAAGAAGGCATTAAATGTCTTCGCTGTTTCTATGTCCCTATTTGTGAGGTGACTGACTTCATCAAGCAAAGGACCAATGTTATCTCTGATTCCCTTTTTGCTGTTAACATATTTTTAAAAGCTGACCAGCTTGAGTTCTAGCTGAGCTTTGGCTGCACAAATTTTCTCCCTACGGTGGGGAACAGTCTGTACTCCATCTGTGTTGCCTGCCCTTGCTTCCAATGTCTGTACATTTTTCTTTTCCACCTACATTCTAGAAGATCCCTGCTCAGCCAAGCTGCCCTTACGCCCCATTTGCTTGACTTGAGACACTTTGGAATTTCCTGCTCCTGTGCTCTTAAGAGATAGCTCTTAAAAAGTGACCAGCAGTCATGGACTCCAATACCTTCAAAAGCAGGTTCCCAAGGGACCTTAATAACTAGCTCCTTCAGCAGCCTGAAGTCTGCTTTCCCTGTATCCAGGGTCATTGTTTTGCACTGGTTTTATGGTCACTGTGACCAAAACAGCCACCAATCACTACTTCATCCATGAGTCCCCCTCTTTTTACAAACGAAAATTCTAGCAGGTCACCTTTCCTTGTCAGCTCCTGCACCAAGAAGTAGTCTTCACTTCAACATGCATCAGAATTTACTGGACCTGTTTCTGCCCAGTGTATGATAGTCCCACTTGATATCTGGGAAGTTAAAATCAGCCATAAGGACAAGAACTGTTGATCTAAAGCATCCCTTAATTCCTTGTAGAATAATTAAACGGCAGCATCATCCTGGCTAGGTGGTCGATAGTAGACTCTCACAACAATATTGACTTTATTTGCTTTCCGCTTCATCCTTACCCAGAAGTTCTCAACCAACTGTAAGCATCATACAATCCAATCCTTCCCCTACATACAGTGCAACTCACCCCCCACCTCACCTGCCTGCCTATCCCTCCTGAAAAGCCTAAAACCTATAACCGTCCATCATGGCATCCCAATCACAGGACTCTTCCCACTAGCTTTTACTTAAGCCAGTGTTGTATTTCTGGGACTGGGCCAAAGCTTCTAGTTCCTCTTCTTTATTGCTCGTGCTGGACACATTAATATAAAGACATTTCAAATGCGCTCCAGTGTACTCAGCACATTGTGGAACAGACTGAAAGACCATGCTAGCACGTCATCCCTCAAACACTGGTGTGCTGTCCCCAGGCCTAACTCAAGAAAGCCTGGCTTTATCCCTTTTTCCATTCAAATCTAATTTAAAGCTTTTTCAATGAGCTCTGCTAACTCCTACACAAAGATCCTTTTCCCCCAACTGTCACCAGTAGGTCTGGTGTCTTGTGGACCAACCCATGATCAAAACCCCTGCAATTCTGCCAGTGACACCCATCTCGGAAACAGATTTGATCTGTTGGGTCTTTCTGTTTCTTTCCACATCTTCCCACACATTTTCCCCAACTGGAAGGATATAGGAGAACACTACTTGTGCTTCTGATCCCTTAACCTGTCACCCCAAAGCCCTGAAGTTTCTCTTGATTGTCCTTGTACTTCTTATTGCAAATTCATCACTGCCTACATGAAAAAAAGTCAGGGAGGAAGCTTTCTGTTCACATCTTTAACCCAGGCCTTAGGGAGGCAGCAGATTTAGTGGGTCTAATCTGCATATTGGGCTTCCTGTTGCCCTCAGAAGAGAGTCTCCTATGACAATGACCTGTCTTTTTTTCTTTATAGAAA
Source organism: Tringa tobata (assembly GCA_033628505.1). Lineage (NCBI taxonomy): Eukaryota > Metazoa > Chordata > Aves > Charadriiformes > Scolopacidae > Tringa > Tringa tobata. The sequence continues at coordinate 3,261,416 of JAHREE010000379.1, forward strand.
TGGTTTTGATGCAGGGCATAGGCTGACTTAACCTTGGTGACACCTCCAACCTTAGTGAACAGTCGTCCTCCTCATTGTTTGGTTTTGCTGCAGAGCATTGTACCCAATATGCAAGGGCACCAGGGAAAATGGGGTTGCCACGCAGGAGATACACCTAATGTGCCAGGCAGGAACGTGTTGCTGTTTTCCTCTATGCCTTATGTTGCTGCATTCAGCCAGGTGGAGACAAGGTAGGGAATCCTCCATATCATTTCTCCTGTCTGTCTGACATGCCTGTCCCAGGGAAGGTAGGATGAAGTTCTAGTAATATCTCTCTCTGAATCCCTGATACTCTTCAACCTAGTCACCTCCTCCCAGAGCTCTGTGACTAAGCAGAGGAGCTCCTCTACCTGGGCGCACCTCCCACAGGTGTGCTCACTGTTGTTGTCTGGTACTGCCAGGGCACACCCTGCAGCCTGACACCTGGGTGGCAGCGTGTTCCCACCAGAGCTCTGTCTGGGAATCTGCGTCAGCTGCAGTACAGAGTTTAGAGAGGACATGGTTTTCTGCCAGGTGGTTACCATTGCTCCCTGGTTGAGCTGGCAGAGCTTCAACACCCTTCCTGTACACCCTTCTGCACAAACTTCCATGCCATGCCCCGTTTGCTGTGTTCCTGGTTGACAGCACTCCATAGGAGCTTCTTTTATATATGGCAGAGGGAGCTTGGCTGCAGTTGCTTCAGGCGCCATACAGGTCTTCTTAGACACCATCGCACAAGCTATGGGTTTCCATCAGAAGTCTCAACTTCCCAGATATTTCTCCAGTTGAGGAATATCGCCTGCGCACCGTGCTAGAGTTCTCCGCTGCGGATCCTGCAGGCATCAGAGCTGCTCGCCTCAGCATTGAGTTTATTACATGGAAATAATGCGCTAGGTTTAGATGAAAGTAATCACTAGGAAGGCCTCAACTGTGCTGTGTAAAAACAGCTAATGTATATTATTTATTTTTTTCTCCTGCATGAATAGTCTACAGCAATGCCTGTAAGTTTGCATAGGATATTCCTGTTGGAAATAGTAAAGAATCTCCAAATCTCAAAGCCTTTTGCACTCAATAAGCTACTCCATTTCATACCTCATACAAAGAATTGTACTTGTCATTGAAAGGTTTCATAGTACAGAAGTGCTTCTATCTCAGAGCAAAAAGGAAAAAAAAAGAGAAAGACTAAGGAAAAATGATTAAACAAGACAAAGTCCACACAACAAAAGGACTTGTATAACACAACAGGAAAAAGTCAAAAGGTATTAAGCACAACAAAGTTTCTTTGCAAACTTTATTTGCTGAATTCATTAGCCAAACAACAAGTGGTATAGTTAGTCTAGCCCCTATGGCTTTGATCACAGTGATGAAAGGTGGGTGGGTGAAATTATAAGCATTACCAGAGAAGACTGACAAGACCATTACCTACTACGCAGTTTAACAGCAAATGACTCACAAGCATACTCACCGTGACAAAGTCATGGATTTCCATATCTCTTCTATGTTTGTTTGTGTTAGCTCCCTGCGGACCACGAGTTTGCATGCTGGTACTTCCCCTATAGCTATACTGTGTCGCTTGTACCACATCTCAGAGTTCTGAAATCACAAAAACCACTCCTCATTAACCGCTGACTTTTCAAGTATTGAACAGTATACTACATTTATAGTACAGCATGCTCCCTATTACAAGCATTTTAAATATTCCTAAATTCCAGTAAAGTCTCCAGGATGCAAATGACTATTTAGGTTTCAAAGACATGCAGCATCTCTTCTCAGTTATGTAAATTGTCCAAAGCTGAAAAATTATGTGTGTCAGAACAGCCATTGAAGTTCATGAGTCAGTGGCCTCTAGTCCTGTGTTCAGATCCTCTCCATAATTAAAATCAGTTCAACTCATTTGTTTTCAACTACCACTTTAACATTAAACACCTGCTTATGGAAAAGTTGTCGGGGAATTATTAGAAGAGATATCAAAGACTGATACTCATCCTTGTTCAGCATATACTGATCATAACTAAACATTAAGTATAGTAGCAGGTTCTGTATACGAAGAAAGTAAAAGGAAATAGCTACAGCTGAAGACACTCATTATAATAATTAATCTAGTCCACCATTATAATAGAATAAAGTAAAGCAGAGAATGTAAGAGACTATTTTTACTCAACGTTCACATCCAAGCTTGATGCTTGAAGACTATCATCAATATATTGATGGGTGAACATACAATAAAATTCATCTCAGCAGCATACTTTTCAAGGCAAAACTCCTAAGCATTCCCAGTTCTTTGATTTACATTGCAGAGCAGTCCTGAAGCACAGTAATAGTATTCTTGTGACCACAACCAAACCACAAAATACACTCCAGGAATGCACTTAATTACTCCAAGCACTAACTGTCTGTCACTCTAAGACACTAGGGTATAGCTAGTTTAAAATAAATAGCACCCAATGAAATATAGTATCTGATTTTATTTTTTTTTTAAGTGGTTGGACTCTATGATCTCAGAGGTCCCTTCCAACCATGGAGATTCTGTGATTCTCCAAATCATTATTTCACTACACAAACTCATACCCATCAGTCCACACACAGCCAATAAGTGCTCTGATTGCTGGAGCAATTTAAGGTTCCACTACTTTCAGCTACCTGCCTACTTCACCATTTCAGTGGAAGCCTCATCTTTCTATAAAAAAGCCAATAGAAAGAAGCTTATTCCTTTGCCTCAGTTAATTCAATTTATGGTCCAGTGTGTGAACCAAAACTGCCAATGAAAGAGATTTTGAGCTATGTCAGACTGTATGCTGTCGCATCTGAGTGAGATGTATATAGGTAGACCCTTGCTAACTCTTACCAGACCAGGATGCCTGGATGGAAATTTAGACTGGACAGTTGGAGGCAGTAACATGTTAAAACTGCAGCAGATACTTGTTCAGTAGCTAAAATACTCTATTGTCTTTACTTGTCTTTGGCACTATCTTTTCTTTCTTCCTTCTTAATCTTCTCACTATAATTGAAGTCTAAGGACCATGCTTTTTCCTCTTCAGAGGTCTGCTACACATGAAAGAGGCACTCAATCTGCGCATAAGTAATTGGATTACAAATACGGAATAACCATTCATTCAGGACCATCAGATGTCTAGCAAAATGGTAGGAGCTACTTTTTCAAAGAGATTATTGATCATCATTAAATCTAAGGCTAGTTTCCCGCACTGATGGGCATCAATAAAAAGGCCAAAATTATTGAAGAAGTCCCAAGAGTTCACAAAATATAAGAACACTCACATACAAGATATACTGGAGGAAGCGCTTAGAATATACCTAACTCCAGAAGCCTAGGTTTTTAAGGTGTCCAGGTAGCAAGAGTTGATACAATTTTGATTTACTAATAAAAGCAACATTTTTTCCAATGTATAAAGGCTGAATCAATCCAGGTAAGCATGATGGAGGACAATTCTCCAAGCTTGCAAACAGCAACAATGAAACCAGGACCACAACATATTCCCTATGAAAAAGGAAATTGAATCACTAACATCTGCATAGCAGTTGGGCAGGGAGTAATGCTGCTATATATATATTCTGCTGCAGGGAGTGTCTGAATACGAGTTACAGTGTAAGTGTTAGTAACTACTTTGTCTTGTATAATAAACACCCTATTAGATTTAATCAAACTGGAATGCAAGTATACTGGCAAATACAGCCATGCTAAACTGAGGATTCTCAGGACATCATAATCTGTAGCAGAGAGAACACGTAAAGCCAACATCCCCAGCAACTCATTAAGAATAACATTACTTGACATGTCTAAAATAAAAGTATTTTGCATTTAATTTTATAACCAAGTATTTTGTCCCACAACAAAGAGATCATTAGTTCAGCTTTTGCTTTCCAAATATGCTCATGTCTGGTGAAATAAAAACTGGATATCTTACCATTGTGATTGATTTCACTGGGATGTGTTCTTGAGAAGTGCCAGTCTTCGGTTCATTCCAGTCTGGAAATTTAATTACTTCCTTTGCACATGAAGTTTTTTTTGGATATGGCTTCAGTGGTGAGGAAGGAGGAAATCTACAATTAGAGAATATTTTTAATGCCTCTGAACTCCACCCTATTCCATATTTACCAATGCAAAACTGTAGCAGGCCTTCACATGCTAAAATACGAAAAATGCCTTGGATGTTCACAGTGCAACTAAGTTGCCTGAAGACTGGTGTTGAATGACATGTAAAACATCCTGACATGTCTTGTTTGGCCTTCATCTGCTGCTTCAGGTCCTTTGTGCCTCCCTTGACGTAGCTAAGCCTTGGGTGAATGTCTGATATCCCAGTGCACCTCAAAGAGGAGAAGCTGCCTACGCATAGACAGGTGGCTCAGGTCTTCACAAGAAGACACTCATTTCATACTGAAAAAGCTATGGGTATGTCAAGTGCACTAGCATGCATCTCCTAAAGCAAAGCTACATAATAAGTCACATGACTAACACTTGGCTTTCATTAGCGTGCATTCAATAGTCCACATGAAGTTTTGTCCACATTACTGTGTTCTTCTGTGTTTACATGTTTTCTATGCGAAGACCATATCCTGCTGCTCTTTTCTGGAGTGTTTTTCCAGCTGGTTGTACAGGAGACTCATTCATTTTTTAAGGCATTTCAAGAAGTGCCCTTAATAAATTAGTAGAAATAAACCCTAAGCTAGCCCATGCAGAAAACAAGGAAAGCAAAGTGTCCCAGATCACATTCACCTCAGTCACATCTCTACATCTCCAGCTTCAGCAGAATTAAATTACTGCCAAACGCAGGTCAGAGCATTTACTAAGGAATGAATGGCAGCACTACAGAAAGGCAAATAACTTTGATAGAACATAATCAGAACATAAAAGACAGTTATGTCTCTGCGACCACGCAACAAGAGCTTGTACACCGCTCAGTACCACACATTTATATCATACCACAAAGATTCTCATGCTCAAGAGATCCTCAAGTTTTCTCTAAAATTTCACCCCACCCTCTCAAGGCAGTTCCAACACTTAGTTAGTTTTTTAATTAGTTTTGTATTGCAATTTTGTTAGTCCAGTAGTGTTATACTGCATGAGTTAAACACGTTATGGTTTTGACTATGGACGCTGAGCCCATCTGGCATATTCCGCAATGCTCTTCAACAGATATCCGCAACACAGGGAGATACCACTTCCTTCAGACAAACACTGAGGAAAAGTAATAAGCACCTTTCACTAATCCTGCAAGACTTACTCCACCTTTTAAAAGTAAGCCAGATTACACTGCAGATGTTCAGCTGTTGAGTGTTCTCAACTGTCTTTCAACTATTTGTTATTCCTTGGAGTTTAATGTTAAAACATCTGCAGCCTTTTTTTCTTTGTCTTACAGGAATCTCAACAGTTCCGTTTCCTGCTCTACTTCTTCACAATTTTTATCTTTATGTCGTTTGCTGCCCTGATTCTCAATCAACCAGTAAATGAATGAGTTCTTACAAGCAGAAAAAGGAGGTGCGTTCCCCTTTTTCAGTAGTGTTACAGCAAGATCTAGATAGAGTCAAGTGTTTCGATGAACAACTAAAAGCCTCTGATTTTATGATGAACAGAATAATGTTACCTGAAGCTAGCAACTGAGGAGCATTCCAAGGTTAACATGTCAAGATTAGTATGGTTTACAGCCAGCAGCACAAGTTTTAGGAGTTTATACAAAGAGGAAATAGAGACACTGTTTGTGTCCAGAGCAATGGATAGAGAACAGGGTCAACTAACAATGGTATCAGTGGTACAAGTACCACAGCTGAATACCCAGAAGTTTACTAGCAATGCAAGAGCATTTACCTTTTCACTTCTAATACAATTGCATAGATTCCAAAAAATAAAGCCTGACAACTTCTGAAACTCTAACTTCTCATTTATTATTGTAGACTACACTGAGTCAGGACACACAGACAGACAGTATTTGCTATTTTGAGAAGCCACACTAGTTCTCACCTTCACATTTAATGCTTGCCCAACACTCTCAGGCAAATCAACATTTGGCAACATCTCTTTCACATACTCTGTGAAAGGAACAAGAGCAAGCAACTACACTTACATGCAAAGTTAATGAATGACACAACTGTGCACCACAGTGTACAGTTACAGTAAATTAATGCAGGAATTATAGAGACAAAAGGCTTATAGAGATATATCAAGGTTTCTAGAGTAAGCACTGTAAGTGGAATTAAAAGTGACTTGTACTGATACTCATATTGAAATGGTGAGGAATATATTTACAACGTAACATTAGGAAAATCCACCAGAGGGTGCTGACAGGACATTAAACACATGAATAAAGGCAGGGTGAAAAACAGATGTTTAGCTCCATAGACAGGAGAAAAGCATGCTTTTATACTTAAAAGCTAAATAACAGAATCATGAGCAGCATACATAGCCTACTTATGCATGAAGCCCTGTGGGAAAAAGCTGGTTCCAATTCAAGATGCATGAAAGGCATGCAGTTTTAGTAAAAAAAAAAAACCAAACCACAAACCCCACTGTTTAATTAGTAACTTAGTTATCTTTTGATAGCAGAAGGTGGAGAAAGAGCATCATTAAGATAGATATAGCAAAAGATACTATTGTCCAATAGTAAATCATTAGGCAGAGCACATAGTAAATGAAAAGCACAGAAATATTTCACCCAACCAACTTCCACAGCCTGCAGCTTCCCACAGCCTGCAGCTCAGGAAACTCATGACTGAAAATATAAAGGAGAAAAGAACAAAATAATTTTAATGTGTCACAACACAAATGCAAAACAAACAAACAAAAACCCCACAACTACACAAACACAACAAACCCAAACCCAAGAAAGACATAACACAATACCAGCAGCTACCAAAACCCATATTTAATCTTTTGACAAAGAATCAATGCCCAGAAAGAAAGGAGACAAATTACTTAACACCTATGGCACCAGTTAAAAAAAAATGTGCAGGTAGTGCTGTTCTAAGAACAGACAGAGCAGAACCGGGCTAGGAACATACCAAACCATCAACACATCTACCACCATGTGCTGTACCAGCACATAACTGCTTTTCTAACTCTCTTTTAACAAGTAAAAAACCCACTGCAAATCACTCTGCTACATTTAACCATCTCCAGGCAGAAGTCAAGACCTAAGATCCTCTCCAGCTCTTCTTGTCTTCCATGCCTGTTTTACAACCTGAACTAGTCGCTGACTAGATAAACTATCCTGGTATTTTGCCCTTCTACAGCAACCAGAAACAGATGGCCAGAGAAGAATTTAAGTACAGGACAAGCATACATTATACTTTCACAGCACATTTTCCCAGCTTTCGGTCATTTTCAGCTCACAGACTGCAGAACGACATATTATATTTGTATAGTTGGCAACAGATTTTCTTGGGTGAGCTTCTGAAAATATCTTCAGAACAAGTCCTTTGATATACTGGGTTTTTTGAATTCGATTCCAAAATTCTAAAATTTAATATTTTCCTTGATTAATTGTCACATGGAATTTCCCTCTATAGAGCTAAGTTTGGAGAGAACATTCATTCTTTATCCCCTCCAAATTATTTAAAATTTCTTCTAGTAATGTTGATTGAAATTGATTTGAATATTTAACTTATTTGACTGGGAAGCTGCAGCCTTCGGTTCTCTTTAATATCTTTATCAATTATCAGATGAGGGGATGGAGTGCATCCTCAGTAAACTTACAGAGGACATCAGGTTGTGCAGCAGTGTGGATCTGCTTGAGGGTAGAAAGGCTTTGCAGAGGGATCTGGACAGGTTGGATCGATGGGCCAAGGTCAATGGGATGAGGTTCAACAAGGCCAAGTGCCAGGTCCTGCACTTGGGTCACAACAACCCCATGCAGTGCTACAGGCTTGGGGCAGAGTGGCTGGAAAGCTGTCCAGTGGAAAAGAACCTGGGGGTGTTGGTCATATGCCGGCTGAACATGAGCCAGCAGTGTGCCCAGGTGGCCAAGAAGGCCAACAGCATCCTGGCCTGTATCAGGAATAGTGCGGTGAGTAGGACTAGGGAAGTAATCGTCCCCCTGTATTCAGCACTGGTGAGGCCCCACCTCAAGTACTGTGTCCAGTTTTGGGCTCCTTACTACAAAAAAGACATCGAGGTGCTGGAGCAGGTCCAGAGAAGAGCAACAAAGATGGTGAGGGGTCTGGAGCACAATTCTTATGAGGAGAGGCTGAGGCAATTAGGGTTATTCAGCCTGGAGAAAAGGAGGCTGAGGGGAGACCTTATTACTCTCTACAACTACCTGAAAGGAGATTGTAGTGAGGTGGGAGTTGGTCTTTTCTCCCAAGTAAAAAGGGATAGGACAAGAGGAAATGGCCTCAGGTTGCTCCAGGGAAGGTTTAGATTGGATATTAGGAAAAATATCTTCACAGAAAGGGTTGTCAAGCATTGGAAATAGCATTGGAAATGGCTGCCTAGGAGAACGGTGGAATCATTGTCATGGAGATATTTAAAAGATGGGTAGACATGGTGATTAGTGACATGGTTTAGTGACTTTTTTTTTGTCAGTATTAGGATGACGGTTGGACTCTATGATCTGAAAGGTCCCTTCCAACCTACACAATTCTGTTCTAGTCTTAAGCATTCAGTGTTGTTTCCTTCAGAAGGTATACTAGAAACCAGCTAACACTTGTACTGAAAGATGTCATGCAGTATCATGAAGAACAAGTGGAATCAGTGCTAATTTGTTACCAGAATTAAATACAAATCTGATCCAATCTGACTGTAAATCAACCGAACTGCACCAGACCAAGTTTAACATAAACCACAGTTCTTCTATAAGAAAGCTTCTTGACCACAGATTGCTTATGATAAAGTAAAATAATTACATCAGATGTACATCTTAAAGTATTCCAAGTTAATAAATAAAATTAGGAGATTAATGAACAACTGCACTTACAGCATAAGCGTACAGACTAGACAGTAAAAAAGCCTGGGCACACTCTGCAAACAATCTAGTTAAGATCATAGACCAAAATGAAAAATTGATTTCATCCGTATCAAGTGGAAATTCAGTACTACATAGTCTTTCCAAAGAGAATACTAAGACATCATTACAAAAAAATTAGCACATAAAATTTAAGTATGCAATAATATGTATAAAATAAATTGAAAGATAGCATTATTGTTGACCTATTTTTCCTTTTCCCTGCATGAAGATAAATCCCATTTCCTCAGAAGAAGATTCACCATGTTGTAAGTTACAGATCCAAACTTAAAGGCAATGATAATTTTTACACTACTTTTTCACTGAACAGGACAGAAGATGGTACAAATTCAGAACCCACAACTTCTGGGCACCCAAACCTTAACTGAGGTCACAAGAGGTCAAAGAACCCACTCCAGTAATGCTAAGCTTTCACTAGAAAGAAAATTCTTTTTCTCTGTTAACAAATCACCAGTTGAGAGATTAAACAGAGAGACAAGTAAGCAAGCATCCTTGAGGATGAGCAAATATAACTTTCTCTTTTAGGACAATTTCAATCTATAGGCCAAGGAGCACAGAAAAAGGCTATATATATATCACAAATTACTTTTGAATTCAGAAGGCCTTTTTCTTCTCTCAGGAGTAGAAACAGCATCCAAAATAGTTAGGGAGCTTGGGGAGGGGGAGGACAACTGGAGTTGGATGCTCAGTTGCATCCTCACTTCCATCAACATCTTCTTCATATGCACTCTCCCAACACTGACAAACCTGATGTCTACCAACAGCAAACACAATTCACTACCTTGTAAAAGCTACAAAAGCTTTTGTTAGGATTTGTAGACTGTTAAAGTGCCCTTCAAAAACATTTTTAAAAAGCAAGAAAGCAAAAAAAAAACCAAGCCAAACATTAAATCATGACAGTTACCTACCACTAAAAAATTAGTCTTTAAAAAGAAAGAGAAGGGAAGCCACCTTAACATCTTTTCAAAGGCATTTTACAATAACAGTTGCAAGATCAAAACACAAGAGTTATTCTGTTTCCAAAACCTCACATTTTTCAGTCACCGTATATACGCTTACCTATATAAATGGCCATCATCTTGAAAATCCTCTTTGCCCCATCTTCCTTTAATATCTTCAATAACGTGATTTTTAAGGAATTTTCTAAGCAGCTTAACCGTTTGATTGCGAGTCACTTCTGGGCCAAAGTTTTGATTAGAGCCAAGCAATTCATGTAAACAGTCCACTGCCTCCGAGGCTTTAAAGCAACGCTCATAGCTTTTGAAGCGACACCGATGCTTTCGTAAAGGCATCCCAGCACGAAAAAGTTCTATTATCTCATTCCACTAGGGAAGAAGAACAAAGCAAACCGTTATGGAAGCCCTTCTCCTAGAAGCATTTTAGTTGTACAAAATGAGAACAGAATGCAGCCAGATCTGAATGCAGAAATATGTACTTTTTTGATCATTTGCATTTACAAGCACACTACACATAAAACTATGATTTAAACATTTGAGACCTAAGAACAAACACTAGATTTAGGAAACTGAAAGAGCTCGTGCCTCATACTACCTATGGCTCTACACATGCAGTTTTAATCTCGCGTTGGCTTTTAACTTGACAAAAGGCTAGACTAAAGCCCTGCTCTGCCGCCTCCCCAGTCCCACATAGGTCCACAGACTCAGTGTGGGGAGCATCCACACCGGACAGCCGTTGGGGAACACCCCACCAGGTCCTCATGGGGGACTGGCTGCCCGGAACCGGCCCAGAGCCCGCCCGAGCTGGCGGCACTCAGCTCTCAGGCCGCAGAGGCCCGGTCAGCGCGGCAGGCCCAGGCGGCCAGATCGCCTCAAGGCAGCCGGCCAGTACCCAGGAGACCGGAGTCGGGGGTACGGCGGCCCCACCCAGATAAGGCAAAGTTACAGAAGGGGCACAGGCGGGGATGGGGGCACTAC
>JAHREE010000379.1:3272366-3304860 GCA_033628505.1 Tringa tobata
CCCCGGCCCGGGGGGGAGCGGAGCTGCCGGTGTCCCCCGGGCACCACCCCTCTGCCCCCGAGGAGGTTCCAGGGACCAGACTTGCCCCCGTGCCCCTCGGCCGGCTGCGGGTTAAACACCGCCTCAGGTTGGGCCCGTGCGCAGGAGGAGAGAGACTCGGCTCCTGCCGGGCAGGAAGAGCGGGAACGTCACCTTTAGGGGAGGCTACAGGGAATACGGTTTAAAAACAAGCCTCTGCCCCGGGGACCCTGAGGTGGAAAATGGTGGAGGGAGCGGAAGAGGGCGGTTAGGAAGCATTCCAGCCCGGCACTTCATCGTGCACTGCAGTGGGGCCTTCCGGCTTCCCAGAAGATAACATTACTTAATTTTTTTTAAAACAAACATTAACTACGTCTTCTTGTTTGTACTTCCTCAGTCGGTAAGTGGTTCAACACCAGGGCGAAGGCAGCGGTTTGGAAAACAGTCAAACCACATCGGTGAAATATCGTCTGGTGGATTGCCACCTTGATAAAGAGAAATACAGCCTTTTCATCGATGCGGGGGGGGAAGGCAAACACATCCCAATTTTCAGGATTTGATTTCGTAGGAGAGGAGTAGTGAGTCACACTAGTGTTTCTCCTCCACCAAATCTAAGGAACACAAAATTTCAACCCCAATTCCCCTCATTATCAGTAAACATGCACTATAACATGAACAATTTTGCTGACTATTGCAGTCCTCTTTCTAGCATAATTCAAAGCCATAATGTGCTTGTGCATGTAAGATGCGCAGTTTTTAGGTAGGAAAACATGTAACTGTCCAAAGACTGTGATTCTCACAGACTGTAGCATTGTGTTAGCGGGACAGAGATTCGTAACATTTTGTACTGATGTCATTAGCATAGTTATGGTATATGCACCCTCTTAGAATACATCCATACAACTTGCTGAAACAAAGCATTCTTTCTCCAAAGGCTTCATAATTTACAGAGAACTAAACCAGTGTGCAAGAAATTATGCAGTGGGCATCTGAAATGGCACTTGCTGACAGCCCACTGAATGATTAGCATCTCCAGTTTCTGTTCCTGCTTATTAATTCTTAATCTCAAACAACTGATGCTGGAGGCAGCTGGCTACTGTACAGCTGCTGGACTTGGAAAGTTTTTCCTGGCTCCTTTCTTTTCAGCACCTGTCCATCTACAGAGCTGCTTCGTTTTCACCATGTGTGCTCTTGTCTCCTACTTAAGCCCAAATGAGTTTGAGGAATCAGTTGCAGATCTCAGTCCCAAAACAACAAGTGTCTGGCCCCTCATGACCCGCTGCAGGAGCGGCAGCATGGATGCAGAGGGTAGCATCATCCAGTTTACACTACAGACTAGCTACTGCAGCCTTTCCCAAACACTTTTGAACCCTCAGGCTCAAGAAGGCCTAAACGAACCAAATGGCCCCACTTTCTTCATCAGTACTTAGTGAATAAATTGCTATACAGAAAGTAGGCACCATTCAAGCTTTAAAAATAAATCAGAGGCAAATCCTTTACCTCTGTTTGAAAAAACAGCAATAGGTCTTTGTCCCTAGGAGATGACCCCCTACTTTGGAAGCCAAGGGCATGCACACAGGCTGGAGGGCTGGCAGGATTTGGGACTTCAGAGTCAGTGATTGCATTTCCCACTGAAAATGTGTGGTCCCTGATCAGCACCCCAGCTGTCTTAGATTCTGTGCCAAAGCACCTCTCTTTGTGCACTGCGAGGGAGGTGAAACTCAGCCCTGAGAATTCCAGGATCAAGCATCTAAAATTAAGGGGTTGCAATTTGCATCTCAAGCCATTCAAATCCTTTCTGGGAATCTAATTTCAATCTGCCATAACAGTTGATAGCTCCAGGGATTAAATAAGGGAAAGATAGAATATAAATTTATTTTTAATTTATTTTATAAAGAAGACTCATGTGTAATCTCATAACAAATCATTTGTAACTCATGTCCAAGACAAAGTTTAAATTCTTTTAGCATTAACAGTGCACTATAAATGTCAGTATCCCCATAAAAGTATTCAGGTAGCAAAACTTACTGTCTTGGAATTGTACATCAGGGAGGAAATGAAAACCTGCCCCAAAAAAATCCCACACATAGATCAAGCACAAAGTAAATATCACAAGCTTCTTTTCTGTTAGTAGTGAACATAATATAAACCAGTACTTTTCATAGTAACATTAATTTAAACACCTTTAACTCCTCATTTACAGGCCCGTTATATGCACCAATTCCTTAATAAATTCGTGCAGTACAAATGCAACTTACATACCATTAGCTAGGTCTTTTGATTTCTACACATGTGTGACCGGAACAATCTGCCTAACCATGGAAAACAACATACCAGTTAATTCTGCACAAACTGGAACCATGCCCAGTCACCAGACCCTGCCAGACCCACTCTCAGCAGCTCAGAGAATGGCACGTATGTTTTTGTCTAGTTCCAGACAAGGTAACTGGTGCTATTAATGGAGACATTTTAACCTTGAGTTGTTAAAAACAAACAATAATAATCATGGAAAAAAGCTAACAGAAAAACTTTCTAGGCATGTACTTCAACAGATAATGGAAGAAAATAGAGCATAGTACAATCATGCTAGGTGACATTTAGGCTTCAATCAAAAATATTTTTTTAAAACTTATCTGAGGACTATGATTTTGGCTATTGAATTACAAGATTTTTTCCCCTCCCTAAACAGCCTAGGCTATCAATATTGAAATATATCCATAGATACATTGAATAATAAGTATACTAGGCTACTTTGGTGAACAGATCAGTGAGATGTTTTGATCATTACACTACAAGACAGTCCTGATAATCCTCAAACTAGTAGCTTTCTGACATTTAGAATAACATTCAAGTGAGTAAAACATGAAATGAAATAATTATCTTAGTAAAAGACAGCATATCCAGAAATCTATGATCTTCAAATGAAACGCCATACCTTGACAGATTAACATACATTCTTTTCTTTAAAGTAATATAGTTCATAAACAAGTGTAACAATGTTTAGGTGTTAACTATATTAATAGTAAGCCTTAGATTCTACAAACAGTACTTACTGAAGATTCATTCTTTTAATAAAATGCAGCTGACAGTCTCAACAACTTACAACATTTAAGGTGAAGTAATTTTTTCTCCTTAGCGTTCAAAGTACTCAGTACTTGTCATACACGTTTTAGTTTTCCCAATGAATATATTTATTCTCATGCATCTTCAAGATAGAGGTCATCTACCCATTCATTTCTTATTGGATAAACATGAATAAGTTGTTGAAAAAACACCTTTTTTCTTTATTTTTCCTTTTTTAAATCAGAGATCCGCACTGCTCCCCCACCCCCCAAATTCTGAATCCCAAATAACTTATGGTAAAAATACAAATTCTGTTTTGGAAGAAAACATACAAAATATACACTGTGTAGTGTGTGCACCTAAGTATCTTGATTGTCAAGTAGTGCAAGTTTCCACATTGACATATACACTTCTTTGTTTTTTGAGACAAGAGATAGTTTCACTGATCTTTGTTGATCCCATTTCTTGCCATCTTTGGAAGTCTTTGTCCCTTTGTGTAAGCGTGGTACCAGAAGTGGAGAAACAAGACTAAAAACATAGAGCCATATAGCCAAATAATAAACATGAAAATTGGATACTGGTACGGACAATCATCCATGATGTAGATTTGTCCTATATGGCATGTAATCATAATAAACTGGACCTGCAGGAAAGAGGTGAAAAAAATAAAAATACTTTTAAATAAATTACAAACTTGCTACCAAAGTTTAAAAAGATTCAGCATCACTTGCACACAGAAAAACAAAAAGCATGTTTGGGAGGAGGCTTTTTAATATGACAGAGATGCACCTTTAGACCCTCTCTCCTAAAAACGTTACTCCACTGAAAAACGTTTTCACAGAGTAAAGCAAGAGAAGTCCTGGGACAAACTAATTACAAGCAGCACTGAGAAACCCATACTAGGAGAACAGGAGTCTGCCCTGGCTGCTTCAGAGAAGAATGAACAGTGTTTGACCTGTGGCAAATGGGAGGCTCCTTTAGAAAAATTATGCAGAAAACTAAAAAAACTAGTATGAGACACTAAGGTCCACAGGTCCCTCAAAAAAATTGAATGGAGGATTTAAAAAAAAAAGTAATAAATTTCCACATGAACTCCTAGATAATAATCCACTGGTAGTGACGCCAAAACAAAAGGAATTTAAGTTATAAATATTCAAGCTAAATTATTCAGAGTTACACGTGGTTACATGAACCACTCTAGTAACACCAGACCTGGTGCAAGAAGGGAAAGCAGCAGGGAAAAGCTGCTTTCCCTCCTTCATCAGCATCCATGCTCAGTCCAAACAAATTGTTTATCCAGAAGCTGAATTTTGGAAATTAAGCTATTAAAAAAGCCAGGCATGAAAAAGCACCTAGAGCAGTAACCTTTTGAAAGTGATTTAATGCTGATAAAACACAATGTAATTACTGTAAAAGTGTTTTTTAATGCTGAGTTAAAGAGAGGTAAATTCTGTAAACATATTTTTTTATGAAAGAACAGATATGAAATGCTAAAGAAACACTACTTTTCCCCTTTCCTCACTATTAGTCATGCATTCTGTACAATAATTATGTTTTGTTGGTGTAAAATTACATTCTAATCATTTTTACACAGGCAATGAGTTTTATAAATACATTTACCAAGTACTGCATAACTGAAAAGCCCATGGGTCTAAATCTGTGATTACAGTGAATGCTGAAGTTAGCAGATTTAAGCATATAACTGAGGGGAGCTCACAACTTTTGTTTCACTCAATTAAAACAGGAGTAAACCTTGTGCCAGCTACAAACTACAGACATGAACATAACTAAAAGTATAAATGTACTGCATGAAGCCTGTATTAGCCACAATCAGTTTTCTGGGCGCTGTTTACGTCAAACAAAATTACTCACAAGTTGTATAGTTGTCATGTACTTTTTCCACCACAAATATTTGTAATAGGCTGGTCCCAAAGAACAGATTCCATAATAAGTGTACATGATAACATGGACAATACAGTTCAGCAAAGCGTGAAATGTTCCCAAACCACCTGTAGAAAAAAGCAAAACATAGTAGGTTTACTGCATAAGGTATCCAAAAAGCCATCTCAGGATCTAGTACTTCCTTTTGGGTTGGGGTAGGAAAAAAAAACGTATACCACAAAACCTACAGACTTTGATTAAACCTTAAGGTATTTAACCTGAATTGGGTTAACACCAATTCTGAGGGATCGCATCAGTTTCGTTTCTCAGAAAAGGCTTATCCAAGCATTTCCAAACGAGCAATAAAACATAGCTGATCTAAAGATATGTAAAAGTAAAGGATATAGTGGTATTTTTTGTTCTTTGGGTTTAATTTTTATTATTTTTTATTACAACATATACATGATGGAGATGCAGGGAATTTAGTAGAAATGATGTTCCTCCTCTTTTACACTTTTTTTTTTTTTTTTTTTTTACATCATGATGAACTTTGCAAAGTTCTGGAGGATAAGTAATAACTCTGTCCCGCAGCACAGATTTCCAGATTCCCAGAGAAAGAATCACAGTTTTGGACAGTACTTTTTTGGAATCATGAGCTAAGTGAGGGTCTTGCAAATCCATGGTCCATCTTGAAACCATACTTACAGTGAAAAGGAAATTTAAGGCCAAGTAGCCCCATCTGGGGCAAAGTTACTACTGAAGCTGGTAAGATATGAACATTTCACAAAGCAAGTAAGGAAATACTTCATGTTTCATTTAATTAACTATGGAGTTAGTTGACCCTTATCAAAGACATTTATTTTAAAGAACACAAGAAATTATAGGTAAAAATGATCCAAAAAGTGGCAGACAGCAAAGCATTTTTAAGAAAAATATCAGCATGTAAACACCGAGCATTAGGAAGAAAACAAGATGACATAAAAACAGAGGTTTAGTGAGGGGAAGAAAAGCCAACTTCCTATTAAGAATCATTCAAGTTAAAAATAAAACTTATTTTGTGATTTTAGTATCTCACACTAATCTTCCAGCCTGACAGATCATAACTCCTCCAGCTGTGACTGCAAACTTCCTTTGAAACTTAGCTATTTGTATTTTTAAAAATAATTTGAGTGTTCTTACAGTTCAAATGTACATACTTTTTTTGGCTTGCACAGTGAATAGTCAAAAGAAAAAAACAACATAATCAACAGTACAAAAATACGCTCCAAAAAGCAACACGATACATAAGCACCATTTTACCATTTCATGGCAATATCAGATCAGAGAGAAATCTCCATTCAAAGCTGTTGGGTTCTTTTTACAAACAAGTTGAAAACTTGATCAATGCCACTATTTAGAAGGACAGTGATGAAACTGAATACATGATAATCATAAGCATGACTGAAATTCTTGGAAAAAAAAATTTAAGTTATCAAACAGAACAATATTTGGAAAGATTAGTACAAAGATAAGGATTAGAGTTGTAGGAATAAACACAGCTCCGCATCAATATGAGAAACTATTATTAGCAGAGGACAAAACAGTTTTTGCACACTTTGCTGGAAGTATTTGTCGAATTATCACATGGGAAATTTGAATCTGATGCAAAATCAGAAGCCTGTAGCTGGTATACTGATCTGATGTCCAGATAAAAGGCAGAAAGTTAATCAACTATAAATGGAAACTTTTCAAGGTTGAAGAGGAAGGACTTTTAGTTGCTGGGTTGTGGGGTTTTTTTTAGTTGCAGTTCGTTTGCTTTTTTTTTTTTTGCAAATCTGTGAACACACTGAACTGTATGCTGAGAAAGCTACTCAATTTCATCATGAACTTAAAATACCAGTTACTCAGCCATATTTAAGAAAGACATGATGAAGCCACCAAAACACCAGCTTCTTAATAACAGAAACTCAACAAATACAGCAGAAGGCTATCCTTTTATACACTAGGAAAATCTGCATACTGAACATGTTCAAAAGATCCCATCTACAAATCTTCTGGACTGCTACCAGGTCTTATTTTTGTATTCATAAAACAGACAATAACAGATCAGATTTAATAAGCAATGGTTATCTTCATCAATTCATCACCAATCTGCTGTGAGGAAAAAAAAAAAAACAAAACAAACCATGCCAGAGAACATGAGTGAAGAAACACGTACAAACTAAACTGATTTCCTGTTAGAAACTCCCAAAAGAACATTCACTATTACCACCCCCAGAGATGGAATACTAAATGACAGCGTTTCTCCACTCCGTGCTTATCAGGCTATTCTCATGGCAAGCCGTACTTATTAGTGGTGCACACTAATAATGTAGCATAGGAAGATGCATGCATAGACATACAGAGCAGGAAAGAAGACAGTGAAGGTAAGCTAGAAGTGGACAAAGACTTTCAATCCAGCACAATTCAAATAAGTTTCTGTAGTAAGTAAGGTCCAGAAAATATTTCTGTAGTCTTGTGAAAGCCAAAGTATAAGATGTAAATAAAACTCAATTATGCTACCTAAAGCCAGTAAAAATAACTGAAAAAAAAGCCTGAAAAATTTCTTAAGCAGGCAAAACCGAAATTAGAACACAGTCCTCCCTTCCAACTCAGTTCTTACATTTTACGGGGACAAGTAGCTTTGAAGTTGGTTCAATAGTTTTCTGCCTCATGTGCCTCCCCTAGCACTTCTGATTTTACAGCCACATCTCTTTATCATGTAATAATGCTCTTTGCTCCCTACTTTGCACCTTTTTTGCCCTACAGGAAACCAACACTGCACAAAATGCTGTCAAATAGGAAAAATGAGAACTCCCCACCCATTCAAATAATTATGGTGATCTCAGATGTTCCATGAAATACTGCTGACATCTAAATTTAAAAAACAATGATGTTTGCAAGATTTTTAATTCTGTTCTTTAAATATTTTTGTCTAGCATAGTTAACTTTTACTACCAGAAGGTATGTATGACTTAAACTCTTTCTCCACTACCTGGAGCAAATTTGACTCCAAACCACCAGGTCCATGGCATGATGGAATGATGAAAGACATGCAGGAATGTAACTTGGTTGTTTTTCTTACGCAGCACAAAAAATATCTGAAACAGATTTTCAATGAACAGAATGTTACATGACATAATCAAGCCCAACATACTTACAGAAAACTGTATGCATCAATGCTGGTTGCTCACTACTACAGATTTAAAAATTCTTCACAGTTGCAGTCTTGGGAAAAGAAGGGAAGCTAAGGCTCTGGATATGCAGACTATTTAAAAAAAAAAAAATGAAACCAGTATGTAAAATCCACCTCTGGAGCCTCAAAAGCCAGGGCAAGTTTTGAAAGCAAATGTCCAAGATTGAGCCATCACCTACGTGTGCAACGGCCAGTATAAGATGGACTTGCTTGGATTGAGAAGTATCTAGAAGCATCAGATTTTATGTCCCCTGGACTACTAAAGCAAGGCCATTTGAGAAGATTAACCAGAGGACTAGCAACAGACAGAGACAGTAGAAAATACTAAGTTAGAGAAATAGCACTTTATTATGAACACTGACTTAGCTACCCTTGGAAAAAGGCAGAATTGGACTGAAAATAGGTAGATATTCATAATCGATATTGACTGGCCACTTTTTAAAGGACAGACATTGAGGGAAATGTTGAAGGAAGTATTGAGGGAACAGAGAACAAGAAAACCATAAGAAGAAGTCAGGTCATGCAAAGGGTAGTATCAGATGACAAGCAAAGGAACACAGGAGAAAAGAAGTCAGGGAAAACATTTGGAAACAGCTGACTTAAATATAGCAAAATTACTTTTGCAATAAAACCAAAAACCTGCTGAGAAACAGGTACCTGATTTGGTGGATTCAAACAAAACACATGTTTTTAAAAAAAGAATTTTTGAGGCCTAGGACAAATTAAAAAGGAGCAGGCTAACAGGGAGTAGTAAAGGTAAATAGAGGACTAAACTTGTCAAGCTTTTCCAGCTTTAGCATTCTTGGCCCTTCCATTGCCATTCCATTTGGCTCAGTCAGTAAGATGTTCCAGTGTTGAATCATGAGTATTTGCAAATGAAAGCTAGATGGCTAACTTTGCTTGCAGGGCGTAGAACATCCTAACTACTCATGAGTCAGCTCCTGAATCACCACTATTGTGCCCCACACAATAAGGCAAACGAAATTGCAGCCAATTCCAACAGTCAGAAGCTGGTCGGAGAACAGCTAAAGCACCACTGCTAGGTGTCAGTCTTGGGAGGAAGGGAAGACAGATGGCTGCTGGTGGTGAGTGAGGTCTGCATTCTGCTTCAATGCATTGATGCTCAGACTTTCTTTGAAACAAGTTAAGAGAGCCTTCCTGATATCAAACACATCTATAGTGACCAACAAGGCAAGGGAACTTAGAGAATGTAGGTATGGCAATTTATGCTGCATTCAGAGCTGCTGATGCAAACATTTTGCATGTGAAAGATAAAATCTCAAGATGACATGGGAAAAAAATTCAACATGATCAACACCATGTTTTATCTGCAGTGCAGAGAAAAGCATTGCCATAGCACAACAGGTTCGTGTACTCAGTTGTTAAACAGACAAGTTGTCAGGGCTTCCTAAATTTTTAAAGGTGTGTTCTCTCATTAGCATTTTTTCTTGATAATAAAGGAATGATAATGTAAATGGACAATAAGATGAGAAGAGATAATAGGGGTAAACACCTTGATGGTATTCCAATAACTGAAGATTGGAGGGCTAAATAAAGAGCAATTTATGCTCCCAGCCCCCAACAGCACCAGTTCTTCTTCAGTGAAAAGGAAACATCACTACTTCTTTTATTAGACTACAAATACTTACAGTGTCTAATAATTCAATGAACTTGGAAAAGTAGTACAGCCAACAAGTTCGTACCATCTGCAAGAGCAAAAAGCAGAAACTGTCAAATCATAATAGTCGTAACATAAAACTAAGCAGCTGCAGGAAAAATAAATAACTATAAAAAATTATTGGGACAAGTAAGTGGTGTCACAATGTTGACAGAAATATTGAAATTTAAGTCTCGATTACTTTGTTTTGTTTTTTTTTTTAACAGGAGGAAAAAATTTTGAAACCAAGAAGAGCAAGGCAACAATTACATTGCCTCTTTTTTTTTCCCCCAAGCAATCAACTCTCCAGTTAACTCACATGCTCTACATTATGCAAGAGGGCATTTCCATTTAGTGCATTCCACTCTACAGCAGTGCATCTGGTTGTTCAAAAAGCATTTCCAAAAATAAAGTCAGCGTAGCATGACAATTCAGCTTTGCTTTTAGCAACTTACTCTTAGAGCTGTAGGTGACCTCGAGTAGTCAACGATATCACACCGGAATGAGTACCCTGTGGCCCAGCCCGACATAAGAAACTGGAGCAAATAAAAAGGCAAAGATTTACTTTATGTCTTTTGAAAATTTCATTAATTTTGGATTACTTTTGCAATCAGTAAGCAGGAGGGGAAAACAATATTAAAAACTTGTTGAATCAGCAACCTTGTCAATCATCCACATCTGTGTGGGCCATAAAATCCTCTGCTGTTGCAGATTAATGAATTTCTAGTTCCAGGACCACACCTACAGACAAGAACTTTCTTCCTACACCCATTATCTCAGCATTAGTAACCGAAGAGGAGAAACAGCTGCATCTCAAAACCAATGTTAGAAAAGCAACTTACTGTGTAAATCAGACCACAAAACCGAATCAAACATTTTGAAATTTTTTGTAAATTGCTATCATGGCCAAATGTCTTAATACTGAAAAGAAACCAGCACAACATCTTAATACTGAAAGAAAACAATCACAACAGAAAAATATGGCTTAATATCGTTAAACACAACAAATGAATCAATATGTACTGTGTTTTTAGTAGCCTAGTTTCTAAAATTTTGGTTAACTAAACTGCATGATTCAATTAGTCTTTCACTGAGAGGAGGGATAAGAAGCTGGGGTTTTACAGTAAAGAGGACATGCATAACCAAAGGACTCTATGTAACAAATGTAATTTAATCTTTTATCTTGGAATATATTAAAGTCAGACAAGAGCAACATTGTTAATATTACACTTGGCTCACTGCCGCACCAGCCACTAGAACTACTGCGTCTTATATCTATTTATGAAGTGCATCTCATCCATTGATCATCATCATCCACTCATGCACGACAGGAGGTCGTGCAATCAAACAGATTGACGGGTTTAGCCTGTGCCTGCAACAGATGTTAAACTTCCTAAAAGAATCAGTTGCTTAAATAAAACAAGATTTGAAGCACCACCAAGACAGCACAATCCTTAAGCACCCACCCAATGGCTTGGATCCAAAGTGGGAAAGAATCAGCTTTTTGCTGGGAGCCAGACAATAGCAGAGATTCAATCTGTTACGCTCAATCCATGCAGTCTTTCATTAAATTTTAACATGGAATTCTTGACAGCAGATTAATTGGACAACAGAAGTTTAGGGGTTTTGTTGTTGTTTCTGAGTGTTATAACCAAACCCAAACTTATCATTAAATCACAAGTTTGGTGATTTTTCAAATCAAAGAGGAAATAATAAATGTGTGCATCTTGCCCACGACATATAGCCTTCCACCCAACAGTCATGACACAGAGTAGCTGCTGCTGCAGTGCCTGTAGAATGCTGTTAAAAGAATCGTCAGGCAGTTCACTGTAATTCATGATGAAATTTCTGCAAATTGGGCTGAAAGAAAGATATCCTGCTAATTAGGCATGACAATCTGGCAACTTTTCATTAACAGTTTGCCACACTTAAAATAGCCACATAACCGGATTTAACACAAAAAGGGTCAGTACTAGCATATCAATGTTTCACTAAGCAAACGTATACAGCTATCATTTACACAATGCTACTGTTAAATAGCTACACTTTAAAAAAACCACAGCACCAAAGAACAACAACCAAAAAAATCAAACATAACCCCAAAACAACAGTTATCTAGCTTAAAAGCTGGTTCTAAATTAAATCTTCTACTTAGTCTATCGCATTCATGGTTACAGATTTTTAGGTCATTCAACCCATGACCCTATGCAACTCATCAGGCTTTCCCATTTTGAAAGTCTAACATTTGCTTGAGCTATGAACTATAGCAAAAAATTCCTATTGAGAAAAAGAGCATTTACCATTTCTGGGAGGGGAGAAAAATAAAATCTGAATGCTAAAGTTTTGCATGTTGGTTTTGTGGGGTTTTTTTGTTGTTTTGTTTTTTGTTTTTTTTTTAACTGGTGAAGATTGCCAGATTACATATTGTTCTCTTCTGCTTTAAAAGGCAGATCTAACTGAAGATTATTCTGTAGTAAACATACTCTACACAGCGTGTGAAACATCAGTGTTGACTATCACGTAGTAAGACAGAAACAACTACAAAAGACTAAGAAAAAGATGTAGTCCACTTTAGCTGCCAGAGCCTGGGGAAATTCACAAAGTTATAAGGATTTTTATTTTTGTATACTATACACAATTACACATAGAATATTTTAAAGTCTGCCTTTCTAGGTATGAATTATTCCCTTTTGTCAAGTATCAGCTCAATCAGTTTAGCATATTGCCTGGAGAAATGTAACTAAAACAATCAGAATAATGTTTTTTTGAAAATTGCATAGCAGGAATTACATTAATACATTTATTAAAAGTTAGCAAGAGGACAGTTAGATACAAAATATATAAATGTGTTACAAATAAAAGTAGTACTTACTTCATAAGTCATATATAGAGAGAGCGCTACCACACTAAAATTGTAAAATGCCATTATCTGCCTGAGTTCAAAAGGTTTTTTATTTTCCATGAGTCTTGGTCCCAAGGAAGTGACAAAATAAATGTAGGTTCCAATGATAAAGGTTGTTGGAAAAGGTGAAGACATGAGCGGCCAGCCTTCCAGTCTTGGATCTAGAGGGGGGGGGAAACATAGAAAAGAAACCTGATCTTTCCAGTACTTATTAAATCCTAAAACGTCTACAGAAAGATACTTAATTCTTAACCCTTTAGGTTTTGCTGTCACTGATCACATTCCAGAGTCCCTTCACCTCAAATCCATACCAACTGGATAACATGATTTAGCACCTGTAGGATTCAATGCTTCTTTGTTCATTTATTCTTCACACATAACTAAGAGGAGACACATAAGAAACCTCATTTTTGGTCTAGAGCTCTCCTCAATGAAAAGTCCACGTTTTCACACATGAACGGGGCTCTGAGGGCAGCACAGGAAGGCGAGGCATGAGCAGGTCACCGAGGCTGCATTTCCATCTGAGACTTCATTCAAGGTCCTTGAGCTTTATAAGCAGTACTGCATTAGAGATAGTAAGTATGGGGATTTTAATGTTAGAAGACCTTCTGTCCCATCAGCTGGTGTTCATAGCTTAGCACAGGAGGCTTCTGCCTATTCAGTCCAGACACGTCACCACTTTCACAGCACCACAGAACGCACTTTCATATTACAGGCCTCCAAATGGCAGAAGTGTTGCAAGTTCCCCTCCAGTTGTCCCAGAAAGAAGTATTGCAGAGTCCTTCTCCTACGCACACACTGCTCCCACTCCCTCTCCCAGCAGCTGAGACTGGCAGGCGCTCCCTCTGAGCTTCACCATGATCCCACTGCACCTTTCTGTGCTTCATCACTGAGCTCACCAAAGACTTCAACGTTTCTCCATAAGCAGGAGAACCAACGTGAATTTCACGTATTTTTTTTTTTAAATATGTATTTTTCTAATTTTTATAAATTGACTTTTGGAAGATTCATTTCTGAATGATCCCAAACTTAACTCCTGACTTAGTAAATTGCTGCTTTCATGGTTTGCTGCTGTATTTTGGGGGTGAAACTACACTACTCCAATTCTTGTTAAATGCTTAGTTCATCATCAAATGTCTTAAGTCAGTGATTTTCAACCCATAGCATTCAAACAACATATCACCCCTGAGACCCTCTGATATTGCTTACAGCCACTGGAAGTTTTAAAACAGACTGAGAAGGAAAGCACATTATAATGCTGCTCAGAGCCTGTAATGTGCCCTGTGCTGGTGTCCACAGACCAACAAGGATTGTAAACCACGACACTGGGCACCTGTATGTGTTGGACTGCTAGAGAATCACCATCTCTTCACAACTGGCTGATTTTTCTGCATCCACCCCTTGCACTGATGCTACCAAAACTTTCTCGTTGGTCTTGCCAACCTGATCCTGAGAAAACCACGTCTAGCCACTGGCAGTACATTACAAGATGCCAAATACGAGTACTGGTAGGTGGGAGACGAGGAACTCAAATTCTGCATGGACACTGCAGCAGAAATGCCGTGTCACCCAGCTCCATCCTAATTCACTTCACCCTGAGAGTTATACCAATAAAACTCCCTTCCCACTCCCGTGTGGTTCTACAGAATGAGAAAAATCGTTCTCAGCTATACCGGAAAAAATAAATTAATAATTGTATTGATCAAACCTTAACTGCTTCTCAAGTTTTGCCCAGGAATCTGCTAATCCCTGTCACTAAGTGCCTACCATGGTGAGGGACACTCAGGGGTACCACTGAAACAGATGGGTTTTAAGAACGGCAGAACAACAACATTAAAACAAAGCATGTTTAAAATCCTCATACCAGGTGCAACAAGAGGCTAACATTCCTTTTAAAAACAGAACTGTGACAGAGTTAAGTATTCTGAGGATTAATTTCAAGAGTTAGTTTTCAAGATACTGAAACTTATCGGGGTTATTGTTTCTTTTACTTTGCAAAAAGCAAAATTCAGTAACACCATGCGCCTAGCTCAATTAACTGATAAAATACCATTGCTCAGTAATGAAAAAGAATTAAAGCCTTATGTTCAGTAGCAGAAGAAAAACATAAACTATATATTCCCACATGCCAGAAACTCTTACAGAAGAATCACTGTCTGCACTTTATTTAGTCTGACGTTTTAACCATAAACTAGCTCAGTTTTACTTTTTTTTCCTTTTTTAGAAAGCAGAAACTAGTCTGGTTCTTTATAGCTAAAGATGTCAGTATGTAACCTCACAAGTCTTAAAAACATTTACAGAAAGACAAAGGTACTTCAAGTTGATAAACAGTGCACCTAGAATAGCTACACATTGCTATTCAAAATTATTGAAAGTTAATAAGTTTTAGATTTAAATGACTCACCGGCATCTTTAATCCATTCATCATACAGTAGTACAGCCTTTGATGTCAGATTGCTAAAGGCCATTTTCACTTGATTAAAATTTTATGATGCTGCCTGCAGGAAAACAAAACAAAACAGAAATATGGAGTTTTGTAATTAATCAAATAAAGGTCAGTAAAGCATTTTAGAAAATATTTTCAGGAAACAGAATGGTAAAATATAGAAAGGGCTAACAAGGACCACGTGTGAAATACAGATCAGGGAGCATTAACTGACCACATCACACTATGCCTGATGCTAATGTATAGCTGAGCTGTTATGCTCAACAATATGATTTTGTAATCTCTACATACCAAACAAGGTGCCTTTATGCCATAAACTGTTATCTCCAGAAACCATACTGTGGTTAACCGTTACAGTTAAGGGAAAAATATAAATAAAGAGCAGCTGCTTAAATTCATTTTTATAGCCATCTCCACCTGAAGCTCAAGTCACTGATACGTGAAGAAGTTCAGCTTTGCAACATTTAATTTGAAAAACTTTTAATTTTCTAACTGAGAAGTATTTCTAAGGTAGGTAGCAAGGAGGAAAGGTGCCGATACGTCTGTATACTCCTTTTAAACACAATAATTAGCTATGTTATAATTAGTACGCAAATCACACTCTGATGAATCAACTGTTTCCACATCAGGATCATGAAGCGTCATAGTACCACCAGTAATACCATTAACTCGAAAAAATTATCCAGCACATCCAGTTTACAGGCAGCGCCACCCACATACATAAAACTCTTCAAAGAAGTATGCTTATATGAATACTAATTTTTGCTTCAAAACCAAGTACTCATCAGCCCTTCCCTTTCCTCATTTCCCCCAAGAAAATACTTTTTTAAAAATCCCAACAAATCTGAAGGGTGCCTCTCCTGTTCCCACTCAGTGTCTCACTTTGCCATGCGATTTCTCTCCACACCCCTGTGCAATCTTCTTCACACTGTGTTCACCTTTGTTAGTCCAGGCTGCAGGGCACCTTGACAACCACCTCCTCTCCTCTGGCTGCCCTTCTGCGTCTGCTCCAGGCTGCAGGTCTGGAGAGCCAGTTCTGCCCTCATGATGGTAATGCATCTTTCTCCTCAGATCTTCCCCACTATCATCTTCCCATTTGCCCTCACCTTATCTCTCCTGCAAAATAATTTCACCCTTATCACCACTTCTACCAGTACCTCCTGTTCAACGCCATTTCGCAGGAGTTTTTAGGCACCTCAAAGTATGCTACAAACACTCTTCATTGCGAGAGGCAACACAGACAAGCCTGCCTCCATCAGAGTTCATCTCATCTACTTCTTCTCAGTTATTTTGCTAGCCACTTGTTTTCTTGCTTGCACTTCTGTCCTGTGTGTCTGTACATCTGAACCCACCATAAATTTCTTGTTCAGGGAATATTCCCTCTGCAAGTCTCTCTAAAGTTCATGTTTTCCAGAAATACCATTCTCCAGCATCAGCATTTCCCAATGCAATGTCACTGCCTTTATGCTGACCATTTTCATATGCCTTATGTTCATATTTCAATTTTTGCTACAAAGCTCTATGTTTATAAAGGTGCTGGCGAAATCTGAAGGAGCAGAGGACATCCTCTTCCTTTTCTAATGGAAACTTGAGTGGCCCTTTTCTTTTTGGCAATAGCAATCACACAAGAGAAAAGGACTTTAAGGTCAGAGAAAAATTATAAATAACCCTGCCATCTTGCTTCATGAGATAAACCATGGATGATATCAAACCTTTTAGACCCAACCCTGTCTCGAACACCAGATATCTCAGATTGTCCAACTATGTCAACCAGGCAACTCAGCTGTAAGTAACTGGTGCGGAAGGGAAGTGCTAAAAATCTGTATATTATAAATATTTATTTTATTAAAATAGATTGATTACAATAAGTTATCCTTAAAACCCAGTATTCTGCCCATTTCAGCCTCATGAGAACAGTCTATCAAGAGGCAACTCATGGCAAACATATCGTGTTCAGCAGCTATAATGATATTCTACCAAAGCCTACAGACACCTTGTGCACAGTACAGTTCAATATTTCAATAAAAATATAGTCACTGAATACAAATAATCACAATACATTTAATCAGCAATTCAACAACAGTTTGCTGATTTCATTGCCAGTCAGTCTTCCTGCCTTCAAGCTAATGAAGATGTGACTGGAACTCAGACTGGCTAGCTCAACATGCTAACCAAAACCGATGTTAAAGAAGTAAAGTACTGCTTCAAAACATGCTCGCAAAAATCCAGAGAATTCTGGCCTGGATGCTGGCTCAAAATGAATTATCAGTAATTACAGGTTTGAGGGTGTTGATTGACTTTTCCTCCCTCACACGGTGCAAAACGCTCAGCTTGACAACTGCATCCTCACAAATACAGAATTCTTTACATTCATCTGCTAGACCAGTCGACACTGCATTCATTTTGCATGAGGAGGCCGACAAACACGCCATCGGTGTTTAAATAGCACCCTTTACATCTGGTAGGCACTGGACCAAAAGCAAGCTTTTCACCTGGAACCAGACTCTATTTCCAACAGACCACTTCTGCTCATAGTAGCAAGGCAGACGACGACAAGAAGGAATCCCCACGTTTCCCAGCCCCTGCCATACTGATGGAGGGGCATTTGTCCCACCTCTCCTGAACCCAGCACTCGCAGCTCTTCTGCCTTTAAAACATTTCAGAAGAGCTAAGGCAGTAGAGGCTTGTGGCCCACAAGGGTTCTTTTCTGTTCATAACCCAGCAAGCAAGACACAGCTCCACAGCAGCTGCTAAACTTATTCTGAAAGTTTTTGCAGTTTAGTTACTGTCCTTGAGAGAAGGATGTACCAGGCAGATAGCACACAGACGTACCAACTGACCGTTTATTCTGAATATAATGGTAAGTACAGTAAAATAAGTTAAAGCTGCATATTCTAAGAGCAGTTATTTTCTTAACTAGCTACTTAGTTTTCCTTTGGAAGTCCATTTCTATGAATAATTGTTTGCATTGATGTTAGATTTTCAGGTTTTTGTTTGTTAGCTACTTACAAGTAGGGTTAATGGCAGTAAGGAAGGTATTTTGACTTATCCTATTACTTCACACACAAATTCATATGTACAGGAAAATAATATGATCAAGGCTTGCTTTTTAAAAAAAAAAAATAATAGAAGAGTAAAAAAACTTCACGTACCCATACACAAGATAAACAACTAGTTTGTGCTTCAGCAAAAAAGCAAAATATTTTTGAAATACTATTTTTTACAGTACAGCTGTGTTGTTAAGAAGTAACCTGATAAAGCTTTGACCATAACACAATCTCCATAACATTTGGCAGTTTTTAAGTCTACAGAACTTATCATCTAAATGTGAGACTGGAAATATTTGGCCTGAAGGGACAAAGGCTTGGGGACAGAGAAGGCCATTTGTTAAATTCACAGCTTTAGCTCTTCATGCTGTAAACTCATCTGCACATTAAGCATTTGCATAGCCACAGTTCAATCAGGAAATTAGATATTTAGTCTACATACCCGCTAATACCATACTTACAGTATCAGCACATTGGCATTTCCACTTTCTGCTTCTAACAAAATTTAAAAATGCAACTAAAATGCATTAACAGTAGGGAATTTTCTTTTTTAAAATAGAGTTTCTAGACTGTAGCAACCTCTCAAAATTAGGGAAGTGACATTAGCAAGCGAATTTTCAAAACTAGGTTATTTTAAATGACATATTAGAAGCAATTTACATTAATTTTAAAAAATGAAGTCATTTAAGTTGTCTGCCCAGCTTGAAAAGTTCTAAAGACGACACAGGTGGTCCTCTGAAGCCCACACATTTGGAAAAACAAGCACTGAAATCACCTCAAAAACCTATGCAAGGTACTCAGCTTTTAGAAAGAAATCAGCACTACTTTTCTTCTTTTCTTTATACTTAAAAATGTCAGTGGAAGCATTATTGTGCAGCTAGGTTCAAGCCAGCTGTGATAATATAATTTCTCAAGATACTTTTAAACAAGTGTGTCTTCACCATTACAATAATAGGGGGTGTAAGTAAAGGCAAATGAGGGAAAGGGCTGTGCTAAAAGAGCAAAGTCATTTGCTGGCCTCTGCTTCCCTGCAGCTCAGCAGACAGAGCCCACTCACTGCAGCTGAGTTAAGGCATGTGGGTTGGGAGAACCCATTTCAAATTGGACCATTACCTTTACTGGAGAGGTAAGCGTAGATGATAAGATCATTTTCACTAGCCAAAAATGCCACAAGTACCACAGCAAACCATATGAGAATGCCTCACGATGACAAGTAGTAGGTAATAAGTTGTTGGAAGTGCTCAAGTTCTGTTAGCACATGAAACTATTAGTGATTCTTGTAATGGGAATTACTGGTATGCCTCAAACATTCCTTATTTTCAAATGAGAGCAAGAAGTTTCTCACATTCCTTTGCTTAACCCACATGAAAGATATTTGCCATTCTTGGTGCTTGTTTATTCCCCCCTACATAGTTTTTAAATATTAAAACAAATATCAACATTTGCTTTTAAACAGTAATTTTACAGCAAGTGTTTTATGTTGATGGCTACTGAACCAAACAAGTGAACAAAAGAACCTGACAGAAAACCAAGCAAAATTAAACAATCCAATGCAAGCTCTGTCAGTCCAGAAAACAAGTTGTAAAAGTCAGTGGGAACTTCAAACACTTTAAAGCTAATTATTAGAAAGACAGACAAGTTACTTTTACAGGGACCTCTTGGCATAAGACTGGAGAATATGACAATACGGGACAAACTTCAACAGGATATTTTCCACCCAAGGCAGGTCCCAAAAGCAAAGGTTCTGGGGCATCAGCCCTGGCCTGGCAAGCACATAACGACAGGTGGACCCTCCACCCTACAGAGCCCGTAGGAAGATGGGGAGAGTCTGCAAGAAGAACTGACCCACGCAAATTCGATTTCAAAATGATATCTTAGGAAATGACAGTAATACTGGCTTACATATTCAGACACAATTATGAAACTTCCATGTTTCAGAATCACTTGGTATACTGTTGTTAATTCTGCTGTTGAAGTTCAGAAGGTAATTAAATCAGGATATTTCAAAGATCATATCTTTAGCTTTACCTGGGAACTACCAGCTCTGCCCTTCCTATTTCCCAAGGCTGTGTGCTTACATAATTGCAGTTATTTTAACTACATTACTCCCTTATGCTGCCTGGGAAACAAATACAAACTGCCTATTACATTACATGGATTACTCACCTATATTCTGCAACAAAGTTTTAAACTTTAGCTGGGTGTCGCCTGTTATGGATTTCCCTGAGTCTCCATCCTTTTTGCCTTCTCTCAGCCACCCAGCCCATTTTTTGAAAGTTTCGTTTCAAAGACAAGTTGGCTACATCCTGTTTATTATTAGGTGGCCTTCTCTTTTTTCTTTGATAATATTGCTTGTAAACACTGTTCCTGTTAGATGGCGGTTCTGCCCGAGTGAGTGATAGAAGGCAGTCAAGATAACTCTATACAACAGAGGTACCAAGAGAAATTTCCAAGTTTTGAGATATGTATTAGTTAGCTGTTACCTTGACCTAAATTTCAAACTTTTTGAAGCCAGTCCATTTTAAAACACAAATCTTAACTGCTTAGAATGCATCAATAATCTCTGTGTATAACATTTTAAAGTAGACAATGGGGAGTGAAGAGCAAATTTCAAAATTAATATAAATTCCTTTTTTTAAAAGGTGGGCATCCTAAAAACAGATGAAAGAGGTTTAGAAACTATATTAGAAAATCTACTTGTAAAATTCCCCATTGGTAGTATTCAATAAAAGATCTAATACTTACCTTGTGTAGTCATCGTTACCGACGTATTTACACGGTACCTCTTTATTTAATGCTTTGCTATTTAAACTAGCATCAAATCTGTCGTTCACCTACATGAATAAATTAGTCTGTAGGCAGCAGAACTAGCAAAAACACGTTTCATTTCACACTTCATATTGGTTTTCTGCCAGACTAAGGGATTTCTCACTCTGATGCTGTCTAAAAGACCAATTTATATCTCCTTCCACACCTGCCTATAAATTGTTAAAAGAACTGATAGTGCAGACTTCACTGCAAGGCTGAACATTGAACAAGTTTTCCATGGGCCACGGGTACAGCCTCATTTTGTGCCCAACTCCCAGCCAGAATCATATGGACATTCTCCTGGTCCACCTACACTGATCCGGCCACCAGCAGCTGCTGAACAGCAAAGCCCCAGTGAGCAGACCCACTGCATCACTGCTGATCAGTCTGGTCCTCAGGCAGCTGCAGGATGAGCCACAGCTGCCCACTGACCCCACTCACCCAAGCTTAATCTTCTGAGAAAAAAAAGTTATTTTTCAATCAACTCTGACCTGAAAAAGCTGGACAGGTCTGAATGGACAAAGGAAACATTGAGACACGTGAACTGGGATGCTGTAGGCAGGGAGAAAGGTGGGAGCAGCAGCCCTGTCATAGATCCCTTTAAGCTGACACTGAAATCATATAGGGAAGACACAGGATCATCATGTACAGTCCTGTATAATTATAGACAACCACGTACTAGATCCATAGTCAAGAAGTTCACACACTGCACCTCAGCAAGTCATCACTCTATCCATTACAAGCCATAAGGGACGCACTACAGGACAAGAACTGAAGCCAGAAAAATTACATTGTGCTACAATAAGGGAGGAAAAGATCTGGCATCACCAATATCTTAAACATCTTAAATGCATCACCTGGGGTTGCAGTGAGGCACGTGAAAGTAATGCTAGGGACTAATGTCCCACATCACATCAAAAGACAGATCAAATACAACACTCCCTGCAACCGTAGCCTGGAAGGAAGTTCCTTTACAAGTCTGAACTTGGTTATCAGTTTAACTCAAGTATGAGGAAGACTCTGCGCAGGCCTCTGAAAAGATTCCCAGTTTCACTTGGGAAGTGAACACCACAGACATCAGTGTATCTTCCCCCACTTTTCTCTCCCTGAATTCCCAGTATTTCAGAGAAAGACAAAAACATAAGCAGGAGGAAAAATTCCTAGAAATCTACCTTGTTATCAGTGCTCCCCTGCCTTTACCAAAAACACTACTTGAGCATGTCAGCCATACTGCAGCCAACTGGTCTCACCTGCCTACTCCTCTGATGCAGTGGGTGGCTCCTGGACCCAACTTAGGACAGAAGCTCTTCTTGCTGGGCCCCCAGTGTCTGACTTGCACTTGGCTCCTTTAAGTTTTATTACAGCTCAGTGAGACCAGCTCACAAAATCACCTAGCCCTGCCTACACAGTGAGCCCTGTGGCACACATCGCATGACCACTTTCACCTAGAAGCCAAAATAAGGTTCACCTACGATGCAATTATTTTCATTAATGCAACCTCATTTCCCTTAGATAATGATACATCATTACCCTTATCAAAGACCTTTGACAAAGTATTGATTTAGTAATTGGGCCATATCCGACTCAGGTTAATCTTCTTACCTAAAAGTCTTAACAGATTCTCCTTTTTCCTCCTTGCTTAATATGTGACTAGAAAACTTTCTACAGCATTTCAATTTTTCTTTCAAGACCAGATCAACTAAGTTTTCAGTCACCTTAAACAGGTTTTCACAAAATGAGAACCAGCGGCTAGATAAGAGTAACAATCTAGTATTTTCAGCTGCACTACTCAGTCATGCTAGCTCATACACCCAGTGTTCCCTGCTCACTCCTCTACAAGTCAACATCTTCATAACATGCTGAGTTTTTACCCATTCTGGTTTTTTTTTTTTTTCCCCTCTACAACAGAGACAGTTATGACATATATTTATCAGGATTATTTACAGATGTGGCGTTTCTATAGTGCATACACATTGTTAGTAACCAAGCAAACCAGAATATAAAACTCTGTAAAGAATTAGAGGGGTAAGGAATGGTATTCACCTGCACTGCAAAGATAGCATAGCCAGGGGTTTTTTAACCTGCAAAGAAAGTATATTATTTTTAAGACACAATTTATAGGTGAGGTCTAAGAAGGTAAAGGGAGTGCAAGTGCTAAGTACTTTAAATTAAAGGAATCAAAGATGTCTGATGACATCAAAAGTTTGCATTTTGGAAGACTAAGAATGAACGGGCTTTGTAGACACATCCACAAAATAGGACTAATGACATTTAATGTCTTCTCATTGTCGTGATGAAGATGGCTTGGTTTAAGTACACACTCTAGTTATTTGAATACTTTGACAAGACTCTTCAACTTACTACCAGACACCCCTTTTAATGTGAAGCATATGGAATGAAGATAAGAGCATCCTCGTATCAGTTATCAATACACCTTTCCCAGTATACCTGACAAAGGGCAGGCCACGAGCGAAACAGACTCAACGTTGGCAAGATTTGTGATGAGTCTAAAGTTCTCCCCTCACTGTGATACCATTACTCAAAGTGTGTATCATTCGTGAACCTCCATGTAAGACAGCTTAGAACTGATTCCAGTTATGAGCACTATTGCTTGTATCTACCTGCCTGATTAAAGTTACTCACGTGAAAGCGACATGACTGAGACCTTCAGCAAGCAAGCTGAGTCACTGAACTGGCTCCATCATATCATCTATTAACTCATTAACAGTTAAGAGTTAATGTATATCAGCTAACTGCTTATGAGAATCTCATAAATCTCATTAATTACAATGGAAGCAATTTGCTACCAAGAACTGGTAAAGAACTTCGTTTGATTTTACCTATCACTTCATAATGAAGTAGATTGTCATTAAATAGTCACTGGGGGGGCACTCCACGGAAGGTAAGCAAAGGGAGAAATGCAGAGCTAGACTTCAGCTTTCAGAGATGACTCCTTAAAACAAATGGGAACAAGACTTGCTACACAGGTAACACCTTGCCAATCTAGCTAATACCACTGGGGGGAAAAAAAAAAAGCAGACAAACCTGCTTATTTCCAAAGTCATTTTGTAACCAAGTAATCAATGGTAATGTACCTGTAGCTATTCAGCACTGGGGAAAAATAAATACAGAAAAACTAGATCATAAATTTCCACCTGTGGTGGACAGAGACAGGGAGACGGTGCTGTCTTTTGTAATGTGAAAATACAGCAGAAAGGAGTTTCATAGGAAGAAGAGACACACAAAAAAAAATACCTAATTAGCTCAAGAAAACCATATTAACCTTAAGAAAAAAGAAGTGAGCACATAAAGTGAAAAATATTCATCATTACCAAAGGAGGAAATGTTTTTCTACAGTCATGTCTTGCCTATAACATACACTCAACACAGCTGCTGTTGCTGCCATGGTGCAAAGTCAATGTCATTTTACAGAACTTTTATTGCACCAGCTGTGATCTTGCTCGGTTCAGAATATTAGTAAGTAGTAATGCTGATAACACAGGTGTGGAGTTGCAACATGGTATTTTGCTCTCTCTCTTTAATGCAGCAATTTAGAAAAGCCGAGCTGCTCCCACACCACTCACTCGTGCTGACGTGGTCTGATTTCCTTTACCATTGTTTCCCACCGCCTTCCACTTGCTCAACCTACCCACCCCTCTGGGTCCTGGGCCGATATCAGAGGCAGTAAAATAATGCGTTCCTTCTGCTCCGATTTTGCTTGCATTGCATTAGGCAGGCATAAATTTTAAAGGCGGCTGACCTAGGACTGACACCTCCCCTTCTCTCCCCCTCTTTTTTTTTTGTTTGTTTTTTGTTTTGTGGTTTTTTGGGTGTTTTGCTTTTGGGTTTTTTTGGTTTTTTTTTTCTTTAAGCTACCATGCAGCATAGTGGACATGCTGTTGAGCACTGTAAACATCAGCAACTGCACCCTCCGTAGCCGACATGCTGTTGAGCACTGTAAACAGCAGCCACAGCGACTGCACCCTCCCTAGGAGGCTCTTCCAAAAAGAAAGCTGGAACCAGCTGTGTCGGCACCTTCTTCTGCAAGGACCCACACAGCGCAACCCTGAACTTAGGGAAGCGTGACACAGGCAGCTGCTGCAGAGCCAGAACGGATGGCAGAGCTTTAGGGTGACTAAAGCCATTCTAGAGGAAATCTGTGCTACGCGTGTTTTTAAACTTAAGTCTCAAAACACTCCCCCGACCCAAGGAAGTGTGCTGACAGTATCATATAAAAAGCTGCCACTCCCACGTTCAGTCTTGGCACATCAACTGCTGTTGTGAATGTGCTTTTTGGAGTGCTCCAGGAAGCTACTACACGGCCACATCCTAAATCTTTCCAGTCCAGAGCTGGTAATTTGTACAGCTGCAGCTGGAGGTTCCAAATCACTCAGGGATATGCAATGAGATATAAAAGCCTTAGGGTTGGGGGAGGTGGGGGGGGCGTGTTGTTGTTTAAATCAACATTCTTCAGCATGACGAAAGGCCTAGCTCATCACTACAAAATGCGCTCATGACCATTAGTGCCAGACAACCCATGAAGGTACATTGCACTGTTGTTTGGAGACTGAGGCCTCTCAGTCAGAGCAACTAAACAGAGCAATAAGAACGTGAAAAGACTCCTAATTTCTCCTGACACTCTTGGTTTTTCCTCCTGTATCCCAAAGATGATCTCCACTTTAAAAAATAAAATAAAAAAAAAAATTAACTTGACAATATCTATTGCATAACTGAAATGTAGTTTCAGAAATAGAGATGAGGTGGAAAAGTCAGATGTTTCCTA
The DNA here is from genome assembly GCA_033628505.1 of Tringa tobata. NCBI lineage: Eukaryota > Metazoa > Chordata > Aves > Charadriiformes > Scolopacidae > Tringa > Tringa tobata. The sequence continues at coordinate 3,298,186 of JAHREE010000379.1, forward strand.
GTAAGTGCCTGTTTTGGTCTGTACTCAAGGGAGGAATCACAGAGGGACGGAAAACAGACAGCAAAGAGACATCTAAATGTTGGATAGAGGAAATGACCCTGCAGGCTCATGCTGTAGTCAAAGCCACTTGTCAAGGTTGCAGTGTACTTAAACTTTGAGTCCGGAGATGAATACACGGAAATTCATAGAATCATAGAATGGTCTGGGTTGGAAGGGACCTTAAAATCTAATTCCAACCCTCTTGCCATGGGGGGTTATAATAAGTATATTGTAAAACCCCTTTTGATTCTGTTCAAAATTTGGATAAGCTTTTGGGTACTACTCAAGCCATTTTGGATGATGTCTACACTACTTCATGGTCAATAATTTTTCACAGCACCTTTTCCCTTTTGAGATGACTGCACCCCTTGGAGGGTGATCCAGTTTGACAGTGGCTGGGCACATGGTGTGAGCACAAGAAGAGGAGCACCTTTTCTCCCGTTCAGTACTAACTCAGTACGAACAGCAGTTCCTGAAATGCTCTTTTCCGCTTCTGTGCAGGTACTCCTCTAAGGACAATACAAGTGTTTGACTTCCAAAGGGTTCATGTCAAAGCCCTGGGGGTCAGGACTCACCAAACAGTATGGAATAGGAACATTCATAGCTGCCTATAAGCATTTAGAGAGAGGAAACATCCAGTCAAGGTGACTCAGAGCAGTCAAAGGCCTATGAAGGCAAAAGTGTTGCTCCAAGGTCAAAGCAGTATGCAGATGACAACTTAACCTCAAAAGCTTATGTGAAAGTAAAAATCTCCATCACCTAAAAACATTAACTGTCTTAATGAGTAAAAAGTGTTTTACAACTTTTTCTTAAATCGGGTCTTCTTATAAAAATCCAACTTTAAAAATATATCAGTTCTTTGTTCAATTTGCAAACAATCAACATGCAGGAGTTTATTTATCACAAAATACAAAGTAGAGGCTGATATTACAGGAAAAATATATTAATGATGTTATACAGCTGTGAAGGTTTACTTCTGCTCCAGAGCTTAGTTCCTTTGCTAAGGGGAATTTTAAAGAGTTTTCAATATTTCGCACATTCAAAAACAGTGTATAAGGCCACATTATGCAGGCTATGAGTTTGTAACAGTAGGGCTTTTAAAAATAATCTTAAAACACTGAATGATAACTTCACAGGAGAACAGAATGAAACACCACACTAATGCGCAGGTTTAATCACAGGTAGGTCGTAAGGATTTTCCATCTTCTATCAGTATTTTCCACTACATTAATGCAGGTATAATCACAGGTGTGTTGTAAGGATTTTCCGTCTTCTATCAGTATTTTCCACTGCTACAGTAAAATGCAGTTTTTACCCTCTTTCCAAGCATTCAGACACCACCCAGGACCACAAGACATTGCTGCAGTTTAATATAGATCAGCTCAGCCAGACAGCATGTGGCACTGCACATTTATTCCCCCCCCCCTTCCTGATCCTGAAAGATTGCCAAATACAAATAGCTCAAAAAAATGTATCCCATCAACAAAGTGCATTAGGCAATGGATGAATACAGAAATCACAGAAACACATCAGAATAACGCAGGAGACAATAATACTTCAAGCGCAGAAGCTTGGCAAGCAGCATAGTACTCAGCCTGATACTAATGTTCCTGTAAAACACCAGTATACAAGAAACAGAGAAGTGTCTAATAGCCTACTCAGCATGCAACAGCATTAAAGAGAAGAAAACTGGACTGTCTCCAGTACAAAGAAAGATTAGGCTTATATATAACTATGTAATTAAGTTATCAAAAAAAGTCTCAGATAGCACTTTTCACGTACAGGTTTTAGTGCTTCAGAGAAGCGGTCAGTGTGTTTGGTTCACTCTTTGCATGGAGCACTCAGTCACCAGAGGAAAAGGGGCACATTTTCCACCAGATAACACAGCAAAGCTGTGAACAAAACCGACGTGTTGGCTGCCAGTTCAATATTCCAGTTGCTATGCAAAACTACCAGGGCCATACAGCGCCGTCTGAGCCTAAAGCAACACTGCAGCCCTCATCACCCGGGCAGGTTTCTAAGCACAGTGGTTTCTCTCCTCTCTCTCTCTCTACTTCCTCACCTCAGGACGATTTTATTGTTCACACTCAAACCAAGGAATTTGCTTTCACCTACACCTGCTGCCTCCCATACACGTCGTTATAGCTGCAGGTTCATCCAGCTGACTACATCCAAAAGAGCGATGCTTTCCTAACTTCTTCCCAGGCTGTTGGCTCAACAGATGAGTCAAGGTCATATCACCTCACCATCTGTAAAAGCAGCTCTCTTGCTTATCACGAAAGTCTGTCTAGATTAAATTAAGTTTCTTCTGATGCTCCAGCAGCTTGGATGAAAGCAGCCGATAGCATGCAATCACACTTCACAAGAATACGTGTAAAGTCTCTGCAGGATAAAAGCGAGAACACCAAATTGCACAATTTCCACAGCTCCAGAGGCAATTTTCCATCCCGTACTTTTAAACGTATTTCAAATGGGGTATCTAAGCTGTTCTGTTTTGAAATACAGTAGCAGCCTCATTTCAACAGATTGGGGAAAAACTCCAGATCAAACCAGAACCCTAGGTAGTCCGGTCCATTTTCAGGAATCTTACTTCTGCAGTTTTCAGTTAAGTTCCCCTAATTGATTAAGTGGACCACCTATTTACAAGGAGCAGTTTCAGGATAATCTGGAATTCAGATGGGGGATTTTTTTGTCCCATAACATTTCAAACATTCATTAAAGGACTTGTTGAAGGGAGGCAGAGAATAGTCTAACAGCTCCTCTATTTCACACTCCCTCCTCCCAACCTTTCCCCTTCTCCAAAATGTAGGAGTCACAGTTAGAAGTTAAAAATGAGTGGACTTCCTGAACACCGGAGCTATGCACAGAAGCTAAGCACAAAAACTATTTACAGCCTTGCCTTACAGTTTTATCATTTCTTCACGTAGAAACAAACCCAGGCACACTCCTCTCTAACAACCTAACTTGGTACAGAACAAAAGCTGCTACAGAAACAGCGTTGTCAGCACAATAGTAATAACGCAAGTGACCAAAGGAATTAAAATCTTTAGCACAGTTTCTGAGGAGCACAGCTCACAAGTAGCTGTGTGAAAGGCCTAACTTCAAAGTCGACAGCGAACGCTGAGCTTCCCCCATTAGCCTCTCGGCTTTTGTACCCGGTGTCTTCTACGCATCTCAGGCACGAGACAAGGGTGGACGGGGCACTTCCAAAGTGCACTGCAATAATTTCATTAAGCTTGTAAATCTCAATCTGTAGAGTCAAAGTATCAAAAGCAAATCTTTTATTTCGGTCCTGAAAAGACAAGCCTGACAACTCTTGATTACAAACGCGATGAAAGAATGTATTTCATCTAGATATTTCCAGCTGTACATGTAAACAAACAAAAAAAGGGATTGGATGTTATAAATGCAAATACTGTAAAATACACTAAAGTGTACTGTACTACAGCATTTACAGTATTTTTCAGTACTTACTGAATCTAAGTAATTTTCACATGTACAGGAGAAGGGAACATTACCAGCTACTAGTTCTCTGAACAGACTATAGACATTTCCCTGCTGCCCATCCCCACCTAACTTGTAATACCACATAGTAAACAAATACCACAGTATTTACTTAACAGAATAAATGAGCACACCTGACCGATAACCCTTATACTCTTGATGCTTCAGCCAATACCTTTTCATAAAAAAAAAAAAAAAAAAAAAAAAGAAAACACCTGCAACATTTTACCAAAAGAGAACAACTGACCAAGAAGTTTCTCCTTCCTAGTCACCATATACTCTGTTCAGGTACTCATCAAAACACATCAGCTTCAACTACTGCTAACAATTTCCAGGCACTTTATAACAGAACAGGCAAAACTTAATTAAAAAAAAAAAAAATAATTAAAAAATCTACTTGTTACAGCAAATAACTTTCCTGAAAGAAAGGGCATGGTACCAACGTGAACCATACCCATAATCTGAAAGCATCCAGAGAAGCACTGAATCAGGTTTTTGTGACTTTGTTTTAAGCCATTTCAGGGCTGATGATACAATGTAAATTATTTCCAAATCAACAAACTGATCCTTGTGTTTCAGACTACAGCAAGAGTTGTCCTCTTCTGTTGTTAGAAAACAAAGAATAAAAGGAATAAAGCTACTCTTAGTAAGCTATGTTTTTATCTCAGACATACCCATAAGCCCAGAATGCCATCACTGGGATAGGAGCATTCTCTTGAATTCCCATCCAGGAGATACCTATAGAAACCTAACAACTTTTTGCACGATACATACTACTCAGGTTTTTTCAGTGCACAGTGATGCTCATAATCACACACATGGGCGAGGTACTGCTATAAGAAAAAAAAAAAAAAAAAAGGACCTTATTCAAGGCTCCAGGCACAGGGCCCAATGTGCAAGGCACCATAACAATAAAAAAAGATAATCCAAACTACAAAGAATTCACAATACAATTAAATGCACACAGGCAGCATGTAGGAATTCATAAAGCTGCTACAAGCAGCTTCTCTTGAGCATAGCCTCCTTGAGCAAAGCAAGTCTGACTCCTTACAGGCTGTTTGCAATCATGAGTGCTTTTAATGTTACCGACGTCATTTCAATCAACCTCTCCCCCCATTACTCATACTTGCTCCCACATCACTCTTGACTTGTGCTGGAAAAACTGTTTTTCTGGGTGCATAATTAAATAGATTGGGAAATGGATCCAGGGCAGGGGAGACAGCCTAGCAGAAAAGGAAAGGGTATTTTTAACCCAGACCAGTTCCTCAGTGCACTTCAGCACTGGCCTTCATCAAGGGATATACTGGCACAACAGAAAGGTGACAAGGACAAAAGCACTGACGATAAAAGAAATGCTGGTGAAAGTACATCAGCTTAAGTTGATATCATGATTAGAGCAGAGATAAAAGTCAGTGTTCATTGCTTTTGCCCTGCCACTTAAGAGGGGCAATCTGAATACCATTGCTCCTGGCAAATAATATGATTCATAGAGTTTATTGACACCTATATTTGTCTTCCTTGTGACACCTGTGCCACTCTGCATGTGGAACCCAGAGCTTGGTTTGGGCTGGACAGGGTTCACAAGAAGTTTTTAAGAGGTTAGGCTTGTCCACTAGCTCAGGATTTCAAAGTTAAAAGTGTGACCAAAGTTCAGTTCCTCAGATTCTCATCCAGAACCAAAATAACAACCATGACACCTACACACCTGTGCTGCTCTTAACTGTGTATTTTTTCACATCACTCAGTTTATGAATTACTTATAGGTGTTTTCTAGTCAACATCTTCAGTGGTAAAATGTGGTAAAATGTTTTGTGCAACCGTAATAAGCAGACAGAACATAAATAACAAAATACACGCAGGAAAAAAAAATTAAAAAAACCAAGACATACATCAACAGACACATAGAAAGCATTTTGTTACGTTATATTAGTAAAAAGAGACAAAAAATACTTAAGAAAATCATTCAACATTTCTGCGGTCAGCATTAAAACACTGAAACCAAACACAGGTAAAGAAAAGAGAAACCTGAGTTGTTCTGGTATCTCCCATCAAGATAAACTTACATATTTAATCTCAGCTGAAATAACATTTTACATTTTAGATTTCAACTAAGTATCACAAGGATAGAAAAAATTCTTAGCTGCTACATGACTTGCAACTTTGCAAAACTTCTTGTAAACTGAACATATGACAACAGGCTACAGAAAACAAAACTTGCACGACCCTCTGGCTTTCATTTTCTTGCTTTTTAAAGGAACTACGTAAAAAAAAGTACCATCAAGCTTACAAAAGCTTATCTGGACAGGCTGAATCAATGGGCTGAGACCAAGAGGATGAGGTTCAACAAGATCAAGTACCGGATCCTCCACTTGGGTCACACCAACCCCATGCAGCACTACAGGCTTGGGGCAGAGTGGCTGGAGAGCTGCCTGGCAGAAAAGGACCTGGGGGTGTTGGTCATATGCCGGCTGAACATGAGCCAGCAGTGTGCCCAGGTGGCCAAGAAGGCCAACAGCATCCTGGCCTGTATCAGAAACAGTGTGGTGAGTAGGACCCGAGAGGTGATTATCCCCCTGTACTCGGCACTGGTGAGGCCCCACCTTGAGTATTGTGTCCAGTTTTGGGCCCCTTACCACAAAAAAAGACATCAAGGTGCTGGAGCAGGTCCAGAGAAGAGCAACAAAGATGGTGAGGGGTCCGGAGCACAAGTCTTATGAGGAGAGGCTGAGGCAATTAGGGTTATTCAGCCTAGAGAAAAGGAGGCTGAGGAGAGACCTTATTGCTCTCTTCTACAACTACCTGAAAGGAGGGTGTATAGAGGTGGGGGTTGGTCTCTTCTCCCAAGTCACAGGCAACAGGACTAGAGGAAATGGCCTCAAGTTGCACCAGGGGAGGTTCAGGATGGATATCAGGAAAAAATTTTTCACCGAAAGGGTTATCAGACATTGGAATGGGCTGCCCAGGGAGGTGGTTGAGGCACCATCCCTGGAGGTGTTCAAAAGACGGGTTGACGTGGTGCTGGGAGACATGGTTTAGTGATGGTGTTGTGTTTGTTGTGTGGGTGTTTATTTTTGTCAGAGTTAGGTTGACGGTTGGACAAGATGATCTTGATGGTCCTTTCCAACCTAGAAG
>JAHREE010000379.1:3309556-3395845 GCA_033628505.1 Tringa tobata
CTCACCACCCTCACAGTAAAGAATTTCGTTCTGGTATCTAATCTAAATCTCCCCTCTTCCAATTTAAAGCCGCTACCCCTTGTCCTGTCACTGCTATTCCTGACAAAGAGTCCCTCTCCGGCTCTCCTGTAGGCTGAACTGAATTTGAACTGAATTTGACAAACTCTTGCAAATGTGACAAAGCTATCCAGCTAGGGAACTTCCATATAAAACCACCCATCTCAAGTAACAGTGTTAAAATCGCTAGGTCTTTCTACTATTAGGCAGCTGAGACTGGTGCTAGGCAGAAGTGAAGGAAGGTGCTCCAAAATTATGTGAAAAATGCGAAAGTATTTTGCATTTTCTACTATTGCAAAAGTAGAAGCAATAATCAGAACTGTATGAAAAATGTCTTTAAAGAGAATGTTTAATAGAGGTCGTGTCATGGCATCATATATATGTGATATGTATATATGTGATATATATACATTCTGTTATATTTGTATATATTTTAAAACATATATAATGTGCATATGCTACTGTCATGGGTGGAGTGATTAACTTTACTTGAAAGAGAGAAGTAGTGAAATATTTATTAAGGTGGAACAGTGATTTAACAAAATTTGTAGTAAATGCGACTGTTTTACGAGATTGGATGTCAAGGTACACGTGGTTATTCACTGCACAGAGGACACACAAGCTGTCAGGGAGACCCTCCCATTGAGTCACGAGGTTCAGAGAGGACCCCCTTGCTTTCTAAACTTCTCAGAGAGGAGTCCAGGTGTGGCTGGATCCAGTCCTAGTCCCAGACTCGGTCAACTGTTTATGTCTAAAGGATTGTATCTGCACAATCAATCCTTTTTATCACTTAGCTAAGATTTCAAAGTTTAGTGTGCCATTAGTCACTTACTGAGAATCTGTTGTGGTAAGGAATCTCTCAACCTTGAGGAGTAGAACCTTAAGCGAGCGTCCTCACAAAAGGGGAGATCCTGGTGTGCAGCCCACTGCCATACAGGAGAGCTCAAAGGGCTCTCGGGCTGTCCACTATTTATACAGTAAGATAATTGACCTCTAGTCATATTCTCATGGGAACAAAATATCTATGTCCCCACTGCAGACAGTGTTTTGGCTGTGTTGCCAGCCAGCCCCCAACATCCAGGTGTAACACGTCACAACTCCCACTGGTGGATATGGCTTGAACAGGAGCCAGGAGGGGAAGAGGGGAAAAAACGGGGAGAGCACACCACCACAAGTACATATACATTATATACACATATATAATATATATAAATATTATGCATATATACGCAGACATTATACAATACAGTTTATCATACACACAATGTGCTTCTCGAATGAAAACTGGCAGTAACACATCTCTTCAGAGTGTACTGCTTAAATACAGCCTGGTTTCAACTCAATCTATACCAGGAAGGAGAAGTAAATCACCTGCAAAAAGTGCAGTGCAGTCAGCCAAGGAAGCCTAATTAAACGTAATGAGAAAACTAAAGCCAACTCACTTGGCCACCCTATTCCCAAAATACATAATCTTGCATCACCAGATTTTTTGTTTTATTTTGTCCCATCTCTGAAAACAATATATGAAGTAAAACTCAGTCTCACAAGCATTGTGAATATAATCTCCAATTTAAAAATGCATAAATGTGAAGATTTAACTAATTGTTGTGTGGTGTGGATAACCATTGAGTGAACACTCCAAGCACACTCCATGACACTGCAGACAGTGCCTGTTCTAGACCCCACACTGTCTTACAGCTTTTCACATCTGAGAATGGTAATTCATACAGTATCTCCCAACTGTTTTGTTATGCAAAATCTATAGCTAAATTTTCATGAGTCAAATTTAAATGTATGTGTTGTTGACAGTGATGGGAGCAAATGTAGGAGCTGACACAGATAAAGCTGAAGGTAGTAGTAATCTTTTCAGGGTGCTGGAGGAACATTTATTATAAAATTTAAAAAGAAAAAAAGAATAAAGAAAAAATGTCAACAAAGGAGTGCTAGGGTTTAGCTACCCAAACTGACAAGTGCAGGAGCGTCTTGGTGCAATACACCAGAACAGTGCAGAGCTCTAGGAAGATCAGCAACAATAAGCTGTTAGTACAAACTACACCACCTCTAAATCACATTAATCAATGGGGATTGTTACCTGATTTAAAGTTTGTTTCATGCTGTTAGAAGGAAGTGAGTTAATTGGGCAAGCTGAAGATAAACCAGCATAGCCTAGGGAAACGCTTTGCTGCTGGTGAAGACTTAGCTGTGTATGTCACCGCACATGCCATGTCCTGCTCAACAGCTGCACAGGTGAGACTAAGACCTTTCTCAGGTGTGGCCTGGAGTAGCTGCTGATCTGCATTTTGTCAGAACACGAAAAGGACAGCTTCTTTATCCAAGCAGCATGGGGTGACACGGAGATGAGAAAACAGCTGTACCTCTCACACCGTTTTCCTGTTCCCTCGCTAGTGAGAAGACCACACTCTGGGACTTTGTGGGCTGTCGTGTTCCCTGAACAGGAGGAACAGGGGTGCCTGTCAAAGATGCTGGTCTTTGCTATATTCAGTGTCCATGCAACAGCTGCAACTAGTTTTGACGGTTTCCAGACAGTTTGCTGTGAGAATGCATTACAAAGGTAGTAAACCTGGGTTAAGGAGTGGGAAAAGACCTTCAAACCAGAGCCCTTGAGTCTCTGACATGAAAAAAACAAAGGACGAGAAATGGAAGCTTTACCATTATTTACAACAAATCCACTGTCCATGCTGCCTTGACAGGTATGCCAGTATTCACAGGATTCAAAACAACAGTAAAATAACACCAAAAAATTACTTTCCAAAATTGATTCTTGGTCACGCTACATGTACTTAACAAAGTATTGTGAAAACTTAAGCCTGTTGTAGATTTTTTTCTTCTTTTTTTTTTTTTTTGGTCATTTTTATAAAACTTCCTGCAGACAGGGTTGGGAAGACGAGCAGGAAAATAAAAGGAAATAAGTAGATAAACAAAAGAGCAGATATTCAACACCATCTCTGTGAAGACATTACAGCTTTCCCTGGTTGGGGTCCTCATCTGATTTCAGACAAATCAAGCTGTCTTTGTCCCATTCTCCCCATGACAGTAATGTCACCTGTGCTTGCTACAGGGACAGAATAGTAAGTTACTCTGAAACTGAAGATACCCACTTGTGCTCAAGGAAAGGTAGCCTTGAGGCAGGTGTGCTTTTCAACACAAAAAAGGAGCTGTAGGTAAGATATGTTTCAAATGGGTTAAAATAAGTACTGCCACTTTACCAATAAGGCCTCCAACAAGTTCATAAAAAAATCAACTGATTAAGAACTTGCTAGTTAGATTAATTTTTAGATAAGATGCTATCGTGGTTTAACCCCAGCCAGCAACTAGGCACCGCGTAGACACTCACTCACTCCACCCACAGCAGGATGGGGAAGAGAATCGGAAGAATAAAAGGGAGAGAAAACTTGTGGGTTGAGACAAAGACAGTTTAATAAGTAAAGCAAAAGCCACACACAAACACAAGCAAAGCAAAACAAGGAATTCATTCACTGCTTCCCATGGGAAGGCAGGTGTTCACCCATCTCCAGGAAATCAGGGCTCCATCACCCGTAATGGTTACTTGGGAAGATAAACGCTGTAACTCTGAGTGTCTCCCCCCTTCCTTCTTCTTCCCTCAGCTTTATATACTAAGTGTGATGCCATACGGTATGGTGTGGGATATCCCTGTGGTCAGTTGGGGTCAGCTGTCCCAGCTGTGTCCCCTCCCAGCTTCTTGTGCACCCCCAGCCTGCTTGCTGGTGGGATGGTGTGAGGAGCAGAAGAGACCTTGACTCTGTGTGAGCACTGCTCAGCAATAATGAAAACCCCCTTGTGTTATCAGCACTGCTTCCAGCACAAATGCAAAACATAGCCCCATACTAGCCGCTATGAAGAAAATTAAATCTACCCCAGCCAAAACCGGCACAGATGGTAAGAAGAACAGGCTGGGAATTTCAACAGATTTTGAATCTTGCATCATGATAGAGGAGTCTTTGTGGTTTGTACTGTGTTGTCATAACTAGGTTACACACATAAACAGGTTGGTTTTGAAACTGAGCCTCTTCACTGGCAATATAAGACATGTGAGGTAACAATTCGTGAAAAAGAAATCCCATAAGCTAATTACCAATCAATCAAACAGAAATCTACATTACATTTCATGGATAATTACACTTGCAGTGTCTCTCATACCTATAGTACTACCACGGATCAAGTATTTTAAATTAGGCATTTGAAATTAAGAAAAAAGAACAAATGGCAAAACAACAAAAAGAAAAACAAAAAAGCCTACCCAACCAACCAGCAACAAAATTATTCACTTATGTATTTGTTTTTCTAGAAATATTTGAAAAAGGCATTAAGGACGTCTTCCATTATATCGTGCTTCTTTATATAGGAATATGGACGCCCAACGCCTCGCCTGTATGAAAGGATGCTCTGTGCAGGTCTGTGGTTACATCCATGACGGGTCAGAGTCACAGAAGCCCATCTCGCTCGCAGTCTCAGGGTGCATGTTCACACAGCGCAGATGCTGCAAAGCTGAGGTGGCAGTCATGAAGAAAACACTGGGGAGTCACAGACCTGTTTTAAACTGAAGAGTTGAGGGAGCACCATCTGCCTAACTCGCAGTCGAAAGTTGGTTTATGCTTCTCGTCAGAGTGAGACAGACACTGACCAAAGCGCTTAAATCAACTTAATCAGCTTAATCAGCTTAAATCAGCTTAAATCAGCTGCATAGTAAGATTTTATAAGGACTAACCTGGAGCATCTTGGAGATTTTTTTTTTTTCTAGGACAGGTTACAATCTTCCAGTCCCTACAAATAATGAGCTGAAATTGTGCAGGAGAGGGAGTAAATAAGGGGAATGTGTGCAAACAAAACTTTTGGATTAGGTAAGAAACAGTTTCTCATAGAGATACTATTCTTATGGAAATCAGACTTGGATTTCTGAAGAAGAAGGCTGTCAGCTTGATCTTTTTCACCTGTTATTTGGGGGAAACGTTGTTTTTAAGGAAACAGGCTTCTACCAGAGAATATACCCAGTTGTCTCAAGAGTTTCTTTCTAAAGAAAACCAAAGCCATCAAGACCCTAAATGCTGGCGATAAGCTACACCCTGAAGAATAAGAATGCTCGGGGAGTGAAGTACCTGAACAAGCCTTAGTTTTCTGCTTATTTACAGCACTCACTGCCATCTTAGTTAAGTCAGTGATAATTTGGAGCAAGTTGATTGATTCAGGGAATTTTCATAAACTCTGTAATAATTATCAGCAAAGAATTGCCAAGAGTTGGAATTATTGTATATTTTGATCCAGAAGAATGGCTAAAAATACTACTAAGTGTTACACCTTCATCTTGCATAATCACAAGAAAGAGCAGTAAGTATTGAATGAGTAACTATTTCTGGTATTTCTTCATTTAACCACCTAACCCTGAAGCTGCAGCAAGTAACACTTTCCCAGTAAGAAGTCGAGGCACCGAGTTATCCATCGGCCCAGTGCAAAAGCCTGGGAAGATTACAGCTCTGTCGCACTAGGCTGCATACAACTCTTTTTTTCCTCCATGAAGAAGACAGACAGTGTTAGAGTATTCCATCCTCCATTTCCACAACTATTTTTTCCTCCGTGAAGAAGACAGACAGTGTTAGAGTATAGCAAAAACTTTTATTCAAAGCTTTACTTATTGTATCCCTCTTTTCAGCCCTCTGCCTGGAGGGGATGATGCAGAGTCTACCTCACACTGTGATTACCCAAACAACTTTATCCCCAGACCCTTTCCGGCTTGGTTCTGCCTGTGGTCTTCCCCTTCCTCTCAGTTGACAAGTTCATGGCATGGAAATAGGCGTCAAGAATATACTAATCTCTTGTATCTTCTCTCTTTGGTACCTTTTACACTCTTTCCAAGGGGTAGCAGAGGGTCCATGATCTGAGTTTTAAGACTTCAACAAAACAAAGTGAAAATGAAATCCCATGTGCAAGTAGCTAACCTGTGCTCAACAGTTCTCATTGACTTACATAAGTCTGTCCCTAGCCCTGTCCAAACAAAAAATTCCAATCCTTTCTACACACTCCTGACCAGCTAGCACAGACATGCATACATATCACTGTTTTTTCCTCCCTGAAGAAGACAGACAGTGTTAGAGTATAGCAAAAACTTTTATTCAAAGCTTTACTTATTGTATCCCTCTTTTCTTTAACTTTTACAATCAAATCTGACATTTTCACAGGAAGCACCTGAGCCACAACCATGCACCAGCAAGACAACACATGCCTTCCCATTGTGACTAAAGTTCTTCTTCTAAAGGACACACACTTACTATTACAACAGTTCACATAAACATACCTGAACTTCTTTTACTCTTCCAGCTCTAGTATCTGTAGTAGCATGACCACAGCGACAGCAAACTCAGAGCAAGTAACTGAAGCTTCCTCGAGGGTTGAGTAGACCCTCTCTGCACTGCCGAGCCTGACAAAGCTGAGCTGTACTTAATTGGCACCGTGGCAGGAGGGGAGAACAGAGGAGAGGAGATGACCCCATGAGGTTATCGAACAGTTGCTTGGACTAGTATTGGGCTGGGGAATTTTTCTGGCCTGGCTTTATTAGGGCTTCATGGAAAAAACCCGGTTCACCCCTTTACAGGACCACACAGATGCATTTTCATTGCCAAAATATCCTTGATCTTCTAGGCAGCCATGAGAGTGTCTTTTAAACAAACACTAACAAGCAGCACTACTGCTAATAGAGTTGTGATATCCTTACAGAAACACGCTGAGTAGTCTGACTTTTTTACAAAGTGCTTGAAATTCCTTTATTACTACTCATACTAAATGTCACTTGCAAGAGTTCAGAGCAATGAGCTTTTGCAGATAAAGATGTCTTCTTTACGTGTTTGGCAGCAGACAAACAGTGAGGCTCAAGGCAAGGCTTAAAGATGTGAATAGCAATGTGACTGAAAAAACACATTCTGTTTTGGAGAATCGGCCATGAAACCTACAGTGTTCCTTGAAGGCCAGTATAGAAGGAAGGTGGGGGAGAACCCAGCAAACAGACTAGTGAAACTTTTACTCTGAACTCAGTGAACCAAATGGTTTCTTCCAGAAAAGATCGCTATCTGCCTATTCTAGCTGAGAAATCAGATTTGTCGGTGAGAGATTTTAAATGCAACCGGGTATGTTGTTGCTACAGGGTGTATCCTGGGCCTGTATTCCCACTGAGGATTGTCTCCCAGGCAGATTGCTGTCATCTTCAACAGCTGCATCTGGGGACACGTTAGGTAACTGCATGAAATAGCATGCTTCGTAGTAGGTGCTGTCATTCTTTCTCTGCTCCTGCTGGCTCTTGGGGCTTACAACTTAAATAGGCCAAGAGCAAAAGGTGGAAGTGGGAATGTGGCTGCACATCAGATGGCAGAGCATTATTTGACTCTTGGGTGTAGGTGGGAGGTGAGAAAAAAAATCCTTTTAAGTGTACTTGTTTTCATATCTCCACCCATTTTGACATGCCTTTACGCTCACTCTAGGGTAGCCACAGGCAAAGTAATGAGTTATAAGAACAGCTCAAACAGAGATTGGCTGAGATTAATGCAACTCTTTACGGCGTGTTTAATCTTATTTAAAAATCCGAGTGTTTAAAAAAAAAGCTTACACTTCCTTAGTTGTTACCATTCAATGAATTGTTACTTCTGCATTAGTTTACAGCACGTTACTAGGGAATAATGCATAGACTGATGTTTTTGAGCTGGAGAAATTTTTGGGGCTAAATCTTCAGTGAAGTTTGCATGACCTACATTCATAGATCAGTTTTGGATGCAAAAAGGTACTGTTTGTGCCTGTGACACCTGCAAACACATAAACTGATGATTTTTAGACAAAGCATAGGAAGAATTCTGTACACTTAGAAACCAATGGTTTCTCTTCAAAGCTTAACCACTGGATAGTAGAAAATTATTAACTGAGTCTACTGGTCTTTTTCTGTGAACCTAACAAGGCTTCACAAGTACTTCTAAAAAATATTGTGAAGCTTTCTCCCTAGTCTCCTAGTCTCCCTAGTCTTTCTCATTCTCTTTCTAGTCTCCCTAGTTTTTCCTTCCTGACAACTATTTTCTTATCCAGAGACTTACTGTGGTTGAGGTAAACTGATAATGGCAAACTAATATATTTGATGTGCTCATCTTTTCTATTGAGAGATGCAGTAAGAGGAGGAAATTTTAGACTCATGTGAAGGCTTTCAGAGACATTTCATTCTCTTGTCTTCTAGGCTTGATCTTGGTCTTTATTGTTTACAATGAGTTCTATATTCATAAAAAATTTCCAAGGCTACACAAGTTCATACACGTGAATACCGCTTAAATCTCTTTTAGCATATATAATGTCACAGTGACACTAAGAAAGGACTAAATCTCTTACTATTTCTTACGATTTTCTCTTACCATTTTTAAGGCAGCATGTCTCTTTGTTGTGTACTGAGGATGAGGAAAAAGAAATTACGACCAAGAATCTTTCTTTCTTCTGGTGATAGTACTTTCATATGCAATACCACCCAGGAATTAGTACTCTGTCAGGACACGCCCCCTAATCCTTCTGGTCTAAGATTCTGCCAATTGCAGAGAATACTGAAGTAAATAATCCTACATACCACTGGTTAATGTAATAACAACAACAACAAAGCAATTAAAAATAAATAATTGAGAAAAGCCAACATCATTCCCTTTCTCCCACTCTCTTTTTGGTTGTCAGTTGGTTTAGTTCTTGCCCTAGAATGTTTGGTCTTTGATTCTGCTAGAGGATCTAGATGCTTCCAAATCACAAATGAATTTATAATGAAACTAATTACTTCTATTTTTAAGGCAGAAATTGAAAAAACATTTGAAATTTCACTGAAATTCCTAAAAACAAAGACAATTCACAGTGTAGTCTGCCCTATACTTTCTTTAAAAAGAGTTTTACTAATTCATTCTAAATGGTGAAACTGCTTCTACTGTGATTATATGGTGAGGTAGAAACAGATATTTCAATATCACTAAAAAGAGACGAAGCAAAATGCTGTGTTTTAGATTACAGTCCAACAGAAACCACTGTATTTTTCCAAACAGACTACAAAGAAATATGGGGAGGGTAAGAATGGTCTCAATAATATAAAAGGGGGATAAATGAGGCAGAAAACCAGGAGAGAAATAACCCAAGTAGACAAAGCAGGGGATTTTCCCTACAAACTCTTTCCAGTATGCTGGATTTGTTTTTAAGACTCTGCCAAGATGTCACAGGATTTTCATGCATGGAAACTAAAGAAGCAACCCAGTTCTGCACCAGAGCCTGCTTTCTCGCCACCTGAGGAGAGGTGAGCCAAAGTTAATTTAAACCATTTTGAAGTCTCTCACCCAGCTGCCAAAGATGTCCCTGTGCCTGTTTGGCCTGTCTTTAAATTAACAGCCCTGAGGGGCTCAAGTGCTGCAGACGCTGGTGGTTGCTGTGTTGCAGACCAAGCTGGCAGAGATGGTGGAGACACAAAGAGAGTTCTTTGTGCTGACTGTCCCTGACTTTGTCATCTCTGGTAACGCCTTTGTCTTCTTGAATAGGTGATAGCTCTGAGTGGGATAACATCGGGTGGAATAATGCAGAATATCTATTTACTTGCAGATTTCTGCAGAGTCCAAACAAGGAAATCTTCTCCGCTTTGTGCAGCATGAGCTCAGATTTTAAGATTTGAGAGAACTGTTATTTTCCTCAAAGCAGTTTTGACAATAGCTTTTAACAAAGTTAAGCATCTGACAAGGCACTGTAATACAACAAACCCCAGATATCCCCTTTATTTCTTGTTTAATAAACCTTTAATAATTTAGAAAATACCTGTGGATGTAATAAAACACTGTTTTGGTTTTCTGCTAATGTAAGATGAAGGTTTACCTTCATTTTGTTAAATCACTCTGATAATTGGCTGATGATTGATATTGTTAAACATCACACAACCTAATACTGTGATTTACTGTAACAGTATTAATAAATCTTAGATTGCTGCTACCTTAAAGTAGTGTAGGATTCATAGTCTCTCATTCACAACAAATTGGTGTTGTCAGCAGGATACAAAATCAGCTCGTTCATGACAACCTCCTATATTAAACTATTCATATGTTTAATGCACCTTTGCTTGTTATTGTATCAAGTGGTATGAGTCTTGCTACAATGAAGAGGTTCAAGCTTTAGGACAGTAGAAAGGAAGAGGAGTGAGTGATGTGATCATGCAAAAGAAGTAAAGTGTGATGTTTGTCAGCTATGGTCAGTTGTCCATTTTCTGAGTTAGTGATGGCCTGGGACACCCATAGCAATGGGACAGCATGGGATGCAGCTGGAAGCACAATGCAGAAATATCTCATCAATATTTAAGAGGTAACCCATAAATAAATGTCTGATTCATTTTCTAAAGACAAAGTGACAGAAGTACGTCTTGAAATTTGATAAGAGTGAAAAGTTACAGCCTGGGTAGACCAGCTTGGAGTAAGGCAATAAAAAGGGTGGAGGTAGTTGCTGGAAGAGCAAACGAATGAAGCTTATGCAGGCAGGCTAGGTAAGAATTATGAAATATACTGAAGAGAAAGAAAAGTGATTTAAAGATAAGGTGATCTTTTTGGGAGCATAAAAGCAAAGGTAAAAAGAATCCAAAAAGGTAAATGTGTAAAGAAAATAGCTAGATCTTAGCATAGGAGGTATCTTAAAATTTGTGACACCTTTCGTTAAACAGGTGCCAGATTGGAAATGTGGGACTAAGTGAAGAGTAAGCCACTTAGATGGGAGGTGAGGGAATGAAAGTTAGTGGATTTGGGGCACTAAAAAAAAAAAGAAAAAAGTTTAGGCCAGATTTTATGAACAGTTATACAGGAAAAAGTGGTAAAATCTCAATGCTGGATGGAGCAGAGCTTGCAGCTCTGTATCATGGAAACTGTTGGTTTTAGATATAGTGGCAGGAGGTGAGGTAGTGAGAACATTTTAAGAGAAATTAATTCTGTTTAGACTAGTGAAATGGCGTTTAAGAAATGATGGGGAGAAAGGCAGAAATGTGAATTTGGGTAAAGAAAGATCATGGAGAAGTAGCATTTACAAATGAGGATAAACAACAAAGCTGGCATCTGTTTTCTATTGCAGAAAACTGAGAAATTTGATTTTTAAGGATTTCTGCAATACTTCAGCTATACTTTTATTTAACTAAGTCTCCTCTTAGGTAAACCAGACCTTGAACTTTTATATGATCACCTTTGTTAATGACTGTAAGATTTTAAGAAGCTGCAGGTGATTGGGGAAAGTAATTATGAACATAGGTCAATTATAAAATGAAAATAATACTTAAATGCCAAGTCTTCAATACAACTCTTTTCTACCGACTTCAATGAACAAATGATGCAAGTGTGGGAACTAATGAGCTGCTGCTTCATCGAAAAATATTGCACTGGGTCCAAGTGAGTTAACAAGCAGCTAATTCCAGAAAATGCATGTGTATGTTAACATACGGTTAGGAAAAGCTAATGAAATCTCCCTCCCATTTTCCTTATTCTGTGTGTACAGTTCTGCTCTAACATAGCCAAATGGCTTTCAGATCAAAGCTCTCATGTTCTTCTGCTCAGAACACTGACCTGGCAAACCACTGTATGCAGCTAAGCAGTTATCTGTGCCAGCCAAGTGGAAATGGAGAAGAAAGGGGAGGACGGGCCTAAAGACTGCCCAGAGCGGTGGGGCGGTGTTTCAAAAGCAAACGGAGCTACCAATTTTCAGCAGAAGAGCTTGATGAATAATATTGATGAGTAAAAGGTTGAGGACTTCAATGTAGAGACAGGCCAGGATTAAGGCCAGGCCAGGATTAAGTCTGGAGAGCCGCATGTGGGCATGAGTGTGTGCAGCAGAAATGGGAGATGCAAATGAACAACGATTACGAACAGCCTGCTGGGGAAACAGGGAGAGGAGGCAGAAATTGGGGACCTTGAAAGAGCTGCCTTTAATTGATCCTAGGCAAAGCGATGGAGATAGAGGGAAGATGGAGCAGTCTGAAAGCCATTCCTTTCACAGCTCCCACGCACTGGCCTAAGTGGAGCAGGACCTTCGCCTCAGGCTTCAGGAGATCAAGGCGCCCCAGAAGTGAGCCCTCGCTGTGGTGATGCTCCACTGCAGCATGGAGGATTGTCAAACTTGCATACCCTGTGCATCTTGGGGCACAAGTAGGGTTCTAGCTTTTCTTCTATAAACTGGAATTGTTCCTTTGTTTCCTTCAGGAGCTGGTTTTGGCTGGGGTAGAGTTAATTTTCTTCGTAGTAGCTAGTAAGAGGCTATGTTTTGGATTGTGGTGGAAGCAGCACTGATAACACAGGGATGTTTTCATTATTGCTGAGCAATGCTTATACAGAGTCAAGGTCTTTTCCACTCCTCACACTGTCCCACCAGCGAGCAGGCTGGGGTGCACAGGAAGTTGGGAGGGGACACAGCTGGGACAGCTGACCCCAACTGACCACAGGGATATTCCATACCGTATGATGTCATGATCAGCCATAAAACTTGGGGGGAGGGTAGCGGGGCCGTTGCTGCTCAGAGACTGACAGGGCAGCAATCTGCTGGCAGTGAGCAATTGTTTTCATTTACATCACTTGTCTTTCTTGGATTTTACTTCTCTGTCTTTGTTATTTTGCTTTTCATTTCATTATTATTATAATGCTATTATTATTGCTGTTATTATTAAGAATAATAATTTTAATTAAATTATTAAACTTCTTTTATCTCAACCCATGAGTTTTCTCACTTTTACCCTTCCAATGTTCTTCCTCCATCCTGCTGGGGTGGGGGGAGAGGGAGTGAGCAAGTGGCTATGTGATGCTTCCTTGCCAGCTGGGCATGATGCTCTATCTTCATTTTTCTTGTCCCTCTAAAGCTTAATGCTTGAGCCCTCTTGTGAACTACCAGACCACTTTCCACCCTTTAGCTTACATCTCTTTTCCTCTCTCTGGCAGGGAAAAAAACTTCGCTGGCACAGTTTTCAAGGCCACTGGAATATATGATAAGCCTTCCTCCTGATACAAGATGTAGCAGTGAGACCTTGTACATGTTTAGGGTACACAGAGCAAGACTCCTGAAGTACTGAAGCCTATAATCTAACAGGGGAATTCTGCTGAGCAGCAATATAACATTTATACCCCAGATTTCTGCATGTCTCACAGGTATCTACATTTAATGTAGTAGCCCATCACTGAGTGCTTATTTAAATTACTTTGATATACTTCATTAGTCAACATAAACTTTAAAAGTTATCCATAGTGGCAGAACAGGATGAAGCAGCTGTTTCAAACATTCATGTAGGCCCTGAGGTATAATAGCTGTCTGCAAAACAATTAAATGTTCTGGAAACTTCATAAACAATGATGAATAGCATTCAGATGGCAAAGTTCCATGCCGCTCTACAGAAGCATTTTTTTTTTGCTTGGGAAACAATTTATGCACTACTCTGAGAGCGTGCAATACACTAAAAGTAGGTGCCAAACTTGACCATTTCCCACAGAAGACGTGCAGAACAAGTGGTCAGAATAGGGCTTCTGTTGCATTAGTGGCAGTGCAAAATCATGGAACAGCATCAGACCATTTCGATACTGAAGATGCATAGTTTCAACTCATATAGGTCATAATGCATGACTCAGGTACAAAATTATATTCTCTAGGCCATATACTCCACCTGGTAGAACTAGTGATGGGCAAAAGAAAAGAGGTTAATTCAAATCTACAATTTTATAAAGTCCCAGAACATTTTTTTCATGTTTGCTAGCATGAGAATCATAATCAGCTGATTTCCTGACGTGTTACAGAACAGTGTAGGAGGTGATAGCAACAGTAATTAACTGTTGAGCAACATGAGACACTCCCTACTGACAGCTATAGAACATGAGAACTTGATATTCTTAGCATACACCTACTGTTTGGTGGATCTTTTATCACAGCAAACATGGGCTCCCCAAACTGCTGCGTTCATTGTGCCCTGTCAACACAGCATATCTGCAGGAAATGGTAAAGAAGCATATTAACACAGTAATAATGTCATCTAGCCATGGCAGTATTAAGCTCCAGGTAAGTGAACTGATGCAGCATCCTCTCTACCCTAAGGTACATTAGCCTGTGGTGGAGTTGCTCTCGTAAGCTGGACTTAACATCTGTCTGTTACGCTGCTGCCCGCAGAACAGACGTACCCTGAGTTAGAGGAAAGGATTAATTTTTTCTCTTGCTTTTTACCAGGCTACCCCCTCTCTTAAAATGGCACTGACAGGTAAAAGATCCACCATACAGACAATAACATGTGGATGAAGGTAAAACATTTCAAGCAGGTATTAATAACTACAGATCCTTCAGAGGCCATCCTGAACTACTAACAGGGAGGATTAAGAGTAAGCTTTAAATTTTAAATACAAATGGAACTGGCTGGCTACCAAATGTAAGTTTATTCTTGCCAATGATCTTCAGTAAGAGCACAATATATTTCTTCATTTATTATGAATATGGTTTTTGAGCTAACTTTTCTAAAAATATAATTCCAAATTTTCTTAGAATGTTTTAATAATTCTGCTGGATGCTAAGACCTGTAACATATAAAGCAAGTATCCTGCTAAATAAATGCTTTGCAGTCTATAGAAAAGGAAAGCACTCAGTATCTTTCAAAGGTGGCTGATGAGAAAAAAAATGTTTTAATAATCCCCCCCTTCTCTGCCTTCCATGTTAATCTATTTTCTGTTAAACAAAAGCACATTATTTTTGTTGCTGAATAAATTATCCCATTCTTGCTTAAACATGTTACTCTAGATTGCAAACACATGGCTGTAAAAATAACTGGTTGGACTGATTTAAACTCCTGATTTTAATCTCTGATTTGGCATGAGGAAATTTACTATAAAACTTGTTTACGATTGCAGATGCATCTCTGTCCCACAGCTGCAAGAAAAGGGTGGATTTGTAATCTTCCAAGTGTACAGACCTCAGTGAGTGACTGAAAGTCTCCTTAGCACAAAACTGAAATGCATAACTGAGAATATCCTGGTTTCTTTCTGCTGTAATTGGAAAGCAAATGCTGATAAAATGAAGATTAAGAACAAAGCTGTAAGCTTATGCAATTAAAAAATTCTTTCATATGTAAATAGCAAGCTGCTTTAATAGCCCTAAATATTTTTTTCCAGTCTCTTGGGCTTGGTGGAATTTGGCAGGATGGGGGTTGGTTAAGGGTTGCCAGCGTGGTGGATGACATGGGTTAGCTGTCATCTGGGCAGAACGTGTGGGCCGGAGGGTAAGGCTGACTACACAGCACACAGATATGATTAGAAGGGATGAAGCTGTGGGGAGTAGTTATGCACCTGCCTGAATTCCTGGCCACTCAGTCATCCCTTTTTATCCTCCATTCCCACTGTTTTTATAAAATAGGCTAGAAGAAAACAAAAACAAGGAGAGGATGGAAGAAGGCACATCCATTTCATAACTCGGCTTTAACCACAGAAAAGGACTTTATTCATATATTTTACATACTTTTGTTTAGTTGGGTATTATGAGCATTAACTGCTGTCCACTGAAACCAATATACTGCCTTCAAGAACATCTGGTAGGTGTCAAAACCTCAGCACACATCTTAGTGGCTAAGCACATGGCCAGCACTCAAGATCTCTTTCTTTATGGACTCCATTAACCAACTTAGTTCCTATGTTTTACATGCTAAAACTATGCATCTGGACAGGTCCCATGGTTTAACTCCTAGGCCCGTAACTTGATCATGTATTGCAAACTTGTACTAAGCCAGCAGTAGGCTTACCATTCATGGTGGCAAATCCCAGGCCAATGTGCACTGAAGAGCTTACAATTCTCAGCTGTATGCACTAGGCCTTTACCTGCATTAAAAAATGAGGTAGGAAAAAAACCAAGAACTATCCTCCAATAGTGCCAAAGCAGTGGTATTTTAAATATATTTATATCTTGTGTGCATATATATGTGTGTGTGTAAACATACACTCAAGACAGGGTAAGAACTGTGACACAAGGGTAGACATAAGAGAAGAAAATATAACAGTCAATTCTATTGATGTTCCCAAACCTAAGAAGTTTTCAGCTTTACAATGACAGGGGTCTTAAATTCTGGGCCCTATGCTGACTGAGCATATAAGGAACTCATTCTTGACTAAACACACTCAGGTGTCTCTGTGCAGTAAAAACAGCCTGACTACAAATCCAAACAAGGCCAAAAAAGGTGGCAAGCAAATCCATACATTTTCAGTCTTGTCAGCCTGTGTGTGAGAGTGAGTATATTGGGGATAGAGAAAAGGATAAAGGGGGGTAAGCACATGATGTTAACTTGTTCTTGTCAATACTTGGGAATTAATGATATTTAAATTCTCACGAGCTGATGGTTTCTTCCAGGTCTGTGTACAGGAGGAAAAAAAGAATCAGTTTTTCACCAGGATGTCTCAATACCAGACTTTTTCTAAGCACCATAATCTAGACATAAATAATCAGAGTCCTATCTTACTGTCTCTAAAGAACTCCACTTTCACTCAAGCTGAAGGAGGCATGTTTTAGGTTCTCTGGATTTCTTCAGCTGGGCTGGCTAAGACTGACTCCCACCTCCATTGTTTCCTTAGGCTAGAAGGGAAAGGAAGTTCTTTGATCTCTTGTAAGAACAAATAATTTTTTTTCTCCTCTTTTGGTACCTGCTGCATCAAGCTCAAATAAAATTCTCTGCCTTGGCAGGAAAAGTAAGTCTTTTAAGTAATAGTCAATTCCCGGAACGGCTGGAAAAGATGAAAGGACTTCTCTATGTATACTGATACAGAGTACGACTACTTAATCCCAGTACTGCTGCTGTAATAAGAGTGCAGTCCATTCCAGCTTAAGCTGTCTCTTTAAACTCTTAAATGTCTTACTCTTCTCAACAGGAACTTAGAATCCAGCTATCAGCCACTTGCCTCTCAAGTGAATAGCTTCATTTCAAGGTAACTACAGCACCCATTTTGACACCTGACAGGATTTTCAAATGTGGGTTTGTTTCTGACTGACATAAGGATGGGAAGTACAATTCAGTCTATACTACTTCACTTGCTGCATTTCTGGTTCTGAAAGAGCTGTAATACTGTAAAAAATCATGCTAGAAGCATAGAACCAGAATAGGCATAAAGGAAAGGGGAGACTCAGAATTAACAAACACATTTAATTTATACACAAGCAAAAGACTGACAGCTGCAACTGTCACTGTTGACTTGATTCTTTCCAGTGAAAAATAATCATAGAATCATAGAATGGTTTGGGACCTTAAAGACCATCCAGTTCCAACCCCCCTGTCATAGCCGAGGACATCTCCCACTAGAGCAGGTTGCTCAAAGCCCCATCCAGCCTGGCCTTAAACTCTTCCAGGGATGGGGCATCCACAGCTTCTCTGGGCTGCTTCATCCCCATGCAGAGCTTCATGGACTCCAGCCAGTCATTGACATAAGAGGGTAACACCTCTTCCTTGTGTTCCCTGTCCTGTCCTTCCATTACAACACTCCAGTCACAGGAGCCATCCCACCACTTCTCTGTGATGCCAGTAAGATCACAGCCCTACAGAAGTGCTCATGTCTCTGACTCCTCTTGTTTATTCCCCATGCTACGTGCGTTTGCATAGAGGCATTTAAGTTGGGCCACCGATGAAGCTGACTTACTGGCTGGAGTGGCTGGACTTCCTTTGTGCTGCACTCCAAGTGCTCTCCTGCTGACCTGTGACCCTTCTCCAGGCTCTGGGCATCTATTTCTGGCACTGGCATCATGCTGGTAGGAGTGGGACGGACTGAGGTTTCCCTCACCCAGCAACTTTAGTTTAAAGCTCTCTTCACACGCTTGGCAAGGCTCTGACTGAAGATGCTCTTTCCCTTTTCTGACAGATGGACCCCATCAGTCCCCAGCAGACCTTGCTTCTCAAAGCAAGTCCCATGGTCTAAGTAGCCAAACCCCTGGCCAAACCCCCATATATTGACAAAGTCCAGTTGGAGGCCAGTCACTAGTGGTACACTGCAGAGATCAGTAGTGGATCCAGTCCTGTTTGTCATCCTTAACGACTTTGGTGACAGAAGAGAATGTGCAACAAGTTAATAGATGATACAAGACTAGGAGGAGTGCTTGATCTACCAGATGGTTGTGCTGCCACCATTCAGAGGGATCTCAATAGACTGGAGAAATAGGCAAATGGGGATTTCACAACGTTCAATAAATGCGAATGCCAAATCCTGCAGCCAGGGACAAAAAAGCCCATGGTCCAGAAGAGGCCAGGGTCCAACCTCTTGGAAAGCAGCTTTATGGAAAAGGACCCATTACTCCTGGTGGACCCTAAAGTGCCCATAAACCAGCGATGTCCCCTTGCAGCAAAGAGGGCCAACAGCATCCTGGGTTGCATTACGAAGAGTGCTGTCAGCAGGCTGAGGGGGCTGATCCTTCCTATGAGGAGAGGCTGAAAGAGTCAGTACTGTTCTGCCAGGAGAAGAAAAGGCTCAGGAGAATCTCATCAATGTGCAGAAACATCTGATGGAGCCAGGGAAATGACAGTAAAGAAGAGTAAATCAGACTTACTGGCAAGAAGCAATGGGTGCAAACTAAAATACAGAAAACTCAATTTAATTTAAGAAAAAACTTTTACTCAAAGAATGCTCAAACACTGGACCGTGTTTTCAGGTTGTACAGACACTCAAAGCCCAACTGGACACAAGCCTGAGCAACTTGATTTACGTGACAGTGTTTAAGCAGGGAGGTTGGACTAGATTATCTCCAGCGCTCCCATCCAGTCTCAGTAATTGTGTACTCAAAGTACAGGAAAAGAAACTCATTTGAGAAAGGCCATTCCAAAAAACAAGAGATGGTATATAGAAATGATATGCACAATTGTAACACACACACAAAAGTCATCCTCTTCAAGACAAAAATCAGAAAGTGTAATCTTTCTTCAATTTTGTTCCCCAGTTTTTCTAATTTTAGATGGAATAGACACTATTGGTAATGAACACTATCATTTGAAAAATATTAGAAAATTTTCTCTGTTCCTGTAAAGTCAGCCTGTCAGGCTGGTCCTTAACTTCAGCCAAAACTTCTGGATTCTTCCACCCTGCAGCTATCCACCTAATAGCGGGCATCTCCCACCAAAGATTCACTACATATGAAGCTTGTTTAATCACAACATGCCCACTCTTCATTTCATATCATTTTACAATGCTAGATTCTGATCTAGAAACTGACAGCCTATATCTTGTACAGATATTAAAACAGAGAAACATAGTGAATTAATTTTAAAATGCATACTAATCATAGAAATAATATACACAATAGAAAGACTAAATTATTACCTTTAACTTATTCGTACAATATTTTTTTTCCTTTTGTCTGAATTTGTGGTCCTAATATCTGTTCTAATTTGGAATGAATTTTTCATCTGTAGAGCTGCATCTACATCTTACGGGAACCTCTAACTCAGCTCTCAGTCTGACGACTGTGCTGTGTCTGAAGTACAAACTAGTATTGAGATGAGATGATAACCTAACAAAGCTTCCCCCTTTCAGAACAGAGCAGGCATTAGGACCACAAATTCAGATCAAAACATTTTTGAAGAACTACATTGGATATTTCTAAGTTGAAATGTGATCCACCCTCTGCCTTGTGCTGTGCCTCAAGCCTGTTTCTGTCCAGGAATTCTTCATGCTGGCTAGGGAAACATGAGAATCATGCATAGAAAACTGATCTTAAAAACCTGCTACCAGGAGCAACAAAAACTCTAATTAAACTAGTTTCTATTCTCAGCTTTCTGAGACAGATTCAGATAGTCGTTGATGGGGTCAGCTTATAAATCCTTGAATAGATGATCGCAGCTATAGCTCTTTCTGAACTGCATTCATGAAGAAACTTATGCAAAACTGAAAAGCAAAAGAAGAGGCACAAAATCCTGTTGGTTCCCACAGCACATAAGCTCTTTAAAATGAATGCAGTCTGCTCCATCTAGATATTGATAAAAACAAGCTGGAAGTATCCCTGAGCTAGTCCTCCTTCAGGCAAAATCCTCTGTATCATGTCTCTTGGAAAAGAAGGAATTATCTCCTTATGTATTAGTGACATCAGAAACAATGCAATGTTAACTGGTCCCAAGGGCTTTTATTTTTTCTTTATCAGCTGTTCAACACTGAATAAAGTATTCCAATCATAAGTCTAAGTATAAACATCAGTAAATATGAAAAAGTAATCCTTTAGATTTAACTGCAACAGTGAAGAGAGAACACAGAGAACAGTGGAAACTTATTTCTAAAAGACCTTGCTCTAACAGAACTGTACCAAAAATCCAGTTGTAATAAATCCGACAATATCCATTTCTGTAGACAAAGTCCATGAATGCAGTGCCTGAATGTCAATTTTATATCAGCAGATATCTGAACTTCAGCCTTCGTCATCACTGCTGCTCCACGCATCTTCATATGCTGGATTTAAATGCTGTTGAGCTGGAGACTGAAGAAAATAAAAATTCTCTCAGTGGTTTGCTCAATTAAAAATATTAAAATCAAATAAGGGCAATGCTAAAGACATTTCTTAAATTTCTATATGTGACAAACACAGACAAACTACCGTGTCTTTCACAGGTGCTGGATTTTTTTCTAACCACTTCTTTTGCCGTTTCACTGATTAGAAACCGGATAAATTATGAAAAGAAATAGTACTCTATTTAATTCCAATTTCAACAAAAAAAATGTGTGGAACACTGATTGGAAGTTTTACAAATGTCTGGTATAAAATATGACACATAGATGTTACTGTGGGGTTTTTTTGCGTCATTGGTTTTAAGTCATGATTTCCTTGGCCCAGGATAACTAAGTACTACTGCCTCAAGAAGTAGCCCTGGCCTCTCCCAAATCCAACAACTGTTTCTCACCTCAGCCACTCTAGGGTCAAGCTAAAGGGTTTGTGCAGCTGCACAGTGCACTGACTCCGGGTAAAATCTTTTTCTTTTTTACCTTTACCCTGGGTTCAGATGCTGGTCATACAGGCACTCAAATGGCTGCTCTAGCACGTAAGAGGGAGCAGGGACTAGAGGCCTGTGGCGAGCAGAAGTGCTTCTTTCGGAGGCTCTGCTCATCTACAGTGTTTGCAAACGACAGCTGTAGCGTAACAGATTTCAAAGCAATGGCACATAGTACATAACTCCACCATGTCAAATTTAAAGAGGCAGTTCTAATCAGAGCAGGGTAAATAATCTTGGTGCTGTGGGTTTGTTTTTGTTTTTCAGACTAAGATAAAACAATTCACATATATCAAAATTCACAGTTACAGCAAAATGTTCATTTTGGGTCAACTGAACACATTTTGGGTTTAGGGTATCTAACCTTTGAAACTACTTTTTTTCTTCTTTGCTTAACTGTAGGATATTTTTGAAATAAGTTGTCTTAGAAAGCTAAGCAAGTGTTAAAAAAATTTGATACTTTTTATAATTTCCCCATGCAAAATAGAGCATTTCAGAAATTTTAAGAAGTGTAATTTTTGTATGCTGGCAAACTGTACATTCATACAGTTTGCCAGACTCTGATTCTGTGAGTGGTTTCAGTTCCCTAAAATCCAGAATTTTTCCCCCTCAAACTGCGCACTGAAATTTTTATTGCTCAGCTCTAATACTAAGAGAAAGTACTCTCTTGGAAAACATTGTTACATATAATCTTCCCTGTAACAGCCTGCCTCAGACACTAAAATAAGCTCATTTAGAAGCTTTATTATATTTCTGTATAAAAAATATTTTGGTATGAAGTGTGGCATCTCTAATCTTACTATTTACAACACACTATATTCTTAAACAATTTAAAATACAATCTTTGGCACCTTTCCAATTCCAAAATAGCATAAACTCTAATAAACAGTCTGGAAATTAAGGAAGCTAAAGTAGAAGTTGAAAGACTGATAGCTAAATGACTAATAATACTTTTAATTAAGTGAGAAGCTAGAAGTCTGCGAAAGATTTTACTAGACTATGAAAGAAAATGTCCTCTTGAAATGCGACAACAATCAACAGATAGCACAGAAACAATAGGTGATTCTCCTCTTAATTAGGAATTGTTACAAATTTTGATGGTGAAACACATACTTCACATTTAATTTCCACATCACCTCCACTAGTATAACAGCCATAAAAAGTATTGTTGAAACTCAAAAATTCATTACCTTTTCAGAAATGTCATCAGGAACTGGCTCTCGAAGAGCTGGTATCCACGCAAGGATATTGCAATCTTTGCTACCACTATAAAGTTCCTTTAGGAAAACAAGCAAAAATTACTTTTACACAAATTTACTGAACAGTGACATAAATATTGTGTTGGGAAAAAAGGTGTATGAAATATTTATTTAAAGACAAAAATCCAATTTCTAATTTGTATTATAATCTTGATAAACAGTATTTTAAATAACAAAATGAGTAAATTTTTATATTTTACTCAGATTGCTCACCAAAACAGCGCTACCCACATTCAAATGAACTTTATTGCTTAAATGCACTTTTATTCTTCCCTGTCTCATGTCTCATGAAAAGAAACTGATGTTGACAGTTAGGAAGCTTAAGAGATGATTTACATTCAATGGAAAAGTAAGGGGGGAAAAAAGGGAAAGATATTTTATTATAATTGAAAAATGTCAATCAACTCAAAAGCATCTAGTAATACATGTTAGAAGAGTTCATATGTATGGAACAAAGAAGTATTAAGTACACATAGTTCCAGTATGCCCAGGGAAGGAAAAGAACAAATAAAGAACAATTTGAAGCCTGTATCCTGTTGGGAAGGCAGAGATCAGAAAGATCAATTTATTATTTTTAATATAAATAACTCTATTTATTATGGTAATGACTAAGGACTGACATCCCATTGTGCAAGGCACCCTGCAAATACATGGAAGCAAACAGTCTCTACACCAAACAGCTAACAGTCAAATATAGCTTAGTTTTCTTAGCTCTTTATTAAAGCAAATACAGATTTCTCTTGTCACTTTCAACTGAGGAAATTTTGCTAATGAGAAATACTGCACCATCTTTGCAGAAAATTTTGCACTAATAATGCTTCTTTTTTCCAAAGTGCTACTTAAATGAACATGCATTAAGACATTCTCATATGTCTCTAATCTTGAACCGTACTCCTACATACTATATGCAATGTCTGACAACACTTGAGCTTTGCTGTGTGTTTAAACTGCCTTAATGAAATATACAAAGTATTTTTTTCAGTATTAAGGCTCACAGTAAGAAAGCCTTGCTTTAGACATGTTGGCTTTTACAATTAAACTAGCAACTTTGTGCACATTATTAATACATTGGCTCACCGTAAGCTCTGTCTTTGTAGGAAGTCTCCTATGTCATGTATATTTAATTCTATAACTGTGAGATTTACACTGGCAGCTGATGCAGGAACTTAATGCGTAACTCCTATAAATACTCATTTATGTGGGTAATCTTATTCAAGAGAACTGACATACTCACTTTTGTAAAACTAGTCCCATGCATGAAGTTGTTCATGCATAAAACACATCCTACTTATGTTGCTTAAACAAAGACAGGTCAAAGTTACACCAAGGTATAGGACAAATCCCACTTTTTCCTGTCAGCAGTACTCGTGCCTCCTGTTTTTGACACGATACAGGATATCACAGAACTTGAAAACTATCTTTAAATCTTTTAAACTAAAGTTCTATCAGTAGAACTTTAAAACTTCTTCCCATGCCAAAACCTCTCCTTGTAAGCAATGTCATAGTGACATCAGCACACTTCCATTTATTCTTTATTACAACTTGTCTCACTTTCTGATCCTGGCATTGCAAGATCTTCAGTTAATATCCACTGCATTGAGTAATACTTATAATTAATTATTAAAACCTGAAATGTGACTCATACTTTAAGTCAGTCAAAAGAAGAGTCAGTGAGCCACATGCAGTATAGGACATACACGTATATTTTACTACAAATGTACTCTATGCGGGTTTATGGTACAATATATAGAAATATTATGCTTTACGTTTCTGAGGAAAGCTTGTAAATAAAACCAAATTTATATTTCCATTTTCTTTACTTATTAGCCTACCACTGGATTTTCCAAATACCTTTGCAAATGTCACTGGCATTTCTTGAACAATACAAGTAGCTTTCAGTTAAAGCAAAATTGTTTCCTGATGCATACCTAGTATTTTATGACATGTTATTCATGCATGGTTCTTTACTCCATTTCTTTTTCTGAAAGGGAAACGTAGGTCTTGTTTGTTTACTTTAATTATTTTAAGCAACTAATATGGCACAATGGTATCTAGTTTATTAGATCCAATAGTAAACATCATCTAAAAGATTACACAATTAAGACTTCCTCTTCCACACCACCCTTGAAATTACCGCCTCCTATTAAATTAATGGCTCTTATTAAAGGGCCAAATTCTGCAGTTCTTATTACTCAAGCAGACTAACATCTTATTAACTTTACAGAGATATTTACGTAAGAATAATTTAGGCCAACAATAATATAGTGGATTTTATGGCTCTATTCCCAGGATCTCAAAAGGCATATACACATACATTAACTAAATCTTGTACCATGCTGTGGAGACAGCTCCACACAATGTCTCAAACACAAAAGATATTCCACACAAATCTGCTAGTTTATTTGGACCTCAAAAGAATAGAGAAAGGCTAATATCATTAGATTGCATATAGCTAGTTGCTTGGGTATCAGTGATCATATTTGATTATAAGTTTTGAGCATACAGAAGACAATTCTCACCTCAAATACATAATTGGTGTGAAGTTCCTTTTAAAGCATACTCCAGTTATGAGGTGAAACAAAGATAATGATCAAAACACAGTTATTGAACAGAAAGAACCCAAGGGACTGGCATTATAACGCCAGTTATAGCTGTCAATATAAATCAAAAGCTTTGAACAAAATAAAAAAATAGTATGGATGTCTAAGGACCAGATTTGAGGGTGACTAGGACAAAAAATAGTCATCAGGGTTAAAGACAGCAGAAAAAGTTCAGAAGACTACTAATATGAAGAAAACTCTTAACAACTACTCTTAACAGCAGAGACTCACTACTAAAACAAAATGGTAGAAACTATACAGAAAAAATGTAAACCTTCTTTCACATGAAGATAGTGTACTAATTTCAAATGTGCTAATAAGTCAGAAGAATGTTAGAAAGCCATCTGCTACACACTTCACCAGTAGATGTATAATTTGTATCAGAGATTTAGAAGAGTTGTCTAAGAGAACTTCCGGCTTGTTTAATTATGTTTTAATATGTATTAAAATACTATAAAGATGAAAGGGAGCTAATACACTATTCAGAAAGAAGAAAGAAAAAAAAGAAAAAAGGGAATGATGATACTGATACAAATGAACTACATGACATTTCTTTTATCCTAAACAAGACAAAGGAAAAAGTGTTTAAAGGATTCAGTTACTGTAGTGTTAAGATACAGGAATATAAACAGCGTCAGTCAAAACAATTTGTAATAAAGTAGTTACAAACAAAGTTGTAACGAAGTTATTTTTGTCAAGCAGGACTGATTTTGTTTACAATTAGTAACTGAAAATAGAATGCACAGCTGTGAGTAACTTTGTAACATTGAGTTAATATTGCTTGCAATAGTAATATAAAACAGCTAACTACAAATTTTACAAACTACTCCATTCTCAGGAAAGAAGTGTTAACTTGGAAATGTTGGAAATATATGAAGACTGATGAATGTACTTAATTGTCTCAAACCAGAATGAGCTATTTGAAAGGACAGGTATGAACACAAACAGCTAAAATAACACCACCACTACCTTTGGTGTTTATGCACTGACTATAGTAATGTTACTCCATTAGAGTGACGATTTAATACAACTAAAAGCAGAGCATTTAAAGAAAAATAAAATCCAGACACACTTCTAGAATATAGAACTGAACTCTGGAAAAGGGTGATTCTGAAAGAAAATCAGGAATCACAACAGATAAACAAATGAAGTTGTTGCCAACGTAAACCTATTGCTATAGTGACTGATGCGATTCGTGTGCGTGCTCATACAACTGATCCTATTCCAAGCATCTTAAAAGCCAAGACAAAAACACTATAAGGAGATTTGCATTTCCAGGGATGGAAAACATGATTTACTGTGAGATTTACTGAGCCTCACCCCTTCTACTTATTGAAAAGGATATAAAAGATGAGTTAATATAAACACATTACCACTTCTGCTGGGAAAATATTCTTAAAAACACAAAGGGCTTTTTAAGCTAGTGAAGAACAGTCCAGAAAAAATGTGCCTTAGCTATAGTGTGAACATACCACCTTTCAGTGGATCTAGTATCTCACTGCCTATTCATGCCAGAACTGCTTTCCAGCTCTACTGCTCCATCGGTAATGCGTCCAAAACTTTCAGCGAAGTTCACCTCAGTGACGGGGAAACATCGTTTTGGACTCAAAGCAAGAGCTACCAGATTCACTTCTATGATGTACTGCATGAGACTTCATGAAACGATGTCCATGTGCTCTTTCTGCCTCAAGTATTTCTGCCTGATATTTCAGAAACAAAACATGAGAAAGGGGAAGTTGGAATATGAAGTACAATCCTCAGCACCTAAGGACAACTACGTAACGCCCTTAAAATCCATACCAAGATCCACTCTGATTTTGCCACACCACAAGCCATAAGAATGCTATGTTGCAAAGTTCCTCATAACAAATTAAGCTTTGTTATCCTTAAGTCTTTTATTACAAGAGAAAAATCTACCATAGGCATAGAGGAAAAGAAAAACAGGCTGTCAGCACCATGAGTCCCTGTAACGTTACAGCATTCCTTAGGTGAAATGTTCTCAGATTAATTTAAGAAGCTCATTACACTCAATGATCCAAACTGTTCGTAGATACAGTAATTGGTATAACTACAGGCATTTGAGCAAGATCACCGCAGCAGAGCTCTTGAGAGGTTTCTCTGTACTGATAGTAAAACCAACACACTACATTGAAATGCATGTCACATTCTGTCTTACTGTGATTAGTCTCATGTATCTCAGAGAAAGATAAATGCCTCCTCTTCAGTCTTACAGAAAACGAGAAAAAGCTCTAATGCATACAATTTATTAATGACAATATAAGGAAAAAAATTCCTGTACTTACATCAAAAAGTTACCTAAGTGAGATGAAATGAATAATGGAAGGAACCCAATATAGAAAGGGCTGTCCCAAGAATGTGACCAAACTTTTCTCTCTTGACACATAGGCCACAGAACTTCCCTCTTATGTCAAGATCTTTGATTAAAGCATATCCCTGAAAAGTTAACACTTTTTGTGCAAATGCTTTGGCAATCTGCAAAAATATTACAGGTTGTCTGCAATATTGTTTGTACTTTACTTACCTGAAAACTAGGTTGAAGTACACAGCAGTTGACAGTACTATAATGCCCCTTAAGCGTTGTTATCAGCTCTCCTGTGAAAATTGTATAAACAGCAATGGTACTACCATATGGTACAAAGGCAAACTCCAGATTGCAGCCACAAGAGACAGTGAATTTGAGTCCTTTTCTACTTTCATTACAGACTTTCCCATAATTCACCTGTAAAATGAAGTAGTATGCAGTTAGCTATTAACTAAAACTACAGGAAATAACTTTACATGAAAAGGTCAGTTTCATTTCTTCTTTAATACCTAATACAAATAACTTTAAGCTCTCCAATGTTAATACAGCTCTTGAGATTTCCAATTACAGATGCCTATGAAGAGAGTAAGTTTTCATCGATGTTCACTCTCCCTAATATCAGCTTCAAGAAAGGCAAAAAAAAGATATGCCCACAAATCAGCAGTTCCAGACTTAGAATTTGCTCAGGCTGCTGCATGCCAGGTCTACATTCAGCACCTAAACTATCACTGAAATTAGAACTGATTTGGGGATTACCACCTTAAACATTTTCCTAGATAATCCAACATAATAATTTTCTCTCAGATCCTGAATCTATTAAAAGAACTCCTTATGCACAACAGTATACAATTACAAATCATATAATCATAGAATAGTTTGGGTTGGAAGGGACCTTCAAAGATAATCTAGTCCAACCCCCTGCAGTAAGCAGGGACATCTTCAACTAGATCAGGTTGCTCAGAATCCTGTCCAACCTGGCCTTGATTGTTTCCAGGGATGGGGCATCTACCATCTCTCTGGGCAACCTGTTCCAGTGCTTCACCACCCTCAGCATCAAAAATTTCTTCTTTATATCTAGTCTGAATCTACCCTCTCGTAGTTCAAAACCATTACCCCTTGTCCTATTGCAACAGGCTTTGCTAAGTATGTTGTCTCCATCTTTCTTATAGTACTCCTTTAAGTACTGAAAGTCTGCAATATGGTGTCCCCAGAGCCTTCTCTTCTTCAGGCTGAACAACCTGAACTCTTTGTCTTTCCTCATAAGAGAGGTGCTCCGTCGCTCTGATCATCCTCATGGCCCTCCTCTGGACCCGTTCCAACAAGTGCATGTCTCTCCTGTGCTGAGGACTCCACAGCTGGAAGCAGTACTCCAGGTGGGGTCTAACCAGAGCGGAGTAGAGGGTCAGAATCACCTCCCTCAATCTGCTGGCCTTGCTTCTTTTGATGCAGGCCAGGATACGGTTGGCTTTCTGGGCTGTGAGTGCACATTGCCGATGCATGTCCAGCTTTTCCTCCTCCAGTGCCCCCAAGTCCTTCTTCATAGGGCTGCTTTCAATCCCTTCATCCCCCAGCCTGTAATGATACTGGGGGGTTGCTCCCGCTCAGGTGCAGGACCTGGTGGGAGGTTGCACTTGTTTAACCTCCTGAGGTTCACACAGGCCCACCTCTCAAGGTCTATCTGGATGTCATCCTGTCCTCCAGGTGTGTGAACTGGACCACTCAGCTTGGTGTCATCTGCAAACTACCTGAGAGTGCACTGATCCCACTGAAAATATTAAACAGTACTGGTTCCAATACTGCAAGACTTTGGTGCACATATTGAAGAAAAATTGAGCCACATTACCTTCTACCCTGTAAGTGCCCTTTGTTTATCAGTTGACAGATGTTGCAGGAAACTATATGCCAGTAGGATGGCAAAGAAGAGAAGCATCAGTCTAGACAGTGCAAGAATTAGCCCTAAGGATTTCTCAGCAAGTCATCTCTTGCGTGGGGAAGAAGGAACAAAGGAAAAACATCTGCAACGCAGGGAAAGATTCTGCATCTCTGCCTCATGAGTCACCAAGAAACAGTAGAAGATGAATGCCCAACAATTCAAGGGCAAGCAGCAGGATGGCATAAATGAAGGGATTAGAAGAAATTCATGAAGGAGAAGCAAATAAAGAATAACTTGCTAAATTATTATGGGCTAGTTAAGAGTGATAAAAAGTCTGTCTTCTAACCAAAGCTAAATCAGCACTGAGAAATTCAACACTGTCCCCTATAAAGGCAGCTGGGATGGAAGCCACATTTCTAACACCTGGCTTGTGAGGTGTGTGCAAAGCCTTGCAAAAAGAAGTATTATTAAGAAATATAGCTTATTACCATCTGAACATTTCAAACTCTTGACAAGTCCCATACAGACAAAAATCTCACCAAAGGTTGGAAGTGGAAAGTTTCCAAATATGCTAGGAAATATTCCAGTTGGACATATCAGTCTAATTAGGTCCTATCAGACATCAGAAGTGTATTCATAAGAAAATACAGAAATACATTCATGAGAACACTATAGCTTACCTCTAAACAAACTTATTAAAACAAGGCATTAGGATTTTGATAAATAGAATGTACATTCATTTTTTTTCGTGAAGAGGGAGAATTCTACTATGAACACCTGAAATTCACACATTATTTTATGAATTAAAAGAAGGATTTTTTCTAATAAAAATGACAGTATACAAAATTTAAATTCATTAATACTATATAGCATTATATAAAAAAACACTTTGTTTTCAAATAGTATTGTCCTACAACCTATGCTCTTAATTTCTGCTGAAAAACAGAGATTCACTTATGCATAAAGCAATAGCAAAGCTCTCTGGGCTTATTTTAAAGCTCCCTACTGAAACACGTCCTATAGTTAAAAAAGGATTAAAATCTTAAGTGTGAAATCTTCTGACTATAAGCTAACATAATTTTAAACTTTATCAGGTAAATATTCTAATACAAATGTATTGCTTTTTCAGGTTCTTGATCCATACTGCATGAACTGACCAAGTCCAAACTTTGAGGTAATTCTAAGCATCAGTCAGCATGATCCAGGCAAGGAAGAAAACTACTTGTTGCTCTATTTTTAAAGTACACTCTTTCATAGGAAATTGCACTTACGTAACAAAGTATAACAAGAAGGAGTCCTGAGAAAAATCTCTCTCAGTCATCATAAAAATGAATAAGAAGAGAGTTTGATTAGCATACAAGTACCTTGATGTTTTTTCATATTAAGAGGATATTTTCATCAGATGTGGAGCTTATTTCATGTTCCTTGTGGATAATACTGCTCATTTTGTAAACACAGTGTTTGTAAATACTGATTGTGTTAAGTCTTGTTACTATTAGGCATCTTAAGATGCATATTACTCTGCTGCTAAAGAGCAATTAAACTCCTTTAGGCAGCATGTGAGCTTTAACAGCAACAATTCCCAAGCCACAACACTGCTCATAACAAATGCATGTACAATGAAAGGCAGGAATGGGAGCTGAGAAAAGTAAATTATATGGATATACTCAGTGTAAATGTTCCTGCTTGATAGAGAATGGAAAATAAAGAATGCTGCCAAAACAAGAACTAAAGAAAGATCCTAAAAACTGGCTTTGTCCTTTGAGCATGCAGATGAACAGAAAACCTGCCTTCTTCTGTTTGACT
Organism: Tringa tobata; assembly: GCA_033628505.1. Lineage (NCBI taxonomy): Eukaryota > Metazoa > Chordata > Aves > Charadriiformes > Scolopacidae > Tringa > Tringa tobata. The sequence goes on from JAHREE010000379.1 coordinate 3,340,470, forward strand.
CTTCGTATACTTGGTGAATCAGGGCTTTCTATTCCTTTTTGTGATAACCGATGTAAGCAAGATGTGTACAACTCCAACATTCACTTCTCTTACTAACTGAAACAATCCACTACACCCCAAATTTGTCTCATTACTCAAAAAAAAAAAATCCTATGCATGGCTTAAGTTCTATACCTTTTGAAAGGTATAGAAAAAAATCATGGCGATCAAAAGGGCTGGCTACTAGGAGAAATAAAGGTAGTATGGTGTGAACTTGTATTACCTGTACATGTATTTATTTGTCTGCTGGAGCCTTAAAATTATTTTAAGCAATACCTCTGGGCAGTGTGTGCTGTACCCTGGGCAATAAAATTCTGTACTTGAAAAAGCAACACCAAGTAGGAAAATTGTGAAACAGGCTATGAAACAAGTCAATGAACTAACAGGCACAGAAAAACAAAAAATAGTGATCCAGCTGGTGACAGGAGAGTGAACAAACTGTATTATCTACTCTGGTGATGGTGATTTGAAGACAGAAAGACGTCTGTATATGAAGTGCTGAGAACAAGCTGGCAAATATGGGTAGCACGGAGATAGAAAAGTCCTTTCATTCAAATATCTATAAGGAATTATTTTTGCTGTGTTCTGAAACTAAGCAGCAAAAATAAGAGATTTCTAAGGCAGAGTAAAATTTCTTCCTTTCCTGACAGCAAGGACAGGCCATAATCATAACTGGCTAAAATCCCATGGAAACTGACTTAGTGTTCTTCTTTCAAAATAAACATAGGAAACAATTTTCTTTTTCTGAAGATAAAATTAAAACAGGAACCTTCAGCAAAAAACAAGTCATAGGAAGGACTGGAGCAACAGCACAGATTTAATTCTGCAGCCCCTGTTCCACTGTTCTGTTGTAATACAAATGTAGAGGGACAGATATTTTTAATACTGCTATACAACTCCATAAAAGACATTCCAGAAAAACAGAAAGAAAGTTGTAAGAAAGTACAGCAGTCAATCAGTGAAATTCTCAGCAATGGAAAACTGCCCTGTGGATAGCATGCTAACAAGTAATAGCTAAAAAAAAATATAATTCTACTGATAGTCACCGTATATTATTGTTTTCATTACTGTCTGAAGTGTTTTCAGCTATGCTCACAAATTAACAAACTTAAAGTTACCATATTTAATTTTTAAGTAGATCCAGGTTTCTTCATACTCTGTTTCATTTTATAGTAAGTAGAAATAAGAAAAGAAATCTGGAAAAAAAATGCTGACAAAATCTTCTAATGAGGAGACTATGAAAATGAATAAATATCCAAAGTTGTAATGTCAATTACCAAACTGAAAATCTTCTAAAATTAATTGCAAGTTAAAACATAACCAAAGATCCTTGAAAACTCACTAATGTGTTTTCGCCAGTGGAGCTGTTCCAGAGTCTCATCCGATCATCTGTACCAACAGTCAACAGATGAAGTCCATCATTCGTGTAGCATAAACCATTAACTCTCCCATTGTGAGCAGTACTCGCTGTCAGGAAAAAGAGCTCATTCAGATTTCAACAGAAGAATTACTATTTTGTATATACATTTTTATTTCAATGTGTAATACTGGAAGTGCGGTTTAAATGATAACATGGTAAATTGATAATTTGGTTTACAAAAGCACCTGGCTGGCAACTGGTCATCAGCGGTGTTCCTCAGGGCTCAATTCTAGGGCCAGTTCTGTTCAATATATTTATAACAAACTGGAGGCAGGAGTTGAATGCACCATTAGCAAGTTTGCTGATGATACCAAACTGGGTGGTGCTTTTGACTCTCTTGAGGGACAAGAGGCCTTGCAGAGAAACTAGGTAGATTGAAGCATGGAGCAATCATCAATGACATGATATTTAACAAGAACAAATGCTGGATCCTACGCCTGGGGTGCAATAACGCCAGGCACAAGTATAAACAGGGAGAGGAGTGGCTGAAGAGCAGCTCTGCAGAGAGGGACCTGGGGGTGATAGGTTGTGTGGGAACGGGTCAAAGCTGCACGAGGCGAGGTTTAGACTGGACATGAGGAAGCATTTCTATTCCAAGAAGGTGATCACGCCCTGGAACAAGCTTCCTAGAAAGGTGGTTGATGCCCCAAGCCTGTCAGTGCTTAAGAGGCATTCGGATAATGCCCTAAATAATATCCTTTAATATTATATACATCTATAATATCATATATTATATATATGTATAGTATCTGATAATATCCTTTAACTTTTTTTCAGTCCAGAATTGGTCAGGCAGTTGGACTAGATGATTGTTGTAGGCCCCTTCCAACTGAATATTCCATTCCATCCTATTCTATCCTATCCAATTCTAATTCTGCACTGTTATAGAGTACTACAAATTAATTCCATTGAGTTCTCCCTGCAACACTGCACATTCTTAAGAATGTTAAAGTAGAAAAAACCCGATCCAATGCTACTACAGCAAACCGAATTATGGTGCCCATAAATTAACTCACTGAACATTGGATGAGGTATCTGTGCATTATACTGCAGCACACAATTGACACATACCTAAAGTCTTACGTTTTTCAAAGATTTTATAAAAAAAATCATTATCTGCTTTGGGTTTAATTTGGCTGTATTTCAATATATTTAATATCCTAGTCTACCTGATTGCCATTAGATTATCAAAAAATCATCTTAAACCTGTCAGACAGAAATACCCTGAAAAGAAAGTTGTATTTGAACAAGACAACTTGTCACTCAAAGGAATGTGTAAAATGTCACTGATTATCTTGGGAGTTGCACAGAATTTAATTTTTTGGAAAACAAAATTTGTTCAAATTTTTCTTTTTTTCATGTTTTAGATTTCTTAAGAGCATTTTCATCTCAGTAATTTCTTGAATTTCACTGAAATTTAAAGTTGTCAAAACCAAACATCTATATTACCACACTATAATTTACATGGTAGAGAGCATGGTTATTAATATAGATACTTACTGCTACTTCATATCCTCTAACTGTAGAATTTGGAAAATTAGATTGACTTTACAAAAGTTTGTATTTATTTTTCTATATGCAATTTAAGTTGCACATATCAAATCATACTGACTTGTAGCTATAATCACTATGATTTATGCTACACAAATCCCTTTTTTTGGAGCCATTTCTGCATTGTGATTCAATTCCAAATACTATTTATTTTTACAACAGAGCAGTGACCATTCAAGTACTTTTTTTAGCCTGCCAAAATCAAATATCTTTTGTCCAGAATTGATGAAAATTCATGAAGTACAATTTAAAGTTCTGAAGCTTTCCTTTAACTTAGTTTCTTTTTTCTCTTGGGTACGGAAATGTGACCTGAAGATACATAAAAATGTTAATGTTGTAGCTAATAACAACTGATACAAGGCACTATTAAATGCATTTCACTGTACTGTAATAATAGTGTAATTTAGCTTCCCATAAAATTAAATATAATCATAAATGTATACTCTGTTGTATACTTACTTTAGGCAATATAAAATGTATATAATTGATTTTACAGCACCACATACAAGAAAATATTCTAGAGGCTTGCATTGGAAGCAAGACTAATTTAAGCTGAAAAAGGAATGTGTTTTTGTGGGTTTTGTTTGTACTGTCTTTGTTTTTAAAGGAGGGTAATTATGGGAACAGCTTATGAAGTATGAAGTGATCGCTGTTTATATGAAACCTAATCTACAGCAGGAATCAATTCTTCCGCTCATAAAACAGATGGCAAAATTTCCCATTTAAGGGGGAAAAACATTTAGAACAGATACAATACGGTTGCCAAGGAGATCTCTCTAAACAAGATCCCCAACCACAAACACTGTCTCTATAACAGAAGTAACTGAATAAAATCCAATGGCCTGTGTTATGCAGTAGGTAATGACTGGATTATCGCTATTCTCCATGCTGGTCTTAGTATTCAACACATTTATGAAATATAAGAATGCTTCTAGTTACATATGGATTACCACCTGTTATATTCTATATTACCTGCCTCAGAAGATGATTTGGATTTTTCTCCATTATGCTGATCAAGCGTACTCAGACATCCAGATGCTCTTCTCACATCCCATAATTTTACTCTACTGTCAGCACTAAGGAAAACAGATTTGCACATATTAGGGACATTGTGTACATCCTGGTTCAACGACTGTCTTTAGCCAACCCACCTGGCACTCACCCCGGCCCAGCAACTACTCCGAACACCTCACCATGCAGTCACATTCAAGCCAATAAAATTTCATGAAAAGATTTTTACTAAAGACTTCAGATATTCATATACATGTGTTAATACATACAGCTGGTAGACCACGGGAGTCTTTGTGTACAACACAATACGCTTGCCTCTTTGTCTACAACATAAGACCCTTGCAGACATACACAGGCTAGGAATAAATTTGCTAATTCTGCTGTTGATCAAACTGTAGCTACAGACTCCAGCATTGTCTGTAATGGCCATCTGGGAACTCAGGCTCTTGTTATCACAAATCGACAGTACGACTTGTACAGAAACTGGCTATACACACATAGGCTAGATAGGTCTACACACTCTGTTGTCACACAGTCCCATGGCAGAGAAACGCTGAGAGCTTACTTCTGTGGGAAGTCCATGGCTTTGTCTGCATTAGCAGGGCGGCAGAAAGAGGGAGAGACCGAGCCGCTGTGACTCGTTCTGGTTCCCAGGCTGCACGCTCATGCTTGGCTCACAGTGTGTCTTTGCCAGCAACAAAAGCTGTGGTAAGTGTTGGTACTAGGTACTCGCTTTGACAGCAACACGGCAGGCAGTGCACTTCGTACGGCACCTTGATGTGAGCATTCCGGTGGTACACTTCTGTGCACACTACAAGATTCCCAGGCATAGACAGGAGGTAAATTCATAGAAAAGACCACTTCCTCTGCACTAAGTCACCAGTGTAGATGTATTTACTGAAACTATTCGCACAGTTCCCAGTAACTTAACTGTCCTTTTGGAGATTAGAAAACCCAAATCATAAATGATTTTTCAATGCCTGCTGAACAAAACCAACTGCATGTCTTTGATCTACGCTGGAAAATATACCCAATCAAACTGTTAGATAAGTGGTCTTCTAAGTGAAGTACTTTTTCCTGTGTATTCTCAAGTTAGATCAGTGCATTAATATTGGGAATATATATATAGTATATATATACCAACTGACCAGAGCAAACCCAACTATTATTCCTTACCTCTTTTGCATCTGACAAAGCTTATTAATAATTAGTTCTTTTGTACTTCCCTCCACTACAGATTGATTCTGTTAACTTCCAAGTGGTATTCCAACTGAATATGCTGACATATTCAGTTGGACAACTGTCAGCATATTCCAAATGAATATACTGACAATACATTAGTCTGCTGCAAACAAATATTCTAATACTGTGAATAGAGATATCACTGAGGTCTGAGCTGACTGTAAAGCGAGGAATTGCAAGTAGTTCAAGGAAATATTCTTAAAAAGAGAGATTCCTTATTATAAAAGCCTACAGTTGTCCATTTTTGATGACACAGTTTCTATTGGCTAATCTTTTCCAGTCAGTTCTAATGAACAAGAAAGAGATTAAAATCTTCTCTAGTGCCCGAAACTAAAGTGTGTGAAAAAGACCCAGAAACCACATCTCTTCTCCAACCATTCCAATCTCCTGCCCAAACTATGGAAGAGTCAAGCACCACATAGAGAAATTTGAAATAACATGTTTCACATGCAAGCCATATAAACCCCAAAAATGAATTTTCCCTCCCGGAAGTGATCACAAGCAAACATTCAGTTGTCTTGGAAAACAGTCACATCTCCTGATACTCAAGATTAGTCCAGACTCTCTTTTTACCAGTACCAGCCAGTCTCTTCTTACTACCTTTTCATTATCTCAGTGTTATCAACTCTTGCCCATATTTGTCTTATAAGATGGCAAAAGTTAGTTATGTTATTAGGAACTAGTAGTCCAACTATAGTCCTGAATTAAGTAATGGAGCCATAAGAAACATGTTTAACATGCAATTATATTAAGGCAACATGACAACATAGGTGGGTGAAGATTATAGTTACATGACTGAAGCAAAGTGTTTCGGGAGGTGTCAAGAAGTCAATATTAATAAGCAAGATTTGCTACTATTTTGCCACAGAAGTGATGGCAAAACAAGGAAACAACATTTCACTTGCTAAAACAAACAAACAAATCACACTATTAGAAAATTTCCCAACTATATTAAGCCTTTCAGAAGCTTGGCATCAGAAGCCAAGCATATGCAATTCTGATATCAACTTATTCAAAATTCACTCTCGACTTAAAAAAACGACTGTTCCTCTCTGCAATTCAAAAGAAAAAAACATGCCAAGCATGAAACTGAGAAATGTCACATTATAATCAAAAGTTAACTTATGCAAAAGTTATATGAGAACCAAGAGGATCCTTTAGACTCAAAATGGCTGGAACGGAAAAAAAAAACAGGCCTGGGAGTATCAACATACAATCCATACTCACTGAATTACTGTGGCTTGGAAAGTTATTACCTGTCAGCTAAGCTACCTGATTTATGCTCTTTGACACAATTGAGCATGATTAACCAGGACAGTATTTTGAGCTAAACATGTTTTACTTCATTATAAAGCAGATCAGCAGTACACACACTAATAAACAGTAAGAAGTAAGCATCTCTATAATGCTCTATCATTTTCCTATAGCTTTAAATGCAATTATTATTTCAAAATTCTGTACTGTATTCCTATAAAACAAACATCACTTGGACAGCTCTTCATGCTTAGTTTTTCTAGACAAGATCTACAAAACTGTGACTAGGTTAAAGTAAATGATGAAGATTAACTTTAAAAGTGAATTCAAATTGTAAAAAACATGCATCATGAATATATAAAATTTTACCATCAGACATTCTTAGTGCATACAACAGTCCAGCAACATCCCTACCTTGCTGTTGCCAAAATATACTCATGACGTGGTGACCAAGACACTGCTAGTACTTCTTGCCTGTGACCTAAAAATTATATGAAGAAGTGCAAAAAGTAATGGCTTATGGAACAATAAATCCATATGTTTACTGAATTAAGTAAATGCAAAGGATTAGATACCACCCCTCTACAGCAAGCAGTATGTTGCCTATTATACAGAAACTTCTAAACAAATTCAAGTAAGCACCCCCACAGAATATTTTGTTTAAAAATGTGAAGGTTTTTTTTGCTGTGATAAGGTTTTTTGATCGGTTGTTTTTTGCTTTCCTTCTTGTTTTTGTTCTCAGGTTGTGTTTTTTTTTTTTAAAAATACCCAGCACCTCATATTGAATTTCCATGAACACAAACCCAATGCCTACATTTAACCATGTAATAAATAGTAATCACTATTGATTACCTTATGAAAATGCCCAAACATCTGTAAAAACTGTTCATTAATTAGCATTTGTGTTCTCCAATTCATCAGCACTAGACTAATACCCAGAAGAACCTTTTGCCACTGTGTAACTTTCACAACTGGCAATAAATAAGTCAGTCATGCTACTTACAAAGAATACATTGTATACAGTGTTTCTTTACAGGACTTGTTTTACTCAAAGTAGTTATTGTTTAACATTTATGTTTCAGACTAAAAAGTACCCTGCAGAATGTGAGAACAGGATCCAGACTTCAAGTCACAGAGCTGTACTTTGGGGCTTTTGGTACCAACTGTAACAAGAGAAACAAAGACATCTAAAAAAATCCCCAGCATTTGAGAGAACAACAACAAAAAAATCTTAGCAATTACAAAGAACTAGAAGAAAACAGTTCATTTAATCACAGCAATGTATTCTATTAATAGATTTACTTTTTTTGGTGAAGTAAATTTACCATATAACAAACAAAATTTAGAAACTGGAGGTAAACAGGACAGTACTTAAGAAACTTAAAAATAGCCCCTCTTTAAATATTTTTTTTTTGCTAAACTTAGTTAAATTGTGTACATGTCTGCAATACACACACCCCTATTTACACCATTTACTATGTTTGGAGCTAATAACCTTCAAATGCTAACTTTTATAATGAAAGGTAATCTAATTATAGCTGTGAATTTTTATTTAGAAGGAGAACTGAAAGATGCATTATTTCAGAAGAACAAATGTGATATTCTTGTCAATATCATCTGACTAACTGATAATACTTTATTTTACCAATGAGCTTACATCTTATGAAAACTCAAATTATGAAAAAGTAAGATGGGGAGGGAAAAAAAAACCACTGAATATTACTTGCTTGTTACTATAAGCCCAAAATACATTTCTTAAAAACACATACGTACCTGCTATTAAACAATGCTTTGTAGCAACTGGAGACATGTGATGGCTATAGACTGTTCCCTCAAAGTGAAATACATCTGCAGGCTGAAAATAAAAAGATTACATTAATCACAGCCCAAGGATGTTACCAGAATGTAAGTCATCATTATGAAGTATTTTTCACGTAACAGCTACAAATGAGACTATTATAAATATTACTATTTACACACTAACTCCTGGTTAGAAACCACATCACGCAAACATCACAAAGTAAGTCTGTTTCCAACACTACAACAACTATGCCAGAGCTCAGAGATGACCCAAAAGAAAGACCAAGAAAATTGGCTAATGAGAAGCATGAACAGAAGTTATTAAAAAATTACAAAAAATTTAAAAAGCTAGCAGGAAAAAACAGCAAACAAGAAGGTTATAATATGGAGATAGAAGTTAACAGGAAAGAAGCACTTAGACTAAATTTAGAAGTCCCTTGTCATTCACAAACATCAAATACTATCTTCAAGTCTTAAGCAAAAAATTATTCAAAATTATTAGGTCCTTTATGAGTGTTAAAAATTAATGAAATATTATATTTGCTTTAATAGTACAACTACTTTCAGATACAGCTCTACATACATATATATAAAAAAACCCTTAAAACGAACTTATCTGTGTTTTCAAATGCACCATTTGGTGGCAGAGCAGGTCAATCAACGACCTTCACATGCATAGTGTGTCTTTTAAGTGATGATCACAGAACTACCTGGAAAGTGAACTGAACTTTGCATTTACGAGAAGATTTAGTAACTGCAAACACAGTTTCACATCTCACAAAAAAGAAAGGAGGTCAAAATTTATTCTCTATTGTGTCTCTAGGATGATAGACCTCTTATTTTTTAAAAAATTCTTTCATTATGCATGGAACAACGTTCAAATAGCGTCAGTGTAAATCTGTTAATACAGTCATACCAGAAAAAGGATAAACTGCAGCCATGAATTCATAGTTCAACAATTAGATGCAAAGATTAGTGAATCAAAGCAACCTAAAATCCTACAGAATCTGTCTACTTTATTAAAGCCAGTTACGCTGGTTAGCAGTTTCTTAATGGTTCCTCTCATTCTCCAGCAATTTTTAGAAATTATGTCTACAGTGCTTACAACAGCTGAATTTTAGACTTAATGACCCTGAATGCCAAAATCACCAGTCCTTCAAAAGCAGTATTTAGGGCCTTGGTTACGAAAAATAATTAGCCACTACACTACCATTACACTCAACAATGCCCAAGAATGAACATCAGACCAGCCCTCGGTGAACAAGTTTACACAGCATAAATTCAACTAGCTGTATTCCTGTTCACAGCAAAGCAGAAAGGGATTGTCCCAAGTGTTCCAAGCTCTCGTACAGTTCAGACATTCTGGTCTTCAAAAACAGGCGGGTACACAACAAGATTCACGTGAACGCCAGAACCACACCAGCCTGTTGCGGCACCCACAGTTCTAGCATTCAGCGGGTTTTCATTCTCTGGATCCTTGGTCCCGTTGAGCTCTGGGAGAACTGCGGATGCAGAATGAATAACATGTATATAAACAAGCCTGCCAGATGTGGAAATACTCTCTTACTTGTAAAGTATTTGTATCCCATATTTTCAAGGTTTTATCAAAGGAGCTCGATGTAAACATGCCAGTGTCATGAGGATACCACTGTACTGTCTCCACACTGTATCTATGTACATCAGGATGGCTCCTACAATCAGGAAGAAGATTCCAATCGGTTAGTCTTGATAATCATGTTACAACCACCTTGATATTCAATGACAAGTTGAAAACATAGTTAAAACATTTTTTAAAAATTTGTACTGAAGTTTTCAAGAAGAACTAGTTGTTTTGGTCCCTCATTTTTCAATCAACCAATGTTAATTACTTTGAAGACCCCTCATTTCAAGAAACTGCGGATCATTTACATTTTCAAAATATGGTATTTGTAGCATATCTCAAGTTAAGTCAGTCTGAGGCGTAAAAGGCACTAATGTCTTCCAAAAGTTTTAAATTCTGATGTTTAAAGATTTAATGTTTAAAGTGAGGGCCTAACACTACAAACCTTTTAAGCTTGTGGAATCCCACTGTCTGAGAAATGGATCCACTGAAATATACAATCACATACACAGTTAAAAAATTCATTATAATTAGCTAGTAATTGCACCTACACAGTTATTGGAAATTCATGAATACTGAAGTTACCAGCTAGCAGTGGAGTGAGTTACTCAAAGTTAATTATTTTTGCATTCAGAAATGAAAGAGGAAGAACAATATGAAAGTTTCAACTCAACTATGCATAGTAACAGAATGTAATATTGTTAATAATACATTAACAGCAGTGGGAGACACCAGAGGTAATCTTGACAGCTCCAGCATATGATTCAACATTGTTCAGCAATAGCTAAAAAAACAGTGTGTTACCAAGACTGGTCAGAAATCCAAAACATAGCACCATACAAGCTACTATGAAGAAAATTGTCTCCATCCCAGCCAGACACAGTACATGTGAAAATAGTCCAAATGGCTCCATCTCCAGCTGGTGAAGGGCTCACAAGATTTCTTCATCTCTTATCTTTGCATTGTTCTCTCAAGCATCCTGGTCTCCAAAGTGATAACTATTGCAGGAGTATCGTTGTGTAAATGCAGATGCTCTGATCTGGCACTACAACTAAGCTAATAAATCTTCCTGCTTACTTGGGTTGCCAGAAAGTGCAAAAGGTGTCTTTAAACGGAGCTAGCCTGAAGCCAGCACTGACAACAGTAAGCGAGTGCTATTGAGCAACTGTTGAGCTTAGTTTAACAACTCCTGCATTGCTTATCTCCGAGGCACATCCTAGAATGACCTGTTCGTTGCTAAATGAACGGTGCTAAAAATTAACAAATTTTGCACATTTATTCTACAGGCATTTTAGGCTAAAAATCTTCAGTACCTGCAGTGCCAGGAAATCAAGCCTGACTCAGCATGAACTTACTCCCGCAGAGGCATTTGTATGCGCTGTGCAGAAAAATCTAAACTCATGGAACTAATTATCCTGGTACAATAAATACAAGTACACAACACTGGACTGTGTCCAGCACTACACCAGAGCAATCAATTCTCCCATAATCCAGAGGGCTGAGGAATGAACTAAAAAGCTCTTGAGCAGCTCTGCAGGAATCACCTTTGATCTGGCTAGGCTTAGTAGTGGCCACATGCCATTCCGCCTGGCTTCATGTCTCAGGGCTCTATGTTATTCCCACTATGTTATAATGCAGTATTTTCCCTCATTACCCTGAATACCCCAACCTTTCCTACCAAAGAAAAATACAGAATTAATTCTATGGATACTAAGGTCACTGTCAGACAGGCAACTTCCTAGACAGGTTTTGGGTAGCGGAGACTATTTTATGCACAAGCATCAGCTATATATTACTGGAAGCTGGTACTGTTCCGTCACTCTCAAATGCCACAGGACAGCGTGGATTGTAGGAAAGCATGTAAAGCTCTGTATGCTGACTCCAAGTGGAACAAGGAATGTTCTTGTTTTTTGCAACAGTGGTCCTATATTCTAGATAAGAAACACCATGTAAATCATAGCCTACCATCAGGAATTATCTCCTCTGATGTTCTAAACTACTGGCCCCTCAGCAGGCCCAGTTCAGAGCCTACTCAAAAGCAGCTTCACAGGGTCCTTACCAAGAGCTTACTCTTCAAGGACCTTTGAAACCAGAGTTGCATTGTGCCCTGCAAATTTGAAATACAGGCAAACCTTTGCAACACATTATCAAATGCTTCAAAAATATAAGCCACATAGTCATACGGGAATCGTTTCTCACTAGCAATTATAAATTTATTTATGATGTCAGGAACTCTGCATGAATAATATTCCGGTATCTGAATCTATACATGTAGGTAATTTGCTACAATAAGTATTTAAAACATACTAGAAAGCCACATAAATACTGGAAACAAATAATAGAGGCAAAAAACCTATTATGGTTACTTCAAGCAATAATAATGATAGGCCTATAATTTAGAATGTTCTATCACACAAAATCAGATTTTACTAGTAAGATTTATGCCTTTACTCAACTGATAACTAATAAAAGATGCAACTATGCAAATTAACAGCTACTCAAGAATCAGACTACCAGCTAACTATGCTGTCCTTTATTTGGCTGGGATAGAATTCATTTTCTTACTAGCAGCTGGTATAGCACTGTGCTTTGGATTTAGGATGAAAATAATATTGATAACACACTAATATTTTTAGTTCTTGCTAAGCAGTTAAGGACTTTTTCAGCTTCCCATAGAAGCAGAGAGGGAGCACAGACAGGACAAGTGACCCAAGCTGGCAACAGGAATATTCATGTTCAGTATATAAATGGGGGTTGGCTGCAGGGGCAAGGACTGTATCTGGGCATCAGTCAGTGGGTGGTGAGCAACTGCATTATACATCATTCATTTTTTGTATATTCTTTTACCACTGTTACCATCATTGTTATTTTCTTTTCCGTCACTGTCCTATTAAACTGTCTTTATCTCAACCCAAGAGTTTTACCTTTTTTTTTTTTTTTTCCAATTCTCCTCCCCATCCCATCAGGTAAGGGGGAGAGGAGTGAGCAAGTGTTCAGTTGCCAGTTGGGGTTAAATCCACGACAGTCCTTTTTGGCACCCAATGTGGGGGTTGAAGGGTTGAGACAACAATAGATTTCACCAGAGCATGTTAAAACAATTTCTTATAAGCATTCATTATATTAGTCTAACAGTTCCTGATCACAAAGTTATTTGTTCACATGGTTGTGTTACGTAAATCCTTGTTTGCGGTATATACTCCCTGTGTCTGTGCTGTTTATCACCTCTGGGAGATGGATCAGGTTTATTGTTTTCCTGTACTGGGTAAAATTGGCTTATGGTACGATAACATCACTGTTAATCAGTCTAATGTAGTATTTGTATTCGGCATTGCTGTCATGTCCATATCTCATGCACCATCTCTTGCATGTTATTAATAATCACACTCTACTTTTGCTCCTTCGAGAACCAATCCATGGGAGAGACAGGGTAGGATATTCTTCCCCACTCTTTCACCTTCCCTTTCTCCTTCAGACTAGTTACAACAGCTCTTGAGAATTGTTAATATCCTTTGAATGTTCAAGCCAGCATGCTTTCATTGCTATGTCTCCTGAATGTGTTTCAGATCTTGTTTAGGGTTAAGCAATTATTTAAGAATACTACCCAGAGATCTGCCCCAAGGCTGGATAGTCATGGGTGGCACGGCATGTGGAAGAATATGGGCAGGTATCTAGAGAACTTCTCACCTCCAATGGTCTGCAACTTCATACCGAAACAACTACAGTACCCTGATGAAGTGATAACATTTGAAAGAAAAATGCTGTAGCTACCCCAGAGAGGCACAACTTACCACTTACTGGCCCTGGCCAGTATCTACCAAACACTACGTGATATTATGCAGTACTCTCAGTGAGAAGAGAGGGAAAACAGAGGATATCGAGATCACACACCATGAGCTACCCTTTGGTTTTACTTGTGTAACCACAGACAGAACATGAGAAAGTGGGATGGAAAACCTACCTTGACCCTAGAGGTCACCTAGGTCATCTACCCTGTGAGGTAGATGAGTTGCAAGAAAAAAACCCAACGAAACAAGGCAGTTCTTCAAAAAAACCTGCTCCTCCAGTTTCCAGTGGGCAGCTCCCCAGACAGAGTAAAAGGCACAGTCATACTCCTGATTTTAATGAGACGATTCCTGACTCATATTCACAAGGAGTAGCGAATACTATGGCTAGGACTAGAGGGGGCCTGCCTCCAGCCAGGTGGAGGAAAAGGACAACAGGTTTACTGGACTTCGTGGATTCGATGGCCTGGCACATCAGACCCACAAGAGTATACAAGGCTCCAGTGGACATTGTTGCACAGTGTACACTAAGGCAATCAAGCTAAAAAAGAGTAGAACCCATTTGTATTTCTAGAGTGACAGGGGGATCCCAACAGTTGGCCACACTGGAAGCTGAAGTGAGCCTGACAGAATGAGTGGCAAAAGCACCTCATTGTGACTGGCCCAGAGGCTCTGTGCACCCTTGGCATAGACTATCTCAGGAGGACACAAAAGGGTACTGATAGGCTTTTGGCATAGCTGCATTGGAGATGGAGGAAATTACACAGCTGTCTACCTTGCCTGGCCTCTCAAAGGACCCTTCTGTTGTGAGGTTGCTGAGGGTTGAGAACTACGGGTGCCGATCACTAGCACAACAGTGCACCAGCAGTAATATCGCACCAACCGAGACTCCCCGATTCTTCTCCATAAACTGGTTCATCAACTGGAGACCCAATGAGGGATTAGCAGGACTCGCTCACGTTTTAATAGTCCCATTGACTAGTGCAAAAATATAACGGAAAGTGAGACTAACAGTAGACTACCATGGCCTGAATGAAGTCATGCCACAGAGCTGCTGTGCTGGACATGCTAGAACTTCAGTATGAACTGGAGTCAAAGGCAGTCAAGTGGTATGCAACAACTGATGTTGCTAATGCATTTTTCTCAATCCCTTTGGTGGCAGAGTGCAGATTACAGTCTGCTTTCACTTGGAGAGGCGTCCAGCACACTTGGAATCGACTGTCCTAGAGGTGGAAACACAGACCCACTATTTGCCATGGACTGATCCAGACTGCACTGGAAAAGAGTGAAGCTGCAGAACACCTGCAATACATTGGCAACCTCATTGTGTGAGGCAATACAACACAATATGTTTGGAGAAAGGGAGGAAAATAATCCAAATCCTTCTGAAAGCTGATTTTGCCATAAACCAAAGTAAGGTCAAAGGACCTGCACAGGAGTTTTTGGGAATAAAATGGCAAGATGGACACCATTAGATCCCAATGGATGTGATCAACAAACTAGCAGCTGTTTCGCAACCAACTAGCAAAAAGGAAACATGAACTTTCTTAGGCATTGTGGGCTTTTTGAGAATTCTCAGGCTGATTGTAAGCACTCTCTATCAAGTGACCAGGAAGAACAATTTTAGATGGGGCCATGAGCAATGACAAGCCTTTGAACAAATCAAACAGCAAACTGTTCATGCAGCATCCCCTGGGCCATGTTCAGGCAGAACAAGATAAAAATGTGCTCTACACCACAGCTGGGGAGAATGGCCCTACCTGGAGCCTCTGGCCAAATACACCAGGGGAGACTTCAGGTCAACCCCTGGGGTTTTGAAGTCAGTAATACAGAACATTCAAAGCCTGCTACACTCCAAATGAAAAAGAGATATTGGCCATATATGAAGGAGTCTGAGCTGCTTTGGAAGTGGTTGGTACTGAAGCACAGCTACTTTTGGCATCCCAACTGCTGGTGCTGCACTGGATGTTCAAGGGGAGGGTCCCAGCTACACATCATGCAAAGGATGCTATGTAGAGTGAGTCACACTGATCACACAATAGGGTGAAATAGAAAACCCTAGTCACCCAGGTATTTTGGAAGTGATCATGCACCAGCCAGAAGGTAAATATTTTGGAATATCACCAGAGGAGAAGGTGACTCATGCTGAAGAGGCCCCACTGTGTTATAAGTTGCCAGAAAATGAGAGACAATATGTCCTGCTCACTGATGGGTCCTGTCTCACTGTGGGAAAACATCAAAAGCGGAAGGCTGCTACGTAGAGTACCATATGACAAGAGACTGATGAAGGACAAGGTGAATTGATCCAGTTTGCAGAGGTGAAAGCCATCCAGCTGGCTTTACACATTGCTGGTCAAGAAAAGTGGCCAGTGCTTTATCTCTATGCTCACTCATGGATGGTGGCAAATCCCCTGTGGGGGTAGTTACAGCAACAGAAGCAGAGCAACTGGCAGCGCAGGGGCAAACCAATCTGAGCTGCCCCATTGTGGCAAGACATTGCTGCCGAGATAGAGAATCTGTTTATGAAAGTAAAACATGCAGATGCCCATGCACCCAAAAGCCGGACCATTGAGCAACATCAAAACAATCAGCAGCTGGATCAGGCTGCTAAGATTGAAGTAGTTTGGGTGGATCTGCACTGGCAACATAGAGATGAACTATTTACATTTCGATGGGCCTATGACACCTCAGGTCATCAAGGAAGAGATGCAATATCTACGTGGGTTTGTGACTGAGTGTTGGATTTGACCGTGGACACTATTGCACAGGTTATCCATGAACGTGAGACATGTGCTGCAATCATGCAAGCCAAGCAGTTAAAGCTTCTGTGGTATGGAGGACAGTGGCTGAAATATAAATATGGGGAGGCCTGGCAGATAGATTGTATCATGTTCCCATTAACCCACCAAGGCAAGCGCCATGTGCTCACAACCAGGGAGGCAGCCACCGGAGGGCTGTAAACACACCCTGTGCCCCATACCACCGACCGGAATGCTACCCTGGGCCTTGAAAAGCAAGTCTCATGGTGGCATGGCACCCCAGAGAGAACAGAGTCAGACTATGGGATTCATTTCTGAAACAGCCTCACAGACACCTAGGCCAAAGAGTATCCCCTCTCATGCACCAGCCTCATGGAAAATTGAAGGACACACTGTTATAGACTACACTGAGAGCAACAGCTGGTGGAACCTTTAAACACTGGGATACACATTTAGCAAAGGCTACCTGGTTAGTTAATAGCAGGGGATCTATCAATCAAGCTGGCCCTGCCCAATCAAAACTTTCACACACTGTAAACAGGGATAAAGTCCCCACATTGCACATGAAGAACATCAGGAAAGACAGTCTGGATTATTCCTGCCTCAGGCAAAGGCAAACCCATCCGTGGGATTGCTTTTGTTCAAGGACCTGGGGGCATTTGGTAGGTGATGCAGAAGGATGGAGAATTACAATGTGTACCTCAAGAGGGTTTGAGTTTGAGTGAAAATAGTTAATTAACTAAATTGTATTACGTCAATTGCTGTATAAGCCTGTCACTGTATGTCATCACTACTTGTTGCATGCTATATCTATAGATTCTTACCACAGTAAGAATCATCCAGATTAACAAAGAATGAATTTGATGAAACTGAGTGAAGTGCAGTGGTGATGGAACCAGAAGTGACTGCAGCACGCAACAATCCAACGCTACACACCGCTCCCCTGCAGCGCCCAGCGTCACCAGAGCCCCATCCTGCTCTGCAGACTGAGTGGGCTCCACACCAGCTCTCCTGCCTTGAGAGACTGTTATGGCAAATGGAGCCCGAAGTCCTGGGCTAAATGAACTCAACAGGTATTTTTAGGGAGATGGCCCATAGACTAAGGGAATGATATCTGTGTGTATATATATAAAGACAGGAGAAGTGGACCGCGGGAGGGTGGAGAAGTGAGCTGTGTGGTGTTTAATTACCAGCTGGAGTTAAACCACAAAACATGCTCATAAACAGATTTTTCAAGTATGGAATACTTCCACTGACCTAAGTGAAGTTAATGATGGCATGATTTTAGCTCAGATTTACCAGTTTTTATGCTGTGTCTTCTCAACATATATTTCTTCAGTTTCAGAACTGAATCTGTTTCAGAATTCATTTCAGTTTTGAGATTTGGGGATGTATAGTCATTATTTGTTCTTAATTACAATTTTAATTAATTTTTTTCAAGTCTCATAAGCACTTACCAAATGCAGTTTACTTGCAGTAGATTCTGTTCCTACCCATTTTTTTTTGATGCATGTTCTATTACCCTTTTTCTTTCTTATGGTCCAAGACACCACTTAGGCCTTTTATTGTTACAAATCTTCTGTTCTTGTCGATCTTACTTGTGAAGTTCTTAGACCTCAAATAATTTGAAGACTGGGAGAAAATAAGGGGAAAATGTAGCTACTGATCTTTTACACAGTAGGATGTATCTTATTATGAGTCTCAGATAAAGTTCTAACCTACTAGATAACCTTACTATCTGAACACAAGTCAAAACAAGCTTTTGCTGGAACATTTAATGCCCACAATTGACAAATTTATATTGATTTCAGGGAAAGCCTGACAAATCAATAAATGCTTTGAGTCTTTATATAGATTATGCTACAGAAGTACCCTGTTCTTCAGAAAAATATGTCCCATTTTTGTCAGTAACACACCTGTCTTCATTCAAACATGTTCTTAAGAAGTTCTGTATTAATTAGTTCTGTGCTTCATAAATACCTGGGGAACTTAAAATAGCTATTAGTAAAACTGGGAGCAGAGAGAAAGGAAAGAAAAGCAACAACTGCAAATCTGTGCTAGATGTTTTTTCCAATCAGACGAACAGGGTTATACAAAGATAATTTTCCTTTTGGTCAAACATATATTTATTCAAAGACATATACATTATATATATTTAGGGGGGAAAGGAATATTTCTACAGCTGTCACAAAATCACTTTTTTAGAGTTACTGGCATAGAGTCAGAAAATTTCAACATGAAACAATAAGAAAACTCACAGGTGAGGGACTGTAACCTGGAAGAGGGTTGGTTTTGTTTTGGTTGTTTTTTGTCTTTTTTTTTTTTTCTAATGTTAAAACATGAGATTGGATTACTAAGTCTGATTTTTTTTTTGTGGGGTCAACAGCAACACAAGTCTCTCTCCTCCGTTTCCATATGAGTAAAATTAATATCCCCCATTTTAACTTTGAACTGCCAAAGATCTGCCCCAAAAATACCAGAAAGTCATTGTACTTATATCATAAGTGTATAAGAATACACAAATCAAGGAAAAACAGTTAGATCCTGTTACTTAGGAAATCACACAAACCTTCACAAAGTTTCTTGGGTTTTTTTGCATGCCAGAAAACATAATGCATCATGCTAGCCTTCAAAGACTTCTAGCACTATTTTCTACAGTATTTTTATCCTAGAAATAAGAACACACATTAATTTGTGAGTTTAACGTTAGTCACACCAGAGATACCACTATGCACTTCTAACAGAATTCTTGAGTACCTACCTTCCCACAGAACAAAGTGCTTTACATGTGTAACTTGGTTTTCTGCTCAAGTTTTCAAGGTCATATAGTACAATAACGCCATCTGATCCACCGGATAACATGCTGAAAGTGTTAATAAATCACAAAAGTTACAACATGCATAATCTCAACATGCTCAATATAATTGAGTGTTCAGCAAGTAAACAAATCCATAGTACCAAAACACAGGTTCTGATATACATTTTTAGCAACTAAAATATATACTTACTATCTTCCCTCAACAGGCTCAATATCAAGGGTGTTGATACCACTTCCATGTATTCTTTCCACATCTCTATCTTTATTTAATTCCAAACTTAGAACCCTTAAAACAATAACAAAAAAAAAAGAAAAAGAAAAAAAGAAAATCAGAGATATGAAGAACAAGAACAACAAAATTGTAGAATGCTACCGTGTAGCTCCAAATAGCTCAAACCATAGTTTTGCTCTTCCTCAATGCCTTTAACCTATCCCCATTATTGTTTGCAAAACTAGACTTGCAGATGTGATACAAGGCTAGAAATAAGTCCTGTGAAATTGGCAGAAAAATATTTTATTTTTTAAGTTGTTTGGAAGGTAAGAGAGAAATAAATACGTAAAGCGTACTTAAGGAAATAGCAAAACTGCATTTGAGGTCAAGGTGTGAAACAAAACCCGGACTGTAATTTGAAAAAACTAAGCAAAAGAAACATCAAGAAGCATTTTTTGCAGTTGTAACAAACATTAGTTACTTTGTACCATCCTTGCAAGCTTCGCCCTTCTTACTTGGAACTACGGACACCTAGTGGACAAATTCATGTAGTTGAGCAAATTATAGTATTTCCTTTTAACGAAACAATGTTTGTAGGTTACATTTTCTGTAACATTAAATAAAAACTATGCTATCCACATGATGAAGCTTGAAGCTTCCGAGGCAAACTTTTCTGAGCTCTAATTACAGTAGCCTGTATCCTTAAATATGCTAATAATACATAGTAAAAAAAAAAAAAACAAAACAAAACAAAAAAGATTCTGCTTCCTTAAGCCATACTACCTGATATAAAATTAGCCTTATAAGACGATCAGAGCTCCCTCCCTACAGCCCAATTTTGTAAAAACCACGGTAAATAAGTATATGACTGAAAAGCCGAAAAGGCAGTGTGCACCTACTCAGCTGGTGCCTGAGTGGCAGAAACCTTGATGTGAGTTTAGGCCGTCTGTAGGCATGCTTCAAAAGCAGCAAGTCATTTAAGCTCTTTTAAAAGACATGAAAGATAATTATGCAAGAACTGAAATAGAATACAAATTTTTGCCACATACAAGATACCTACTTTTGAGCTTGAGCATTAGTGAAGCAATAAATCCCCCTAAAGAAGTGTTTTATAATACATGACTTTAAAGTGTAGTTATAAACACAATCTACTGAAGACTATAGATTATTTATTAAAGTCAAAATTAAAATGTTGAGGAAGGGAAATGTTAGGTAGACAGTTGTCCAAGTAACATAAATTCTGCCTGCTCTGCTTCCATTCTTAACACTGAACGCTGCACGAGCGCTCAGGCACAGAAAGGACATAATTGCATTGTCAGAATATACACAGGAAGGAGATACCTGAGTTACCAAAATTCTTTTCAGTTTTAAACAGACTCTTTTTACAGTGGCACAGCACCAAAAGCCGTAAGTCACCAACACCAACCCTTCCTGCTGACGGAGTGGTGTGAGCAGGCGAACTGAGGTTGGCTTTAACTTGAAAAACAGCTACAAAAAAACCCTGAGAACGAACAAGGATTATCACATCGTGACCTTTAGCGGGAGCATTAATGAGCCTCTCTCAGGCAGTCACTACTTTCCGCAAAAGCTGTGGGGAACCCGACAAAACCCCTGCGCCCCGTTCCTCCGCCACCCGCCACCAGCCCAGCCGCGGGCAGCGGGAGGGAGGGAGGGAGGGAGGGATGCGGGCACAGCAGCAGCCCCTACCTCTCCGTTTCTTCCCGAGGCAGAGCGCGGCCGCACGCAAAGGGCTGAAACCGCTAGGAGGAGGAGGAAGAGGGCAGCTTATCGCCCCGTGCCCGCTCAGCCTCCCAAAACGGCGTTACTCAGCCCACCCCCGGGACGCTAATCCACGCACCTAAAGAACACACCACCACCACCACCATCCCCGCAGCGGGANCCCAGGTGCTGGGGGGACGGGGGGTGGGCCCGTTCTGCGCGGCTGCCCTCGGAAAAGACGCTCGGATTCTCCTTGGGCTGGTGCTCTGATGGAAGAAAAAGGCCTAAAGCCAGTCATCAAAGGGGTTTAGAGCGTAGCTGTCACCCTGTGGTAGCTGGGTAGGTAAGCAGCAATAAACAGATTCACTCTTTTTGATAACTGTTCTGCATATGATTTTAAACGAATTCTTGTAGGTATGTTCACCACGCTCCTGAGGAAAAAGCAGTTTTCTCCATTTCTGCCCGTGTTCCAAAGGCCTGGACGCTCTTACCGTGTGTTCTCACGTCATTCTCTACAGATGCTACGCTCACACTGTGCAGCTATGTGTAATTTTTTAAAGGCAGCTTCCCTGAAGGTGCACATGCTACAATATTTTACTTGCCTGTTTCCCCTCCCTGCACAGGCTTGTTTACCTGCTTGCAGTACTCCACGTGTTTTGTATCCACTAGAGCATCCCCCAGGCAATGGAGACTTTCTGCTTGGTATTCTTCAGAGTACAAGGAGAAACAGTCTGAGACTGTGCAGTCCCTTAAGTCAGTGACTCCCCTTTAGGAAGGAGAGAAGGGGTACATACGTTCCCTTCAGAAACGAGTAGTAGCTTCTGGAGTTATTTTGCCTTTAGAGTGGTTCCCCTGACTTGCTTTGCTCCTTAACTTCATCATCAGCTGGTAGTGACTTAAAGCAGGTCTGCTCAAACAAGTGTTTGGGAAGATGTGAACGTGCTTTTGTCAGCAGTGTGTTTTTCCTCTGGGTTAATATGACAGTCTAGTACTTCCAGGCTTTCTGCATCTTCCTTTCAGCTTTTGCTCTTCTCACTGTTGACTTGGTGATTTTGAGGGGTGTACAAAAAGCTGGGTCTTTTAGCATACAGGAAACAGTAAAAACTACAGTCAGGTTCTTGTGGTGATTGCTGCAGTCTCAGTCCTTATTCACCAGTAAAAATGACTTGCTTTATCAGAAATACTAGCAGTCTTTTTCTCGATATTTGAATTTATGCAGGTGTGCCTTTCACAGTGAAAGCCCTCTGCTGAAACTTTACAGCTGATCTCTGTATTCAGAATTTAATTATACAGTAGTTATAGTGCCAGTAAGAGGGCAGGGGAGGTAGGACATAACTATTGAACGTAGCAGGAGCACAGTATAAGAGGCTTTTAAAGTTAGTAGTGAATAAAAAATAGTTGTATCTAAGAAGATACTGCGGTAGTCTTTATGTTTCCCATGCTTTTTTTCAGATGAACTGTAGGAATAGAGTATAATGCTTCAGAGGTGAAGTTGCACTGTTTTGAGCAGGGAGGGCTGGCTCTTAAATGCTCTGCAGTTACAGCTCTGTCTGAAGTCAGTGAGAGAAACACTTCTGTAAATCTTAAGGCTCTTGCACTCGTAGCCCGTTTTAGTGATACAGATGACACAATGCAGGTCTACTGAGTTATTGGTATGCTGCTCTTACTGTATTTTCCTCTCTCATTCTTCTACTTGTCTTGCTTTCTTTGTCTTGATACATTGAAAATTCTGCACTGGCAGCTTGCATCAATGCAATATTTCACTGCCAGTAAAAGGGAGACATCTTCTCTTATCCGTATTTTATTTCTCACTTCTACTAACTTTTCACTGTCGTTTATTTTCTTGTAGAAAACTTTAATAGAAAAGTGGATTAAAATGGCTTGATAAAGAATAAATTACAAGCTAGAACTGGCATGGAAGTGGAAGTGAAGAAGGGGGCTGTTAGATAGCATAAGATTATACAAGATGCCTTGAAACAATGTGGAGAGGTAGAACTTTTACAGAGTCTGTAATACTTCTAATGATATTCACCTCAGTTTTCTTCTGCCTTCTAATAGTTTGTTGTTACGCTTTTTAATTCCTCTGGGAAAAAATAATGTATTTTTATTTTTTAAATATTAAAAAGCAGAATAAGAAAGAAATATCTGGCAAAGGGATAATGATTTATTTATACTGTTCTCATGCTTCTCTCTGTCTTTGGAATGAAAGTAAAGGAAGGGTTATTATAATTTAGCTTTACACACTTGAATTTGAGATACTCAAAAGTAATACTACATCTTCCATAAATGTCTTTGTTCACAGACTGTTAATTCTCTCTTATTTTCCTTTTTTATGTAACTGGACAACAGGAGAGTCCCTATGAAAAATACTAATGCTAGAATTCTGTGTGAAAATATTACTTTTGAAAATTCTGTTTTCTGTTTAATTTACTGATGTGTATTTGACACTGTGCGCTAGCTGTGGCTTAAAGCCTAACCCTGCAGCATCAGCAGAATGAAAGAACTCAGAGAGAAGTAAGTAAGACTTCCTCACACTAAGAAGAAATGGATGGTGAAACTTTTTCATGAACATGTTCAAACTTTCATTTTATTCTGTTGATTTGTTCTGTGTTATGTTAATTGATAGAACTCACTGTTACAGTCAGACACCCTTGACCATGAGATGTGAGATCCTAACAGTCATTAAGGAGGGAGGGGAAATAAGTAGAATGAAAACATCTTACTTGAGGAAAATGGGCTACAATAAATTCAGAAAACAGACAGGAGACATCCTGTGAATGTCTAAAAAGAATAAGTGAAAAGGTATGTGGGACAATTCATGTCTGTACCTTCCCCAGCTGTTAAAAGTATAAACTACCCTAATATGGATGAAGGCTAAGAAGTATAGCAATCATGAAAATCATGAAATCATGAGTTTTCAGTGACCTCAAAAGACAAAACACCTCCATGAATCAGGTTAACTGGCTCGGGTGCTGGAAAAATAGAAGAATATGTACTACCTCCTAAGTAGATTCAAAAGGTAGTGAGTAAAAACATGAGAAATTGTTGGTTTGACAAGCTAGTTCTAATGGAAATTGTTTTCTGAGTGGACAATGCTTTGATGGTTTTTAGACCTTTTTTGTGCGCAAAATTTAAGACTGTGGGTTATGAATTTGCTCTGTGGGTCTATAGCAGGTTGGAAACTGTTCTTGGAATAGTCAGAAATGTTACCGTGTCAGCTGGAAGGGAGTATCCAGAGGGATCCGCCAGCTGGCTGTTGAAGTTCAGATCTGCTCTAAGTTTTTCTTAGTGATTTGGATGAAGAAGAAGAAAGTATTTTTATTACATTTGCAGGTTAAACTATGCAGGAGGAATCTGGGAGTAGCTGTGAGCATCTTATGGCAGGTCAGCTGTCATACAATTCAGCTGGGGGATCAGCTGGGATAAACCATGCCTATTCCTAAACGAAATACATATAATTTAGTGGTTAGAGGTTTCAGAGACCATGGATCTACACAACTGACAAATTTTCTGTAGTACACCATCTACTGTATTAGTACTGTTACAAATTTTAATGTATTCAATACAATGATGTATTTAATATATTCTCTTAATTTGGGTATCTCCCATTTCTCCCTCCATTTCCGATTTACGGATTCTTATCGACTTTCTTTACAAAACAGCCTTCCTCATGAGTGTTTATTATAGTTTTAAGAAATAGTCTTCCATGAACATAGCCAATGTCTTGCAGCCACCCCTTTTTACTTTGGGTTACTTGGATGTAGGAGGTTCTATATCTGTTAAATTTCACCACCCACTGGTGACTCATTTCCACTGTAATTTGTGCTTTTACTTTTGTGGATAGCAATCCTTGTGGTGTCAGCAGAGAAAAGATAACTAGGTTTGGTCTATTCCAGAGCAGGGATGTATGCCAGTCCTCCCTCAGTTTTGTATTACCTTGTGGTAATACACAATAATAATAATAAATGTGGCTGAGGGTAAGTCAGTTAATTCTGTTACTGGGGGAGTAATCACAGGTGGTTACACCCACTGCCTTGGGTGGTGGTAACTAACTTGCACTCCCCCTTACAACATTTTTGAAGAGCATCCTGTCCCAGTCTCACGTGGGCACAGGAGAGTCACATCAGGACTTGCAGGCTTTTAAAACTTGTGAAGAAATTAAAATGTATGGGATTGGGAAGGAAACTTACTTTAGTGTACAGAAACTAGAATGTACACATGGAGAAAATTTCTGAGGCTCAGTTTTTAAAGAAATTAGGAACTTAAAAGTGCTGAGGAAACAATGCTCTCTTTTTAAGTTTTGGAGAGCATGGTTTGTTGCACATTAGGAAAATCTGCAGTACATACAGTTGATATCTTATCCTGTGTCCTAGCCACGTAGGGACCAGCACAGGATGGGAACAGCACTGGAAAGAAAATGAATTGTTGAGGAGCCCTTGTAGAGGCACTTGGCTGTTGTGTACATGTTCCACTGCAATGCCACTGCAGTGTGTCTGCACCGTGCTTTGCTGTCCTCTGGGTCTGGGGAGGACTGAGTAGCTCTAGCAGAGTGCCAGGGCTGGTCTGCTTTATCCCTTTGGACTGTACTCAAGTGAATAAGCTTATCAAGAAAGAGAGTGCAGAACAGACAACTGCTTCTTTCTCTTCTTTGTCTTGGACACGGTAGGTCTGTCAGGACCAAGCTGGCATTTGTTTTGGACCAGCAGAGAGATCCCACCTTCAGCTAGAGGTGAGAATGAATGGCATTGGTAGTGTATATGTCATCTTGTGCTTGAAGTTAAAGACGACTGACAACTTTTTCTTGGCCTGCCCTGGTCCTTCGCAGGGGTTTAGAACAGAAATACATGGAGCCTATGACGTAAAGAATTCATGTTTACTTTCTTTCAGTTGTGGATTGCTCTCTCCTGCAGTCAATCCAGAGTCCAGAACACTCTTGTACCCTGGGGGGTGAGGCTTTTTTTCAGGTGGGAAGATACTATCATCTTCAAAGTTGAGTCAAACCTTCAGCACTACGGTAAAGTAGGCTCATTTGGAAGAAGAGATGACTGTATTTAATGACATTTTGCAAGTGGTATTTTTTTACAAGATTACCTTAAAGTGATGACAGTGATTAAATAGTACAACTGTATCATGCTTGTCATGAGAGGAACATCCAGCGTAACTCATTAACTCTGAGATGACTCTTCACTTGCCAGTTCTGAAACTGGATGTGATAGCAGATGAGACTAGACAGTTGGGTAGTGGTGATTGATGACTCATTTCAGTATCTCAGACAAGTATTTAACTAAACAGACTAGATTTATCAATGTAATGCATTTATTTTTCTTATTATATAACGTACTGTCAGGGCATTGCCATAACTTTGCTACATGATGAATTGCTCTTGCTGCAGAACATGGAGTTCTTAAAATGTTCATATTTTTTTAATTACAAAACAAATTCCTCACAAAATTTATACATTTATTAAAGCCAAATATATCTTACAGGAAATAGATGATTCCATTTTCCATTGAAAATAATTTATAAAGACTCTTAATGACCAATTTATTAAAAAATGCAGGAAGATAAGAGGCAGTAAATATTTAAGGTCTAGCATGTATTTTTCATCTTTTCTAAAGGCTGATTAACGAGCAGCTTATATTTAAACTTTTTCAATGTCTTTGTTTGTACTCTCATTTATTATAATGATTAAGAGTTAAAATGAGTGCTCTGTGAAATACCAGCATATGCAAGTTTTTATAAGAATAGTAGATCAGCAATGAGAGGGCAGTTACTTTAAAAGTTTATCGGTGCTAAAAACATGGCTCAGGTTTTAAGGTTCCCTTTGGGGAAACAGCAGACACGGGTTTAACTTGATTTGGAGCTGCAGTTTACCAGGAGCAGCTGGAAAAAGCCTCAAGCATTCTGTATTCCATAGGTTTTTATATGTTGCATAAACTCTGCATTAGGGGCATATGTGGCCTGAGCCTGTGATGATACAAGCTTTAAAAAAGAAGCTGTCAAGCTAAACATGTTTCTCAGTCCTCTGTGATTGTTTTTGTTGCTGCTTGTTTTCTGTTTCAGAGAGTGGCCTGTTGCCGCCTTCTGCATCAGAAGTGTATAGCAGAATTTCTACTTTTCTTCAAAATGTGCTATAAAATAAAATTTTGTATTGAAGACTAGACTGGAACATTCCTGTAATGCTTTATAATGAATAAGATAGAGTGGAAGGAACAACATATTCTCTCCAAAGCGTATCTTTTTGAGGTTAGAGTTACAGTTTTCTTTTGACTCTGAATTTTACCTTTCTCCCTAACAGAAAGGGAGAAGTTAGTCGTTCTGAGGAAGAGGCAGAAACTGATTCTGATTGTATGAAGCATTCATAAACTGATTATCAACTGCTGCAGGTAATTGTACAGAATATTGCAGAACATTTAAAAAGGTTTTGCAAGCTAGTTTTTCAAGTGTTGGTGGAAAGCTAATAAACTTAGTTTAGTTTTACATGTTTAATTTGAAGATACTAAAGAAACACAGAATTTAAATTTTGGTTAATAAATACAAAACCAAATGTCAAAAGACTTAATTATTTTGGATACAGAAGTAAGTGTATTGAGAAAGTTGGGGGTTTTTCATAGAGTTTTTATTCAGATACATCCTCCCACATCCAGTAGTAGGTGGCAGTTACAGGATTGTCCAGATGGTGGCAAGGTTGTTTCAGAAACAGCGCATAGTGTCAGCTTGCTGGATATTCCTTTCAGGTGAGAATATGCAACAGAGAAACCTAGCTGTAAAATAATTGTGTGTATGTGTGTTTGTACGGAAATAAAATTTGTATTGCAGGCTGCTGGCTTCTAGGACAGTAATTCTGGAATGACAAAATAGCTTTTCAGTCTGTGTGATACATTATGCAGCAAAGTAATTACACTGAAGAGCTCACTGCAGATTATAAAAGCATTATTATTTGAAAAACAGTGTTTGGGTGCAGCGATACGGTTTTCCTTCAGCTGCCAGAAGTGATCTGGCAACAGGCATGGTATGTTAATCTCACTGACTTGAAAACCAGGAATAGCCATAAGTAGTCATACGGACAGGCAGTATCTCGCATGTTATCTCTTGCTATGACCAGATTTGGTCCTTAGTGTGTGTATTGATGTTAAATTGAGATGCTTATCTTGCTGGATTTTGCCTGCTAGTATTGAGTTTCATATGCTGTACACTTGTTACTTTTAGTTATTGTGGGTTTGGTTTGAGAGCCTGTTTTGATTCTTTCAATAGAGGTGTGTGTGGAGATGATGGTTTGGGTTTGTTTTTTTTGAGGTGTGTTTGATGATGAAGAAAGAAAATGTATTTTTAATTTCCTTGTGTTAATAGCTTTCTTCTACTGTATACAGGAAAAGAAACAGTACAGTACTGGATAGATATGTGTTTTTAATGGGTGGAAAAATCTTAGCTGATTTTATTAGTCATGCTGATTTAAACAGCTGCTACCGGCAGGGTTGGGAATAACAGCCCTGTTGGTGGTTGTTACAAACATGTTTCATTAGGCGTATCTTTTCGATGAGTTAAAATAACTATAGGGTACATGTGCTGCCTTGATGAAGTTGCTTACACTTTGTTTTTCCTACCTGTATGTTAAAAAGTGATTCGACTCACCCCTACATCATTCCATTATAAGTTAGCCCAGATGAGCCTGTTGTGGGTTTGCAGTGGCAGAAGGAGGACAAGTTGTCCCATAAATAGAGCTTTGTTGCTTTCCTGTGCCCCTGTATTTCATTCTTTGGAACATGATCACTAGAGCTGTGAGTGTGTTCTAAACACGATCGTTATCAATCAGGATTGTTGGCATATCATCATACATACTTTATGGTTAAATTCTATCGTTTTTAGTTTCATTTTAGTTTCATAGTTTAGTATCGTTTTAGTTTCTCCTGAAATGCAAGGAGAATTCAACTTATTTTTCTGGATCCAAAGGAGGAAAAGCATTGATCATTAAGATGTGTAAGAACAAATAACATACTCTGTATAAAGCTTTAGGGTGTGAAATTGTATTTGCAAACTAAAGAACAGGTTTAACATAGAAGAGACTTGAAGTGTATCTGTAGCTGGTACAGGAAACATTTTTCTAATATGTCTGTGAAATTAATTTCAGCTCATTGTTTATATATGACTTTGGGTTGACAAGACTGTAAATACTGTGGAAATGCTTTGTTAATTGTGATTTCTCATTTAAACATTTTTGATGTCTACTTTTGCTGTTACCTTGTTTGGTATATCTTTTTTTAGAAACTGTTTATTACTGTAAAATAAGATTAGAAAGAAAATGAGAGCAAGCATTTAAATAAAAGTGGTGGGGCTACATTATTATTTTAGAAAAGAAGGTAGAATAGAAGGGTAAAGAGCGGAAGAAAAGAGTGCAGTTGAGAAACCAGAGTAAAAGAGAGGTTAAATATAAGGAGCTGAGGAAGGTTGGCATGCTACCCTGTGGGCCACTGTAACCTTTTCAGTTTCTCCTGAAGAATAGAGAAAGCAGTAAGGAATTAGGTTTTTCTGCTCTGTACAATAAGTTTTTTTTGTGTTCTTTATAGATCTTTAAAATACCAAATAAAGTTTCTGTCATAAGAGGCTTGATCATTTTAAGGTCATATTTGCAGAGATAAGAATTGCTTTGCTTTGAGGAGAGGGAAGAATCTGTTTCATGCTCTGCCTTTGGGTACAGGAGTTGCACAGAAAGGAAAAACACCTGAAAATGAGTGTGATAGGTTGAGGGAATGGAAATGATGAAACAGGGAGGTAAGATCTTCATTTCTAGGTGTCCTTTGTTTATGGCCACATGCATATGAAATGCAGTGTGTTATCATTTCATCCTTCTTGAATTTAGGAATAATTTGTCTAACCTCCTCAGTCTAGGTGATTTGGAGGCACCATGAAGGGGAACTGCAGTCAGTCTGAAATTTGCTTCTGATGAGGAGAGGTCAAAGAAGGGGTGGATTCTGGCAGATTTCTGCAGGTCAGTGCAGTAGGAATTGAAAGTGTCACAAGCTTTGGAATTCATGAAGATGTTTTGTACCTGTAAGAGAGAGATTGGACTCAGGGGTGAGGGACAGTTGGTCCACAAAACTGCAGCCAGAAAAGTAGAATGGAAAGATACGCAGCACTATGCAGCAGGAAGTCCTCTGCAAAGCCTGAGCTGGAAAATGGGCAGCTCCTGGGTCTGACCTAGGTAGGTAATGGTATTGAATAAAGTCCAGAAAACTGGAGCCAGTATCCCTTGTGAACCTTAAGTGAGGTTGACACAGTTGATATATGTAAGTTGGCGGACAGCCGGCTTAACATGAGCCAGCAGTGTGCCCACGTGGCCAAGAAGGCCAAGGGCATCCTGGCCTGTATAAGGAATAGCATGGCCAGCAGGAGTAGGGAAGTGATGGTGCCTCTGTACTCGGCACTGATGAGGCCTCACTTCGAGTACTGTGTTCAGTTCTGGGCCCCTCACTACAGGAAGGACATTGAAGTGCTGGAGCGTGTCCAGAGGAGAGCCACCAAGCTGGTGAGGGGTCTGGAGAACACATCCTATGAGGAGAGGCTGAGGGAACTGGGCATGTTTAGTTTGGAGAAGAGGAGGCTGAGTAGAGGGCCTCATTGCCCTCTACAACTATCTGAAAGGAGGCTGTAGAGAGGTGGGTGTTGGCCAGTTCTCTCAAGTGAATAATGACAGAACCAGAGGAAATGGTCTGAAGTTGCATCAGGGAAGGTTTAGATTAGATATTAGGAAGAATTACTTTACTGAGAGAGTGGTCAGGCACTGGAACAGCCTGCCCAGGGAGGTGGTGGAGTCACCATCCCTGGAGGTATTTAAGAAAAGTGTAGACGTGGCACTTCAGGGCATGCTCTAGTGCCGGAGATTGTTGGGTTTTGTCTGTTTGTGGGTGAGTGTGGTGTGTGGGTGTGTTGGGTTGGGGTGTGGGTTGTTTGGTGGGTTTTTTTGTTGTTGTTGGGGGGGGTTGTTTGTTTGTTTGTTTTGTGGTTGCACTCGTTGATCTCAAACGTCCCTTCCAACCATGAATATTCTGTGATTCTGTGAAGTTTGCTGTTGCTGAAAGGGAGACACCTTGTTCTTTCTTTACCTTCTCTCCCTCAAGCTGGCAGTAGCACTCATGAGTGCTGTGCCAGTTTAACTCAACGCAGTAGAAAAAGTTGAGCAAGCGGTCTCATGAGCTATGGGGCTGGGACATAGGAGGATGGTGGAACCTTTGAGATGGTGGGAAGTTGGTGACTCTGGGTGTGGGAATGTAAGAGACTCTCCAGGGGACACATCCCTTCTTATGTAGCTTAGTCCTCAGTGTTTTTGTAGGATTACCTATGAGGTTCTGATTTTTGTTTTGTGTTAGAACAAAACATGGATTATTTTTTTTTAATGTGAAAAAGAAATGGTAGTGTTTGCTGAAATTAGAACGTTAGTGGGATCTGTTGTTATGGTCACAGGTTTTTGGCGAGTATATGAAACACTTTTCCAGTCCTAGAAGAAGCCATTTAACCCTGCCACCAGAAAAGAAGGTTGCCAAATTGAGGATTTTAACAGACTTTATAGGAAGTCTCTTTATAGAAATCTTCATAGAAAGCTTCTGAGGAGCTCCTTGTCCGTGGCAGGCCATGACTATCCTCTGAGAGGGGCAAGGAGGTACAAAGGCCTGCTCTCTTTGGGGATCATATTAATTTTTAAACTTTTACAACAGCCAGAGTATTCCTAAGTGTGATTAACTCTGTCGCTCTGTCCTCTGAAACAGGAATACAGACTGTTTCGCAAAGAAGAGATTAATTGTCTGGTTTTTGCTGTTCCAAAGTGCAACAAGACAGTTCAGTACAGTCCATAACTCTGACCTAGTCTCTTCCATGTACTTTGATTGTTCACAGCTTCCCCTAAGTAAAAGAAATGTGGCTATTCCAAAGCAGAGTTAGAACGCTTGGATGCCAAACCACTATAGCCTACCAAAATAGTCTCAATGTACCAGAAAACCAGCAAGAAATATGTTAGTTGTGTAAGTCCCATAGTTGCAGGCTAGTTGTTGAATATTTGGTTTGCTTTAATCACATTGAGGCACCTATTGGGCAGAGAGTTGAAGTAAGGGAGAAACATGGGCCACCCAAGCACCTTGGAGCCAGTTACTGTCATGTACAAAAGAAGGAGAGCTTCAGCCAGTAACACATCTTGACCTCTCTCCTGAGTAGCAGCTGCGTGCTGGCTGGCTATGTGATTTTTACGAATTGTGACTCTGTATGTCTCTGAGCTTGTAATAAGCTTATGTACAGTAACCTTTTGTATGAAGCGTAGTCATCAAAATATCTTATAGTAATGCGTTTGTAAATTATTAAAGTACATAAGACAGCAGGGCTTTTAATACAAATTACTGTCTCATGACCCAAAAAAGACTGCATTGAGTTTAATCACATGGTTGCATAGCTATAAATATTAGTTTGCCATGGGAGAGAGTCACCTTATCACAGTCTGCTGGGGACTGATGGGATCCACCTGTCAGAAAAGGGAAGAGCATCTTCAGTCAGAGGCTTGCCAAGCGTGTGAAGAGAGCTTTAAACTAAAGTTGCTGGGTGAGGGAAACCCAGTCCATCCCACTCCTACCAGCATGATGCCAGTGCCAGAAACAGATGCCCAGAGCCTGGAGAAGGGTCACAGGTCAGCAGGAGAGCACTTGGAGTGCAGCACAAAGGAAGTCCAGCCACTCCAGCCAGTAAGTCAGCTTCATCGGTGGCCCAATTTAAATGCCTCTATGCAAACGCACGTAGCATGGGGAATAAACAAGGGGAGTCAGAGACATGCATACGCCTGTAGGGCTGTGATCTTACTGGCATCACAGAGAAGTGGTGGGATGGCTCCTATGACTGGAGTGTTGGAATGGAAGGGTACAGGCTCTTTAGGAAGGACAGGCATGGGACACAAGGAGGGGGTGTTACCCTCTTATGTCAATGACTGGCTGGAGTTCATGGAGCTCTGCATGGGGATGAATTAGGAGTTGCCTAAGAGCTTATGGGTCAGGATTAATGTTCATGTTCACAGGCCCTGGTTCTCATGGAAGACTTCAGCCACCCAGATACCTGTTAAAGGGAGAACACAGAAGGGCATAAACAATCTAGGAGGTTCCTCGAATGTGTTAATGGTAACTGCCTTCTCCAAGTGATAGGGGAGCTGATGAAGAGAGGTGCCATGCTGGACTTTATTCTCACCAACAAGGAGAGAGGGCTGGTGGGGAATATATTTCATTATTTTCTTTTTTAATGTTTTTATTATTATCTTTTTAATATTACCATTTTTTAATGTTTTCTTTTTATAATTAGTAATTAATTAGTTATAGTTTTCTATTGAACTCTAAGTCTCTCTCCCTTATTTTCTCTGCCTTCTCTTATGGGAAGGGAGGCAGAGATTAAAAGAGATCATCTGTTGTTTGTCTATTGGCCATCCCAGCCCAAGCCACAATAACGGCTTGGTCGCTGACCTTTAAAAGGGGATGTAGTGAAATGCTGGTAAAGCTACATTACCTCTGGTAATCAAGACAAAAGAATTGGTGATTAAAGCACAACAACGTGCAGACTCTGGTCTCTTTTGAGCCGAAAGAGATTGTGTTCTCTTCCTCAAGTGTTCTTGGATTCCTGTAGATGCATTAACCTGGGTGCAGAGTTCATGAAGGCAATCTTCCTGTAGTAGGAAGGTATGACATAATGTGAAGCAGGAGTACAGCTACCTAAATATAAATGGGGAATTAAGTGGAAATAAATTGTGTGAGCTAAAAGAGAAGGAAATGATAATCTGTGATAGTTGCATAGTGGAAGCAAAAAGCCAATTCAATGCTTTGTTGTGTTCAGATATATAAAGTGCAAATGCAGGCCCTCTTTATAGACTAGTGAAGGAACGAAATAAATTTTACCCACTTTTCTTTAACAACATTTTTGTTTGTTTTTCTTATTTTGGCAAGCATGTCCTGAGACCAGGTATGGCTTCAGTGCTGGCTTTCTGGCTGTCTGGGTGGAATAGTGGCATATTAAACAGTCTAGATAAAATATTGTTACACATTACTTAATGCCAAAGTTGCAGCTACCAGGTCATGTGTTCTGCGTATTGATCAGGTGTGAATTTATATAGGCTGCTAAGTGGATTATAGGCATCTTTACTCTTACGCTGACACTGTTGAGTGTAATGCAATAGGAGTGATGATTCCTAGTCATTGTTTCTAGTGGCTACCCTTACTGTATCTTTCTCCCTTCAAGTGTTTTAAAAAAAATTAGGAAATCTCAAATATTTAATTTCCTCCTTACTGCAGTTTCATTATCTGTAGAGATCTGTTTTCTTACTCGTGTATTCTACCAAACAAATCTTAAAAAGAAGCATCTCTTCCAGAAAACTACAAAATTACATTAGGAGAAGGATGAAGCTAGGTTGTTGTGTGGTGAAATGTGTTTGTTTACATACAGTTTTTTCAAATTATTGACCTAACAGTAGGAAAACATCCTGCTGTAGAGCTATGTAAAAAACTGCCTTACTGCGGGGCAAAGAGAAATAGCCATCTCTCTAGTTTCATGTTATCTTACTGGCTATTGCCGCACTACTTTTCTCATACACGTAGTTTAAATGTATTGGCAGGTATTACTCCTGTTATCTGTAACTTATTATGCTTATGAGCCACAAACCATTGTCTTGCGTCTCTGAGTAGCTGCTTGGTCATTGAGACAGAACTACAGTCTTTATCCAAAGTGTTTAAAATTGATGCATAAAAAAAGACACTGTAGATCATCCTCATTAGCAGAAATGTAACCCACCTGCAGCCTAACTGAAGGTTTTGTTTTATACTTCATGGCAAAATAGAAGATAAATGAAAATTATGGCTACTCATCGAGTTCTTCTGTCTACTCAAGGAGGCAGAAAATAAATGTAGGTTGACACAAGACTGTATGTGACAGCAGTCCACCTGTCTTAGGCTATAGAAAGACAGGAGAAGAGCCAGTTTGCAGAGGAGTTTGAAAATAAAGTAGCTTGTAGCCAAAGTGAAAAATAGAGATCCTGTGGAAGGTCTAAAGACAGTATTGAAGTGCTCACAATTTCTGGCTAGAAAAGCAGTCTTTGCAGCAGAATTATAAATTTGTGAGTAGGGTAGGATGCATATGCCAAATCAAGAGAAAATGATGTCATAGTAAATGAGCCTGAATGACAGACATAGGAGTGTGGAAAATCAGGAAAGTTTTATTGAAAAGAAAACAACCTTCTCTCTCATTGGAGAGAAATTCTGAATATAGAGACAAGAGAGCTACAATTCCAAAACAATACCAGAAAGAAAGCAGAAGAGTGATGATGGTTTTTATCATGATTGTGCAGAAGGAAGGAGAATAAGATCTGTTTTAGACATGCCAATTTTAATATAAAGATCAGGTATGTATTTGGACATGTCAGGCAGGAGGAGGCAAGTCTTGAAATTGTTACAAGAGAAGAATTTGGTTTTGTGCATGAGATGGGTGAACCCTGATAGTAAAGTAAAAACAACTATGGAGAGTGCTTAGTGGTAATTTATATTGGAAACAGTAAGTGAAAGAGATTGACATTGTTATGGCATCCTGTACTACAAATACTTGTCTGAAGGGTGTTTGTGTTGCAAAAGTTGCAGTATCTCCAGAGGTGAAATACATAAAGAGAAGAGGGGATCAAGGACAGTCAGTGCCATGAGGTGGTAGGCTTGTAAATATCACAAGATAATTACTAGTTACATATTTCGGAGAACAGCTGTTAGAACAATTGCTGCAAATCCTGTAGTGCACTGGAGCTTTCTAGCTCATCTTGCTTTTCAAATGCTGACACAACAGAAAACACTGGAAGCCAATGAAGTAGTGTTAAGAGAGAAAAATTAACTATAGCAAAAACGTTTATAGTGGAGTTTTTTTGAAAGCAGTATTGTTGACAGACTGTATAGGGAAAGTGTCATGAAGGAGCAAACAAGTATATGTTGGAAATAAGTTAAGAGGGGACAGAAACTTGCATCAAATCAGAGATTTTCCTCATAATGAATATAGTTAGAAAGAAATGGATTTAGAGAGACTGAAAAGTGAAAAGCCCCCACTTTTCAGTGGGAGCTTAAATGTTGGATGATGATTGCTATTTAGGGTTCAATCCTTTTATAGCTGCTCTTTGAAGCAATAATACAACTTGGGGCAGGGGGTGGAAACAGAACAGAAATGTATATGCATTTGAGATTTAGGAGAGTCTTACACTGCAGAGTTTTTTGGTTGTTTTTTTTTCTCCACCAAGTATGGAACATGAATGTTTTTTCTCACATTAATGCACCGTGCATTAATGACTATTCTTTCTTCAACATTTAGTTTGAAGTACATCAAATGTATAATGTGATATAACAATGTCTGTTTAATATCTGCAGCACTCAATTAATTGTTTTTGCGATGGTGCACCTGTTTCTTAGAAGAGAGTAGCTTTCAGCTTAATTTGAATTATGTTTTAAGTACTGGTCCAGTTAA
Source organism: Tringa tobata (assembly GCA_033628505.1). Lineage (NCBI taxonomy): Eukaryota > Metazoa > Chordata > Aves > Charadriiformes > Scolopacidae > Tringa > Tringa tobata. The sequence continues at coordinate 3,377,177 of JAHREE010000379.1, forward strand.
CAAAAAATGAGAAATCCCATCTGTTCTGTTGTTGTGTAGAAGAATGTTTTATTTCTGAAGCACATTATTGTGTCTAAAATTGACAGCGTAATCTGGTTGGGGTTTTTTTTGTCCCACTTCTCCAGACATCTCTTGCTACAGTTTTGATTAAAAAGAAGTAATTCTGTACTTAAAACCAACCCGTCTCAAGTAATGAGATTTTTTTTCTATTGTTTCTGTGGCACTGCAGTGGCCATGATATAAGTTATGATAGAGAGATATATATATGCAGTATTTGCTAGATTTTCCACTTCCTTCCCCCTCACACCCTCAAGCTGTGAAGAGTATAGCAACCACTGTGCTTAATTTTAGTAACAATTCACAAGTAGCAATAACATTTTACCCCTCTATGAATACCATGCTCATCTGTAGCTGGCGTACTGCTGAGTAGCTGCATGCACTCCTCCTTCTCAGGGTGTCTTCCCAAGGCGTGTTCCGTGGTTTGCCTTCTGTTGTGCTGAAGGAGATCACAGATGATGAAGCTGATACTTCTGTGAATTTAGAAACTTTTGTGTTGTGAGATAAAAGTTTATAGTTTACTGAATATTGCTTTGTTATTTATATTAATATAAAATATTTTAAAATTAAATATTAAATATTTTCTATTTATACAGAATATTGCCTTTTCAAAGGAAGTCCAAATAATTGTTTCTGAAGAGGTACCGGCAGACTGGAACTTTTAACTTAGGTTACTGTAGTTAAAGTTCACATAGTAGGTTAAATCTTAATAGCACTATTTAATATTTTTAAAGTGTTAGCACTTTAAGATGATGATCTTATCTTCAAATCTAATGTAATAGAAGACCTCATAACTGCTAGGTGAAATTGAGGGTATTAGAGGAAGTAATTTCTAGTGAAGAGTTGGTAGTCTGCATGAATAAGAAAGCAAATGCTTGGACTGACACTGGCGTAATGAGGTTCTGATGTATTTTGGAAGTGAGAGGGTGGCAATACAGAGATTGTGAAGTGTTTCTGTAACTTGCTGAGCTGTTTCCAGTGTTTTCTCTGAAATTCTGTAGGATGAGGTTCAAGAATGCATTGACTGTATTTGGGCACACGAGGAGATATGCAGCTGTAGTCCAACTAGATGAACTAAACCGGGGAGAAGAAAGGGTACTAGGATGAAGAATGAGCTGAGTAAAAAATGACATTGCTAATTAGGAGAAGATAGCAGCATAAGGAAGTTGCCCAAAATATAAAGAGAGACCTGAAGTTGGCTCAAAAGAAACGATGTTATTGGGTGCATCTGGAGATTTGCGTAAGTGTGGGTGAGTGAATTGCTGACGATTAATGAGGACTGAAACACGGTATTTAATTCTGTGTAGAGAAAAAGAACCCGAAAATTGTTATAAAATAGGGGAGAGACTGCAAAATGTATTTAAAATACACAATAAGAATTGCCCATTGGAATATTGGGATTATTTTTTTTTAAGTATGAGAAACATTAAAAAGCTGACACATATTACATCTGCATCTGACAAGCAACAAAATAATGGACCAAGAGGAAAGTCATTGGTAGTTTCCTCTGTATCAATGTTGATAAGTATTTAGATAGTATACCTAAAAGATACTAAGGAATATAGAATGGAGAAAAAATTATAGAAGACACCTGGTCCAGAGGATGTATGGGTTATGATGTTGGATTAGTCTGATAGTTGAGACTGTATCATACGTGGGACGTCTGATGTGAAAAGTTAGTGTAACTATCCTTTCCTCTGCCAGCTTCCTAAAAAGAGGCTGGAGAGGCTCTTGCTTTTGCTCTTTTGCTATTCCCAACATGTGGAAAGCCTTGGATGGAGGAGTCTGTACAAGGAAGTCCATGCTCCAGTTTTCCTCTTCAGTGCTCCCCTTTCCATACTTTTTCATCAGGGCAGTACTCTGAGGCTGCTGTTTGTGATGCAGGTTACAAGAGCAGTTAAATTGAGAGCCTTTAACAGTTCTGTATGTGTATTGACTTGCCAAATTCTATGAAACTCATGCACTCCAGGGAGGAAGGTTTGTGTTGAGATGCTCTGTCATATGAAGCAACTGTAAAACTTTTCGCGGGTGGTGGTTGGTTGGGGTTTTTTTCCTCCATTAAGAGAAAATATGAGATCAACAGTTTGGGCTAATTTTTGAAGAGGTAAGTGAAAGAAAGACATTGAAGCTTGCGGTACTTTTAGGAGGGACTAGGAATGCAATTGTAAATATTAATGAGCACAGAAGGCTAGGGTTTGATGGCAGATACCTAAAAATTAAGTTTATTGCTTGTCTTCTTCCTGTTACATCAAAACTGTGGAGAACTGTCATGTTCTGCACACTGCCTATTTAGGATTTTTTTATGATTTTAATTCTTATTGTTAATCATCTCATTGTTGGAAAATATTTGAAAACAACACTTAATCTGGAGAATCACAGAAAAATGATAATATGTGCCTGATTGTTCAATAACTAGCGTTTCACTCCAGATGAAACTTTCAAGGCTATCAAAAATAATGATACTGAAGATCACTGAGCAACATGATTATTTTTATGGTTTTGCAAAGGGTGCAACAGTTCTGGAATGCAAGTTTTTCCAGAAGCATGCACACAAATTTGTGTTATACTGACAACTATTTTTGAGAGCCTGGAGATTGACCATGTTTCCTTTTAAAAGATAAACCTTGTGTATATCAGGGGTGATGCAATGTTATTATAGATGCGCTGATCCAAGCAGTGCTTACAGAATTCGAAAAATGTTTCAGTTTTTGCCTGAGGGATACAGTAAGCATTTCCATTCACTTTTTAATTTCACTAGGGCTCTACTTGGTTAGTATGACAATTGTTATCTATGGATCCAGCAGCTGATGGAAGCATTCTGATTCTTTTTCCTCTTCCATCAATGGCAACAGCAATGGAGAGGCCATTGAAAGAAAGAAAAGCAAAAGGGAGATGAAAACACAAGCAGGTGGGAACCAAGCTGCCTTCAAAAGCAAAGAGAGTTTCCAAGTTGTAATGTTGTTTCTTTTCTCCATTCTTGCTAGTGTCCAAGTGCTTTTCCGCAAACCTTTCCTGAGAGCATTCAGTACAAGGACATCACTCTGGACAGCTTGCCAGTGTTGCAGAGTTAAGCTGTTCTCTGTGTATCACTCCTGTGTTTCCTTGCTAATGTGCCAAGAACTGTGGAGATCATGTAGGAAATATGTATGTTAATGTTCCTGGAGTGGGCATGTCTCTTATGCCACATGGTAAATTAACTGACAATCTTGAAAATAATATAGTTTTAACCACTGCATATTTTCTGTTTTGAAAACTATTTATTATTTGCATTATAAGGCTTTATTAAACTTCATGTCAATTTTCAATAAGATGCTTTTGTGGTTTTTTGAGTGGAATGATTACCTTTAGTTAAAGATTGTCATGTTACAAAATACCTTTGATGAGAAAACAATTGACTGTTACAAAAGCAAAGAGCAAAATCAAGTCCCTTTGTCTATTATTATTCACTTCACTGCTGCCTGCTTCTGATATTGTCAATGACTATGCCGTATTTTAAAACCAAAATAAGCTTCAAAAGGTGGTAGTGCTACCAGTCTTTCAAAGCAAAACTTTGTTAGGTTTATTGCCCTTTACAAACTTTTCCAGTTAAGAAGGTGAGAAAAAGGAAATCTTCATGAACTTCTGTCAAAGTGTGCAGGGGAGGTGTTATTAAATTAAACGCAAAGCTAAATCAACTGTTGATTATTATTGGCTATTGAGTAGAAAAGCCAAGGAAAATATCATGATGAAGTTTTAGTTGTGGTTGTTAAAAGAGATGAGCAAAACAAGGTTTGTAGACAGAAAGTAATATTTTTATTAAAACAACCAATATATTTTCAGAAAAAATAAACAACTTTTAAGCCCAGAGATATATCTTCAGTTCTGAGTCAGAACTTGAGTATTTCAATGATAAATATGTGAGTTTGGGGGCATCTGGAAGGAGACTAACACAATCTGTGGGTGCTGTACCTTAATGCCACAAAAATTACAATTTTTATTTATTTGTAATACTTCTGACACCTTGGCAAAATAAAAGTTGAATGTCATCCTAGGTTTAACTGACTTGTGGCATTCCTACTTGATGCAGTTTTTTTTATATCAGCAGATGACTGAATTCCCCTCCTAATGCAACCTTTAACAAAGCATAAAATCCTAACACTCAAGATGAGGGCTCTTTTCAAGTGCTGTTCTTGTTAAAGATGCATGTGTAATTGATATACTGATGCCTTCCAAGGTTATATTGGAAGGAAAAAAGAAATCGCATGCACAAATTAGTAGCTTTAACTATGCTGCCAGAAGGTGGCACTGAAGAAATATGTAGCACATGGTAGATTTAGTAGAATCACATTTGTTGGATTTGTATCACAGTGAGTTTTCTTTTGTGCAGCTCCATGTTGCTTCTTAACACTGTTTTTGAATTTCATTTTTTTCCTAAGTTTTAAAATACTTTGGTGTTTTCAGTTTTGGTAGGGTGCTTGAAAGTTGGCATGTCTAAGTCCACACAGAAATTGGTAAATTCTGCACTTTAATGTGTTAAATGGAAGTTTAATCAGCTCCCTTTGGAAGTGCTTCAACATTCTGTGCTTTATTAAAGTGTCATTGCCTAGAACTTGGAAGGTATGGATCAAATGGAAGTAATTGTTTTTGAGAAATAGAGGTGATGTTTTGAAATAATGCGATATAAAGCTAAATGCTAAAACTGAACAGGAACAAGTGCCCAATAATGGTGGATTAATACAATTAGGATGGATTCTTGGTTCCTGTTCTTTGTATAGATTACAATAAACTCTGTCGCTAGTACTCCCAATTTTGAGAAATAGAACCAGATTTTCTTGCTATGCCTCCCTTCCTTTCTGGCATGCTCCACAAATAAATGTAACCAAATAATGCAATATTCAAGAAGCTCTTATAACAAAAGCTATTGCAATACATTCAAGTAAATACCATTCTTGTTACCTAGCCTGGCAGAATCTGTAGTTATACTTGGGTGCTAAAACTTCTGACTGGAAACCATGCGCATTACAAAAAATCTACTTCACTGTACAAAATTACTGGTGTAAGAGCAGAGGTTGGTGTGTGGTTTTGTTTTGCTGTTAAAGGTAGTAAGTATATGACGATGTGAAACTGCAATAAAGTCACAGCGTCATTTGATCTGCATGTGGGATGCTGTGACTCAATGAATCAAAACCAGTGATCTGTTGAAATGAAGTTTTGAGCACAGTTGAGGAGGTTTTTTTGTCCTGCTGAGCAGGGAACTTGCATTCTAATAATAGCACTTTTATATGGTCAGTTTTATACGCATAGTTCAAAAGCGACTCCAGTAGTTTTCTCCGAACAAATTGCCCCTTTGACCTGTTTGTTTTCCAGAGCATAAAGTTTCACCTAACTAGTGCAATTTCCTCCCCAGCTGCATGACAGTGTTCTTTCCTTGGGCCATTTTTTCTGAGACAGACCTGATTTTTTTACGTAGACTAGTTTTCTCTCTTTTTTTTTTTAATCAGTTAGTCATACATAAGATTAAGAAACCAGTCAGGGAAATTGTGTAGATCGGTTAGTTTTAAGGGTTTGGAAATAGGATCAACTCTCATATCATTCCAGTTCACATAAAACAGAATGTAGTGCAGGTAACCAAGGGAAGCCATGGGACAGGGGCTTGACCAAAGAAATGCTGTAGTGACATATTAAAAGTGATAAGACCTCAGTACATTGAAAGTCTTCTGTAAGGGTATTCTGTAGGTACTTATTTTTAGATTTCTTACCTTACTCTAATAATTAACTGAAAGTTTGGTGTACACAAAAAGATGGCCTATTGAATTTTCCATAGACTGAAAGACATCCTTGTCTTTTGGAATGTGGTATTTGTACTGAAGCATCCAAAACAGAATGATTCTTTTCAGTGTTAGTAACAGTTCAGTAAGCCCTCCACCCACCCCACCACAGTATTTATCCCTGGAGAGGAGAAAACAAATAGAAAGACAGCCAGTGCTTAACTATATGAATACATAAATCATCTTTATCAGTGAATTTCTCTTTGTGAGTGGTATATAGAAAGGACATGAGAAGAATATGTGATGACTATTTAGTTTGCTTGCAAATTGGAAAAGTAGTATTGTTCTACATATTTCGCATTAGTGTCTACAGAAGAGAGAAACAAATACTCTTCTGAAGTAAAATGCTTGAGCTGCTACAACACACCCAATAGGCTGTGTGTGCTTTCTAAGCTTCTGTAGGAAACAGTAATTGAATGACAAACTGTATTTTGCTTTACTGCATTCACAGAATAGCAAACTGTTCAAAAACGTACTAAGTTTTTATTTAAGTCATTTATGTATTCTCTTTATATAATTTAGTCATCTATTCTTTTATAGTAATTTATATATTCTTCATCAACACTTAATGTATGGCGAGATTCAGAAGAAGCAAACTGTCTCTGAACTTGGCTTGCTGTCCTTGAATACTGCACCATTTTGATACTGTGGGAAATTCTTTAAGTTTCATTGCTGCTAATTTTTTGGGTTTTATCACTGCAAAATACTGTAAAATGAATAGCGGGTTCAAATAACTGATTTGAGAGCATGTGGAATACATTGAGGGCCTTTGTTTTCATCTACTACTAAAAAGAAAATGTAATTTAACTTTTACATTTAAGAAAAACCAGGTCATTTTTCATGGGTTATTATTTAACCCTTTCAACGGTAAAGTGAGATAATAAGGGAAAAAATGACTTGTCTCAGGCTGGTAGGCACTATATCTGGGCTAGCTCTATTTTAGTGCAGCTCAAATTCTAACATGAGAAAATTGCAGAAATTTACAATTCAAAGTGTGTTTCATCAGGGAGAAATCCACAGATTGTTTTGACACTCAGTTAGAAATTCAGCATGAAGATGGACGTCTCATGAAATTTGCAGCTGCTGATTGAATTTATATTTCCATAAAGGCCATCAACAGTAGCAGCCTGCAGGGGAAGTGGGGGAAAAATGACAAAAACTGTGAGGCTAGCATTTTTTCCTCAGCCTTATAGTAGCAAATTACTTGTAATAAGGTCCTACACTGACCAGGATTAAAGAGAAATATAGGCAGCCAGAAGGGAATGATTTCTCAGTTTAATTGATTTGAACTTAAAATGCCTGAATTTGATATTTAAATATATGTTTAGTCATCTGTACAGCATGTAAAATGCAACTGCAAATCAAAAGTGTCCTTAAACTGAAAAATAAGGTTTTTACTGGTAATTACAGAAGGTTTATCATACAGGTAATTTGATTTTATAATAAATTCCCAGGATAGAAAATGAATGATACATGCAAAAGTAGGTCGTCTTTATTATGGGTGAAAATCTCATCTCGTCTCTGGCATGCCCCTTCACATTCATTCATACACACAGATAGGAGAGGATGTGTGAGATCAGAATTTATTTCTTCTGAGTAACAACTCTCTCTATGTTGATAATTTAAAAAGCAAACATGCATTCACAAAAACAAGTCCATGTTGTCAAAACAATTAGTAAAGAATGCCATTGAGAGAAATGCCATAATAAAATAGAACAGATTTATCTTCTGTTTCGAAGGTGTTGTATGTTACCATCTATTTCTGTTTTCATGGAAGGAAGCGGGTGGGGGGCAAAGTCAAGTATTTCTGAAGTATCTTCTTTTTTGGTAAAAGCAGTATCATCATCCTTGAGAGATTCTAACTCCCTTAACACCTTTGTTGCAAAATGCCTGCTCATCTTAGGACTATGGGAAGGTTTAATATGTAGGTGTTTTCTTTCATCTTGGTGTTATAGATTTCTGCGTGCAACTCTCGATGCGTAGCCAGGCAGCTATGCCCACCGAGTTGCATTCAGAAGCCTTTCCCTCATAGTTAGTAGTCTGCCTCTATCCTGTCTTATGCTGCGGTTCCATCATGTCTTGCAAACTAAGAAAGGTCAATAAAAATAAATTTTGAGGTCAGTAGACGCGTAAATGTTCCAGAAACTGATAGGGAAGTTCTCCGTAGCAGGACAACGCGGAGTCATGTGTAGTCTTGGTATCAGTACGGTTTCTTAGTGTATGAGATACTTAAGAATGAAAGTGCTTGTGTGACAACTTAATACAAAAACACAGGCATCACATATCTTAGCTGCTCAAACCAGAAAGGAATGAGTTGGAATTCTAATGAGATTAATTGAATAACTCTGAATCATAATGAGAATCTCTATGAATAATGTCATTATTTCTGAGAGTTTACACTTTAGAGATTAAATTGGTAAAGTGTAGTAAAGTAACTGTCTCTAATTTTACTTCTAAAAATTGAAATACAGTTCAGGAACCTACAAGTCTTTGATGTAGAAGGAAATAAAATTATTTGATTGTAGAGTTTATAAGTATCACAGCTTGGTCTTTCAGTGGTCATAAACTCCGTATCAAGCACTTGTATTACGGTTATTACAAGCTATGCAAGTCTAAAGGTTGCCGTCCAAAGGCAGTCTTTCTTCTTTTCTTTCGCTGGCATCAGCATAAATGCTTTCATATAAAAACTTTTATATGTACTCATTGGCTACAATAGTTGCATTTGGTGCTTTAGCTTCCAGTGACAGGAAAATAGTCTAAAATCAACGGGCACACAATTCTGTATTTAAGTACTTGATGGCTAGGTACTTACATACTGTGAAAGCACACAGACCTAAGTATTTGCTGTTTAGTCTAAAATTTGCTTAGTTAATAGAATCATAGAATCATCTAGGTTGGAAGGGACCTTAAAGATCATCTGTCCAACCATCAACCTAACTCTGACAAAAAAAAAAAAAAGCAATAAAAATCACTAAACCATATTCCTACGGACCATGTCTTTTGAACACCTCCAGGGATGGTGCCTCAACCACTTCCCTGGGCAGCCTATTCCAATGCTTGATAACCCTTTCCATGAAGAAATTTTTCCTAATATCCAATCTAAACCTCCCCTGGCACAACTTGAGGCCATTTCCCCTTGTCCTGTCTCCTGTGACTTGGGAGATGAGACCAATCCCCCGCTCTCTACCCTTCAGGTAGTTATAGAGCATGATAAGGTCTCCCCTCAGCCTCCTCTTCTTCAGACTGAACAAGCCCAGCTCCCTCAGCCTCTCCTCATAAGACTTACTCTCCAGAGTAAGTCTCCATTGCCCTTCTCTGGACCCGCTCCAGCAGCTCAATGTCTTTTTTGTGGTAAGGGGCCCAAAACTGGACACAGCACTCGAAGTGGGGCCTCACCAGTGCTGAGTACAGGGGGATGATCACCTCCCAAGTCCTACTCACCACACTGTTCCTGATAGGCCAGGATGCTGTTGGCCTTCTTGGCCACCTGGGCACACTGCTGGCTCATGTTCAGCCAACAGTCGACCAACACCCCCAGGTCCTTTTCTGCCAGGCAGCTCTCCAGCCACTCTGCCCCAAGCCTGTAGTGCTGCATGGGGTTGGTGTGGCCTAAGTGCAGGACCCAGCACTTGGCCTTGTTGAACCTCATCCCGTTGGTCTCCGCCCATCGATCCATCCTGTCCAGATCCCTCTGTAAAGCCTCTCTACCCTCCAGCAGGTCGACACTGCCACTCAACTTGGTGTCGTCTGCGAACTTACTGAGGGTGCACTCGATCCCCTCGTCCAGATCATTAATAAAGAAGTTAAAGAGAACTGGCCCCAGTACTGAGCCCTGTGGGACACCACTCGTGACCAGCCACCAACTGGATTTAACTCCATTCACCACCACTCTCTGGGCCTGGCCCTCCAGCCAGTTTTTAACCCAGTGGAGAGTATACCCATCTAAGCCATGGGCAGCCAGTTGAGCTGGAACTGTGGAAGTAGCGAGCAGGAAAAACTGTGAAGTGAGGGCTGCGTGTTGCTTTTCTCATGTGCATTTGGTTTTTTCTAACTTGCAAAGTGAGCTCAGAAACTCTGATGTTTGATTCAAAAAATAAATCCACGGGTTGACTCAGGTCTAAAAAGCTTTAACTTTCAGGTAGTCCTTGGTCCCTGCTGTTCCACTTTATCCTTTTCCTGCTCAAAGTAGTTTTGAAAGCAGGTCAGATATTGCTGCACTTCATTGGCTACATTAGGGTTTTTTACTTCACCACCTACACCACTCTGAGCTGATCATGGGTGTGCACAGGCCAGCTTAAAGAAACAAACTTTTGAGGCAGTGCTTTAAAAATAATCTAAAAATCTAAAGTAAGAGTTAAATCAGGCAAAAGTTTTCAGCTCCTCAAAACTAATTGATTCCATGTTATTAATGTTAATCCACTAAATTGTACTTTCTGGTAAGTAATTGTTTGATTTCATTTTTGAAAAAGTACCAGTTACCTTTGAAATACTTATTTCTCTTAGAACTCTAACCAAGTAAACTTTTTTTTTATTTTTATGTATAATGAAAGGTGGCATTTTGCAAACTTCCAAGTATGAAAAGCTATGGAAGTCTATTCTAATCTGAACAACAATACTTATTATAACATTCTTTTTAAAAGCATATTGCAGTTTAATTCCTGTTTTTTACTTCAGTGCCTTTTAAATAAACATTAAATATTCTATTAAATTGTAAAAAAGCACACCAGAAATTTATTGTAAATACAAAATTGAAAGTAAAGTGAAATACGATGACTGATGAACATAAAAAAAATCTTACTCCACTCATGTCAAGTGTCAATCTAGTGAGTCAGAAATATGTTTAGAAAGTTGTTTCTAAACTGGTGTGCACGCTTTTTTAGATATTTCATTTTCAGAATCTCCCTTTCGGCCCTCATACATTTTAAACAAATCAGGATAGAAGGGGAAAATCAGGAGGAGTTTTTTTGCCTATTAACTGTCTTAAGGATCCTAAGGTTGAAATGCTATTATAATAATCAATATAAATCACAAATGGGACGTGTCCTCTGTTTTTAGAATGGAGGTGACAATATTGAATTCAAGGTGCATAACCCTATTGTAGTATTATAGATATGGAATTGTCTTTAAGCCCTCTTCAGTAACATTTCTTTCCTTCTTATAATCAAAGTAAGGAATGAATTAAATTAAGCTGTCAAGTTGGAAATCAGTGATGGTAGTATACTTTTATTGGAACTCACTGCTGCAGCATGGATGTGGTACATAATGCTGGTATTTTGAAGCATGGGAATTTTTTTTTTACAGCATTTTGAGCTATCAATTGAATATACCATGCTTCTTTCCCAACTCAGGCAATGTTCAAGTTCTTCGTTTTGTTCCCGTACCAATTTTTGTTTCATCTCAAATGTGATTCTTTAGAATTGGTTAAAGCTCAATGCAAGACAAAGGCCTGTGTTTTCAAACGGAAACTTCAGTGTGTTTTTATGATGGATGAACTGAGAGGCTTTCTGAACAGAACATACACATTAAGAATGTTTCCCAAGTTGACTGTGACATTTGCACAGGGGGTCAGGAGCTCAGTCTTGCTGTACTCAGATTTCCAACCACACCACAAGCTTCAGACCCACACTGGCACATTTAGAGATGGACCCCCTCCACCTCCTGTGTCTGAAGCATTAGGACCTCTGTTCACATCTAGCTCAGATGGGAACTTTGCAAGAGTTTTTGTGTACTTGTTTTATGGGTGGGAACAAGCAACTTAACTAAGTAGGAGTTTATTTGTTGTGTTACACTGATGTATCTGTATCTCACTTTTTCATCTGAGTACATTTGTGAGAATTCTGTTAGTGAAAGGACTAGGTAGGTTGTGCATATAGGTGTACACACACCTTCTCTTATGTTCTTAAAATGCTGTCTTGGAGCATACGAATAGTGCAAGTGATTCAATTCAAAGGATTATTTTGTAATTTATGATGAAATGAGTAGCATAGAAATTGTAAGATAAAGAATAACTTTTAATGCTGTTTAAAAGAAATGTCTGTAGGATATGCATACACATGAAATGGATAATATTTCTCAAAGGACAAGTTACTTTAGCTAACCTTCCTTTTCCTCAGAAGTTGCACTTTTATGTTGACTGTGGCTGAAATACATGAGCGTTCTGCCCTGTACTTTGCAATGAATAGCAAACACAATAAAATAGCAGTACTAGTATTTATTTAATCCTTCAAGTGCTATGCAGAGTATCAGTTGTAAGAGACTGAATTTTCCTTGCAAATCTCAAACCCGTAATCCTTTTGTAAAATTTATTAAAGCATACTAAAAAACAGAAATAGCATTAGGTCCTTGTGAATGTATGTGCAGCTAGCTGTAATAATTCCATTTATGCTGAAAAAATAGAGTTGGTAAATGAGCATTTGCAAATAATTTATAATTGAAATACAATTAATCATCCAAACCAAACTGTAACACTGCTGTGTTGGGTCATATTGCTTAATTGATGTTCTCCACAGCTGTAACTTTCATTTCATTTACAATTCATACCCTTGCTGTCATTTGCCCATTTCTCTTCTCTGCATGACTGCCTTTTTGTTTATCTTCCTGCATTATGTTTTTATTTATAGAGTACAAGTTATTGTACACTTTTGATCTGATTGCTAAATTCCCTTTATACATGCTAAATCCCCATTTTAAGCCGTTTTTCATACATTTACAGAAAATATTCACTACTTCATTCTTGGATTTATTCACATTTTGACAGTAATTGGTAGAAAACTGTTTCTTGAATCTGATAGACCAAAACAAACCAAAAGAACAGTTGGGAGAAAGCTTCTGCATGCCAGAGTACCAAGCATCCATCAGCTCTGAAGGAAGTGGCATTTGTACTAGTGTCATTTACACTTGTGGCAAAAAGAGTATAATGCTGCATATTTGTAGTAAGCTTACTGTAAATTCATTTACAAACAGTGTTTCTTCCTAAAGATGTAGTATCTGTTGGGCTTTGTGCTGCTTTGATGAGGTGGAAGGCACAAGGCTTTCCAGTGAGCAGGGAATGGGAACTGGTGTTGGTACATCCTGCTGCCAGATGAAGATCGCTCAGGAACAAGAATGATACTCTATTTAGTGTTAGAGAAACACTATTGTAGTGTCCCTTCTGACTAGCTTGAATGTCCTACAATAAGAAAAAATTTAAAAAAATAAAAGCAGAGTGGCAAATCGCATACAGAGAAGAGTGAAAAATTGACCCATAGAATGACAATGAGTATGTTTAAATTTATTTTGTCCTTACATATAGAAACGTAGGATCATGGAATCATAGGGGGTTGGAAGGGACCTCTGGAGATCATCTAGTCCAACCCCCCCGCCAGAGCAGGTCTACTTACAGCAGATTGCACAGGAACTTGTCCAGGCGGGTTTTGAATGTCTCCAGAGAAGGAGACTCCACCACCTCTCTGGGCAGCCTGTTCCAGTGCTCTGCCACTCTCACAGTAAAGAAGTTCCTCCTCACGTTTTGGTGGAACTTCTTATACTCAAGTTTGTGCCCATTTCCTCTTGTCCTGTCACTGGGCACCACTGAAAAAAGACCAGCCCTGTCCTCCTCGTACCCTCCCATTAAGTATTTGTAAGCATTGATTAGACCCACCCCCCCGCTATATAGAAAACATTAATCTGGGCAGTTGAAGTAGAGAACAGTTTTCACATACTTACATAATTGATAAGATCTGAAATGAGTGTCAAAGCAGACTTCTTCCATAGAGAGGTTTCAGGCTGAGCTTGAGGGTACTTTCAGTAAGTTCAATGTTACTGCCTATTGCTTTTACTGTAAATAATACTGCTAAAAAGATAGTATGTGTTTAACTGTTAGAGGAGTGTGCCGAATAAAACCTTTATAAGTTGTAATTTTGGACTGTAATCACCTATACTAGGGATTTGCAGTTGAAGCCTCTGCCATTTTTCTTGCTCTGCCTGCATAATAGTTTAGCAGAGAACAAGTTATAAAGTGATCATTTCTTATTGAGAGCTGAACCGTGTTTTAAGGATACCTCTTAAGTATTTGAGGAAATGCATAATGTATTATGTCACACAAGTATTTTAGTACTTTATAAAAAATCAAATAACATACTAGTTCATTTTTAAAATAAAATTTAAAAAAAAGGACCCAATCTATTTTTCTCTCTTTCCCTTCTCTTTGGTTTCATTAACAGAAGTGTTGCATGTTTGTTGTTTTTTTTTCCAGACTGGTTTACATCTTTTCAACACTAGAGTTCCAATAACAGCTACTGGTTTGTCAGGGAGCATAGAAACTCTGAAACCATCCTCTTAATCATTGGATACTTGATAATCAGTTGTGAATAAAAACAACTTTGAGATGTTTCTGAATAAGTTCTACTTGTCCAGATACTTTTACTAAGACAGCTATTGGCACTACGTATAGCTCTTGACCATTACTTTAAGAATGACATGCTCAAATTTTTTTTTTGTCTTTATGAAAGTAAAATATTTCTCAGTATATATGAGGCTTAGTGAATCAGTGTATGCACAGTGGTTGCTAATCTCCCTGTGAAGTAATGTGGAATAGCTGTACCAAGTATTTAACAATCAGACTTCAGCTTCTGCTTTCCTGTTCTCTTCCTGCTGGGTCTAAAATACATATTTTTGATTTTGGTGCAGGATTCACTTCCTACTCTCAGTGTAGCATGAATGTTGATTTCTGTTTGGATATTGTAGATAGACGTAAGTTTGTATGCGGTTGTCTCCATATCCAATTATAACATTTACAATGCAGTGGATTTGGGCCTTGTTTTACTCAGTCTTTGGTTAGACCTAAGTGTTTGGGGGGGTTTATGTTGACTGGTGAGGTGATTTTATTATTTGTTTGCTTTTTTTGGCTGTAGAGAAGATGCTGTAGAACATTTGGATCCAAAGAACTCTCTGGTTTCCTTGTCTTCTATTATGTTTAAGTCTAGATGTAATCTTGCTGCTTTGAAGGAATTTGTCATGCCTGAAAACGAATATCCTCATTTGTTTTATAATCCCTTTAGCCCAAAACACTCTCACAAATTAGTGTTTTTCAGAGAGAAGCTCTATCTTTCTTCTGCTAATTAACTACCCTTCTTTGAGAATAAGGTGATGATTATTTTTTTTTCTTATTTCCCTGCTCCCACCCATCTTCCTTCTTCAGCAGCACAGGCTATCAGAGATAGTGTTACCTACCAGGGCTGAATTCTGGAAGACTGTCAAACTCAGAGATAAGGTAGAAGAAATTATCAAAGGTCTGAATTTGCTTGACTAGACTTTCTGGGATGTAAGTAAACTTGTTCAAACTGTCTTGGCTATCTTCAGCTTCTGTTGCAACATGAGCCTACCCGTAATCTTTTTTTACCATGTCAAATCCATTGTTAGATGAACACAAATAATATTTCATGAATTATATTGGAAAAATCTGTTAACCAAGGTAACTAAACCTGTAAAACTGTTTCTACTTTCTTGGGCAGTTGTAAACACTGTAGAAAATCAGAGCAAGCTCAGATCAATTATTTTGGTACACAGTGTGGCGAAGCAGGAACAGCAGTTAATACAAAATAACAAATAATAGTAAGACAATATGGCTGTGACACTGACATTGTCACCTGGCATTTCTTTCAGAAGATGAAATGGGACTGTGAAGCTTGTGCTGCATGTGAGTCTTTTCCTTTGACAGTATGAGTTCCCAAAAATGGAAGTAATGGGTCCTGACTTCAAACCCTCAGTAGAAATCTGAAGAAAGAGATCTTCATTTGGAAAGAAAATAGTACATGCAAACAACTCTGTAAAGCCAAATGTGTTGTTGATAAAATGTAAATATAAATAGCAAAAACAAGACATGATTTTTCACCCTGAGTGTCTGGTACTTACAACTTTTTTGACTTGCTCATTCAGCACTTAGCAAGTTTAATATTGCTTGTTCCTGCATCACTGTAAAACTGGAAATCACTGATCCTGATTCTTTGGAGGTTGATGGAAATCAGAACCATTGAACAAAGCAACCTATGGCCTTACTGGCTGTTCTTAAGAGTTGAAATGAGTTTCCAATATGATTTTGTAAAGCATAAAGAATTTTAGATTACTTCAAGTGTATGAATTATTGGAGAAAATGTAACTACATGTGTAAGTGATAGGTGTTAGGAGCAAATATTAAACTTTTTATGTTTTAGACTAATGTATTGATTTGTTGTATGAATGAATATAATGAACTACTGAAAGGTATTATTTTGTCACGCAGCAAAAATTAATTAGCTTCATAGAAATCTAGATTTTGAAAAAAATAAAATCAGAATTCTTTGGGAGAAAGGAAAGACATCAGCTTTTTAAGGTAATACTTAAAGTAAGCAGAAGTACTGGAATTCTGACCATGAGGTAACGTAAAGACAGTCACCAATGAATAGGCTCCCTCAGCTAAAAAATAATGTATGTAAAGGAGGGATATTATTTTAATTAATTAATCAATAAAATTAATTATTAATTAATATTAATCTTAAATTAATATTCACCTTAAAAAAGGGTTGTTTTTCCCTTTCTTCAAAACAGGCCTTTTTTTTTTAGAGATAAGTTAGAGATAACTTCATATCTTGCTCTGAAGGTGATGTGGCACTCCTGCAGCCTATAGAGAAATAATCTACTTTTTGTTGCCTCTAGTAGAAACGTTTTTTTTCTCTGCGTTGTGTGAAGAACTGCTGATAGTTCATCTGCTTTGCTAACTTAAGTATTGCTTCATATTTAGCAAGAACTATCGAATTTGAGGTGTTACTCGGCAAGAGATGTATACTGTACACATTGTTTTTCAAATAACAATTTTGTAAGCAGTGAAAATCCATCTAGGGCTGCTGGAGATCCTTAAAATAGTGTGTGTATGTATATTGTTTTAAGAAATTGGTATGGCAAGCATAATAATTTAGTTACAGAACAATGCAAGTTTGGGATTATTCATTATTTAACTTTTATTTTTTCTGGAAGGTTCTTCAGTATTTGGGTTTTTTTAATGCAAATGTGGATATATCAGCTTTAGTGATTTCAGTGGAAACAACTGGGATCTTTTGTCCATAGGAGAGCGGCTCTTCCTTAGAAGAGTCCTACACAGGTATATCTACAGTAAACCATGATTTTGTTGTGGAAATATAACTTACTCTATAGACAGAGCTGTAGAAATTTCTTAGAAAACAATTCATTAAGTCATTTGTTACCCCTTCACATTTCACTTACTGTTTCCCTTGCTGGTTTTAGATACCCTTTTCTCATGCCAGTAGGCTGCCTAACTTCTGTTAAATTCTTGTTTTCAGGCTTTTATGGAAATGTGTAAATACTGTATCACTTGCTGAAAGATCTGCCCGCTACTTGGACTTCTTGGCTGTTTTGCCTGCTTGTAACTCCTGCAAATTTGCAAATCTTGGCTACTTCAGTGTTTTGTTGTTGTGGTTTGGGCTGGGATGGAGTTGACTTTCTTACTAGTGGCTAGTATAGTGCTGTGGTTTGGATTTGGAGTAGGAATATGGTTGAAGGTGCAGTGATGTGTGGTGTGTGCACCCCACCAGCCAGCAGGCTGGGGGTGCACAAGAAGTTGGGAGGGGACACAGCCAGGCCAGCTGACACCAACTGACCACAGGGATATTCCTTACCATATGGCATTGTGCTCGGCAATAAAAGCTGGGAGAAGAAGAAAGAAAGGGGGGAATGGGAGGGAAGGAGTGGTGTGTTCGGAGTTATGGGATTTGCCTTCCCAAGTAACCGTTGCACGTGGTGGAGCCCTGCCTTCCTGGAGATGGCTGAACACCTGCCTACCCATGGGAAGCAGTGAATCAATTCCTTGTTTTGCTTTGCTTGTGTGCACAGCTTTTGCTTTACTGTTGTGGTTTGGGCCACACTGTTTTCATCTCAAGCTTTATTTCATTAAACTGTTTTTATCTCAACCCCTGAGTTATGTTACTTTTACTCTTCCAATTCTCTTCCCCATCCCACCATGGGGGGAGTGAGCAAGCAGGTGCATGGTCCTAGTTGCTGGCTGTGTAAATGATGTTATATCTGAGTATTCCATGTGAGTATTCTGTACATGCATTAGGTTCTTCCTGAAGTAATCTGCTTTTTGTTTTAGGAGGTATTGGCTGTTATTTGGATATACTGTGTTTTATATAATCTCAATTTGAAGTATTAATGGTTCTTCTGTGTTTCTAAGATCTAGCAGTCACATGAAAATGAAGTTAGTTTTAAAGTTAAAACTGTAAATAGTGCTTCTTGCTATATGTAATTGCTTTATCTGTATGCACTTACAAATGAAGTTTCTTGAGTTACCATAGGAAAACCGACAGTATTTATTTGAAAACCTGGGAATGAATTTATCAACATGAAGCAAAATAGTCAATACATTTAGTATGAAAAAACATTTATCTAAACTGCGAGAGGTTTTAATTACATCTGAAGAGGCCTCAGTGTGATCTTCAATAGAAAAGTAAATTATTTGTCAGTGGTGGTCTGCCAAAAGCAACCTAGGGGACAAGATGAATCAGACAGTTAAAGTTAATTAGTATCATGTGTGCATCACAAATAGCCTAAAAGCCACCAGCACTATTGTGTGACAATTCTTCAACATGGATCTTTGGGAAATAATTTTCGGAGTTTGAGTGTACAATTTGATTTCACTGTGGGATCTGGAGAATGAATTTTTTTACATATGAAAGTTTGCAGCATAATAAAAAGTGGTGTATTTTCATAAAAGTAGACTAGTTTAAAAGTTTTATTTGGGAATGCATAAAGATATGGGTTCAATCACAAGTCATAG
>JAHREE010000379.1:3396043-3416460 GCA_033628505.1 Tringa tobata
TATCTCAGTCTCTCTATAGAGCTTCCCTATCCTCCTGGGAATCAACACTCCTGCTTAACTTGGTGTCATCTGCGAACTTGCTGATGATACACCCGATGTGCTTGTCGAGATCATCAATAAAGATGTTAAACAGAAATGGTCCTAACACTGAGCCCTGAGGGACACCACTTGTGACCGGCCGCCAGCTGGATTTAAATCCATTGAGCACTACTCTTTGGGACCTTCCAGTCAGCCAGTGCTTGATCCAGCAGATCGTATGCTCATCCAGGCCGTGTGAAGCCGGTTTTTCCACGAGATTTGTATGGGGGACAGTATCGAATGCTTTTCGAAAGTCCAGGTATATAATATCAACAGCCTTTCCCTCGTCCAATAATCTCGTTATCTTGTCATAGAAGGAGATCAGGTTTGTCTGGCAGGACCTGCCTTCCATAAACCCATGGTAGCAGGTAGCAAAAGACACTTTTTCATTGCTTATGCCAGTTTGCTCAGTCGGTTCTACCTGTGTAGGACTCGAATTATGGACAGATTTTTTAAAAGGTTCTGTGCTAACTGCAAAATCTAGTGAATTTCCAACAATGGAGAATAGTGTTAATTCTGAGACTTAGATAGGATCAAACCTAATTAGAGAGGTCTTCAGCTTTTCTGGAAATCAGTATAGGAAGAAAGTATTTCTGTATTTTTGTTTTGCTTTGTAGATAAAGAGGTTGAGAAATAGCATTACCCATGGTGTTGTTGAAAGGAAATTATTTTATGAAGTAAACTATCTTCAGCATGTAGGAATTGTGTATGTATATGACTTACTTGGTTTATATCTTTGCACTCATGAAAAATACCTAATCTTGGAGATGAAGTATGCTACACTATTTTCTTTCTTTTTGTGAAGATACTACATTGCTTAAAAATAAATATTATAAGGCTAAAGAAGGAATTACAGTTTCTATACAAATTCTTATTTTACTGTATTAACCATTTAATAATGAACAATAGTATGCAGTTTAGATGTTAACCCAAGATGGGTAAATTGTAACTTCTGGCTGCTGTCAGTTTTAAAATAACTTCATTTGAAATACTTGCCGAAAGCGTACAGAAGGAATGAACTGCATTAATCACATCATTATGAGAGAAAATATTTTATGCAGATATTTGTTTGTGTTTCCTCAGAATGTTAAATTTCTCCATATCAGCCTCCCAGGAAGGGAAAAAAATAGGAGAAAAAGCCTATGGAATTTTGTTAGTTTTTTTCCCCTGTGAGGGATGGGAAACTTGCATATCTTTCCAGAATCTGCTAATTTAAAAAGCAAATTAAAATACTCTTTCTCTGAACAGTAGCATGATACCTGACAGTCAGTCTGCTGTGTGCTGCATCACCAGTTGAATCTTAATTCTTCCTCTTTGGCGGTAGTAGAATCTGTGGGTGGGGTGTAGATCCCGATTCCCCACACTGGCTCCCTTTTCAATATACGGAATGTTTCCTCTCAAAGAGCTACCTACTGGTTTTTGTTTTTAACATAGGAAATATTTAGTTTGCAAGCATATGTGAAAAGGCTCACATGGACAGAACAGTTGCCAGTGATTGGAGATGATATGGCCTGACAGCTTTGGAATGTTCACTTGTGAACTTTCAGTGCTGGGTTCTGACTTGAGAACAGCATCAAACTTTTGATCCTTCACCAGTAATGGTGTGGAAGATATCCAGGTGAAAGAAAAAAAAAGTTGATAGAAAACTGACCAACAGTTCGCCAGAGAAACATTCTTATAGGGAGGGATTTACTAAGGTAGATAACTTGAGTTAAAATATATTTGTCATTGAAAATGCAATTCAACTGTAGAACATGCAAGCTTTTGTTAGAGTTACTGAAACACATAGTATTTCAAATAGACATCTAGATGGTAATAATTTTCTCAGTATTTTAATCCAGTAGACATCATTGCACTTGTGTGAATAAGTACAGTTCTTTCAAAACGATAACATAATTATCAATTTAAATATTATATAGAAATATATTTAACTGCCTTTTTATTCTTTTTCATTTTCTATAGGGCAGATTATACCAGAAAGAAGATTTGTGGAAACAATAAATCGCCAAGCATATCAGTATGAAATGGGTGACTTTCCAACAGAATGGGAAGGTAAATCCTGAATATTTTGGTTGTATTTCAATATAATTATTGCCACTGAAGGTAGATTCAGTATTTTTAATGGAAAGCCTTACTGTGTGAATGGGTTGTCTGTTATCTTTCATTTTGAGTAATGCAGGCTTTTGTTTAACTGCATAGTTATTAAGAATTCTTAAAGTAACCCCTTTACAAAAAGGATAAGTTCTGTTTAGGAAATCAGTACTTAATAAAAATGTAAATAAAGCCTGTATGATCATGACTTTTCTCCTGTTAAATGTAAAAATATTTGTGCCTGAGGGGGATCTGGTAGAATAACCAAAAGTAAATCTGTTAAACTTCCTAATTATGCCTTCACTGCAGTGTTAATTTGTAGGTCAGTTGAATTATTAGTGGCACAGTGACAGGGCTCTTTTTTTTTTTTTGGTGTTGATATTTCATTTCCCATACTCTTCCTTGCACAATCTTGCAGGGAGTTGGAGAACCTGTTAATAATTAACCATTTTTTCTCCACTGCTACTGGTGAAAATTTTGTCTGAAAATCTGAGACATAGAAAGAAATTCAGGGAGGCTAGAGTAGTTCCTTAGGATTAGTTGAGCAGCCCTTGGAAAAAGAGAAAGAGCAGGGAGGGAGTATGTTGGTCCTTGAGGCTGAAGGAGCTTGAGCCAGATATGGGGTCAAGTGTGGCTTAAAATCCAGGACTCTATGGCATAAACAAAGAACCCCTGAAATAGTAGATAGTCTACCCATCATTTAGCGTGCTTTTTTGAGGAGAATAATATCTAGGCATCTCCCAGAAGTTGGTAGATTTAAAGCAAACAAACTTAAATTTTAAGCAGTGTGTAGTTAAACTGTGGAATTCCTTGTCATTGAATATTCTGCTTGATGCAAGTTTGCATGAGTTTGAAAATGGATTAAAAGAATTTGTAGAAGGAAAATCCTTCTCATACACAGATATTACTGTGGTTTGATTTATCAGTGAGCTGCAAATTAATGGAGGCCACAGTGTGTTTTGAGGAAATACTGCAATACATTTGCTTTACCTCGTTCTCTTTCCTTTGCGCTCACTGTTGGCCCTGAGGGAGATGATGCTGAGGTTAGAGAAAACTTTGTTCTAATTTTATCCCTTCTTGGAGTCAGTAGAGAAATATCAAATGTTCCCATCTTGCATTTATCATTGTCACTACACTGATTCCTGTGACTTTTTTTATGATGAACCAAGACTAATATTAACAACTAAAACCTTTTCAAAGGTATTTCAGTCCTATTAGCAGCATTTGCCAACTGTAGCGAAACCACAGTATCAACAGCTTGTACTGCCACAGTACCCACAATTGGCTGGGAAGTCTTCATCTAGTTGCTTCTGGTTCTTTGTTAGTCCAAGATAGCCATCTTCTGAAGGAGAGCAGCAGCCTGGTAGGTTTGTCCTTACCAAATCATCTGGTGCTTCAATGCTTATCTACCTCATCCAACTTTCTGAAGGTCTGCTTCCTCATCCAAAAGTTCTCCAGCCACTGATGGTCACCTTAGGTCTCTGTGACCTCAGTGCAATCACTGTGCACCACAAACACTGTGAAGCATATATAAACTTCAGGTAACTCTGCCCTGCTGTGAATGAATTCTCATGTAAGACCTGCTGCTGCCTTTAAGTGTCGAAAAATGCAGTCCAATAGTCTCTGTCTGTGCTTGACTGGAATTAACAGAAAACAACATGGACAGTCAGACTGTCTCAGATGAACGTGAGCTCATCACTCTTTTCACAAAGAGTCTTAGACTTGTTCAGTCAAATTGCTGTATGAACCTGTTCCTTGGTATTGGCATAGCACTAACAAGCCTGCACTTCATCTCGCTTAAGAAACCTTAGCACAAATCCATGTGACTCGATGGTGTGGTACGTGGGAAGGTACAGCTGCTTGGAAGGATGCTTTTGGCAAGCACCAGTATAGGGACCCAGGAGTTCAGGATTAGGTACCCTATAGTATGGACTTGTCTAAAAAGATGTTTTTTGCAAGTCAAAGGCATCTTATTCAGGTTTGTTATAATGAGGGAAAGACAATTGGTCTGTCCCATTTTATGAGCTGCATTTACACCTTTAACACTTAACTTCCTCATCTTTGTAACTGAAGGTTTTTTCATTGTGTTTTGTTAACACCAAATAGAATTCACAGAGAAAAGGAAAATTTACAGTTTGCAGATAAGTAACAATTTTTTTCCTTTTTAGTGCTGAGTTTCTCTAGAAGCAGAAAGAAAAGATACATCCATCTTTTTTTCTTCCCCTTGTGCATTCCATAAGCAGAATAAGTGTGTAGTTCATGTTTCTGACAGACAAAGTATGGGAATTCCATAAGAAAAGGCTAACCTGTATTTTTTTTGTCCAATGCCAATTTAAACATTACACACAGTTTTGTGGAAGTATAACATAACTTTAAAAAGCCAAAAGTGGTACTTCTGCTGTGGGTATAGAGGCTGTTCAAAGAACTAATGTGCCTCTGCTGTATATTGTGGTGTGAATTAGGGATGTGGGATGCTCTGAAGTTTGGTTCCTCACGACTTCTTTTCTGCCTCCCGTAAAATGAAAAATTCTCAATGAGTAAGAAATGGGAAGGAATAGAAAGAGTAGAGAATTCAAATAGTGCTAGAGAAGCCGATTATCTGAGGGAGAACAGTTGAATACAAGGTTTTTAGATACACTTTGCTGAAAGGCTCATTACAATTCTGTCCCTACTTTTTCCTCTTTAAGATTGCTCTAGAAGTTTCCCAGGCCCACAAGACCTGTGCTGAGCTGTCACTCTGTATCTTCTGTCCAGACTCTTGAAAATTTCCCAATGCATTTTTTCTGTGGGTGTCACTTTGTATTTTGTGCTCTCATGGATGCTGATCATTCCAGGAAATAGTCTGAGACTTTGCAAAAGGATTTCTAAAATAGTTGCTGTTTTCTCTGAATGGTAGCAGATGAATATAAGTTAGAAGGCTGTATAATATTTCTAACTTGTTTTCTTTTTACTCTTGGAAATTATGTAGATTTTTAGTGTTCTAAATTCTCTCTGCTGGGCACATTCTTTCGTTCATCTCCAGGGGCCTTCTCTCCAAATCCTGTATATGCACTGACATTTGTGGCCTCTCCGCTTCAATTTTGGCTGGTTCAGCATTGGCAGTGTCCTTGCCTAGCCTTCTCAGGCTTTTCACTTTAAGGACTGCGCTAAAGATTCTGTTGTCTTATTTCCCCTCCTTTCTCTTGGGATATGCGAAGCACTGCTTTCACCTGTGCTGCCTTTGTTCTGTCAGGACTCATATTTTTCACTTGTGGGTAATTGGTAATGGCCACCTGATATAAAAGCAGTCATCTCAGCACCCTTTTCCTCCCCTTGTTTCCCTAGGTCACACTGTGCTGGCTAGAAAAGAAACCTATAGTGACTGAAAATGGTTAACAACTAAAAGTCGCTGGAAGTACTTAAAGGCACAAATTGTCTGAGAAGAACTTGCACAAAACCAAGGACAAGGGATTGTTTAAGGAGTGGGAGCAGGCTGTAGTGAAATTTGAAGAAGGCTGAGTTAAATCTCATTGTACATCTAAGACATTCACCCCGGACAGCTGGTAAACTAAGGGGCTGATTTTGATGCTGTGTTTATCAGGTTACCAACATGTAATAAGGTAACTGAGACCAAGCATAAAGCTATAAGGCAAGTAGATAAACCAATCATCCAGATTACAGACTCAATCTGTGCAAGCTGTTTCTCGGAGTCTGGAGAGGATGTTTGTGTTTTAGTCCTGAGTGTAGTGAATACAGGGTTGAGGGCTTACTCCTGATGGATTCGCTTGGAACTTTTCTCCTGAATATGTTAGTTTTAAGTGCTCCACGGGATTAAATTTCCTAAATTCTCACGCCTGTGAATTTTAAAAAGTTGTGAATGTCTGTTTAGGCTTTTGTAAAACTGAAACGTGGTCAATATTAAAGGAATGGAATCATAATCCCCTGTGTTATCTTAGTCTTAGATATTTGTACAGAGAAAATTAAGTTGATTTTCATTTTAGAAATCCAGAAGTCTGTTTCTTTTTGTACTGTAATTTTGCATTTAGAATGTAATTATTATGCACAATACAATTATTGCCTGTTTTTGTTTATGTGAAGCCTCTTATATTTTACTATAATGTGGGAGTGCGTTCTTTTCTTTTTCCTAAGCAACAGGGATGCAGACAACAGTTAACCTTTCTGTAATGCTAGTTCTGAATGTTCACCTACTGTAGAATGTGTAATTTACTTCCTCAGGACATGTCAATAGTCCTCCTGAGAGGACATCAGTAATTTTACATACCTACAGACATTCATGAGATCACATGCTTCATGCAGCATTTTATTGCCCATCTACTCCTAGTCTTTTTTTTCCTTGTCTTTCCTGCTAACATTTAGTGATTAATGGGAGTCTTAATTTGCATGCTCACTTTTACACTCATTATAGTGTGTTATGTGCCTGTAGGAGTCTTAAAGTTCAGTGAAAGTCTCATGCATACTAATAAGAATGCAAATGAGTGCTGATGAAAGAATGAGAGGGTCTCAAGGTAGGAAATGTCCAGCTATCTTGCAAAATTCCTTTTAGACAAAAGCAGCATTACAATGAGTACAGAATGCAGGAAGTGCCATCCAGATAAAATTAGAAGCAACAGCATAATTAGTTTGAAATGGAGGCAATAATTCATTTTGCCAAAGTTTTGGGGGAGGTGGTGGTGCAGGGAAGCGTGTTTTGGTTGCACGCAGTACATACATGTTACCTGATCGACGGTACCAGGTTTAAAACATCTCAACTGACAACGGTGAGGACATTGTTTTGTTGGCGTAGGGAACAGGAGTGTTCATCTGGAAATCTTTTCCGGCTATAACTGTCACTGGACACTTTTTAATTAAGTATATGCATGTGTGCATATGGTGTTCAAATAATATGTAATAAAGCACCTACCTGCCTTGTTTCCATCAACAAATCTGGTATAAATCTGTTCAGTAATATAAACCTGCGTTGACTAAAAGTGTAATGAAGAGTGCAAAGAAAGGTGGGAGTGCTTTTCCATTGCTAAATTAAATTCAGTGACTATATTTTTCAGGGAGAATGCAAAATGTCTTCATTTCAAGATATAATTTACTTGGATTTTGTTAAAATTAGTTTGAACTCACTAGTTATATTTTTCTATACATTAATTCTTCCTTTAATTGTTACCATAAATTTCTCTCATGCCTGAGTTATGAGGTGTTGGTGGTTTTTTGAACCTTGTATTAGATGCTCAAACTATTGTTGATAACTTTAAAAAAAAAATTGAAAGGCTTTTTAAATTTTCTGTCTGAAAGAGAGCCACCTGAAAACTGGTGGGGATTAAATATATTGGAGTCCTCCCATTTTTGTCCCCAAAAATTGAGGAGTGGTGAGGTGAATTGTTAGAAAAATGTATTGCTTTTGAAAGACTGATAGAATTATTAGATGCTAAAGTATAATATACTAAAATAAACTCAGTTCAGATGATGTTTTCTTTGCTTTTAATCTGGTAACGTGTCTTGAGCTGTGCTTTACATAGAATAGTTCAGAAATGGATTTGTGCAGAGGGAATATTATATATTAAAGCTAACTAACTTCATCTTATGGCTATAAAGAATTTTTTGTAAATTTTGTTACTGTATTTCTCCCCGAGTTAGTGAAGGAATCTTTCATTAAATAATGATTTTTCTAATGCAGCTCATTAGAGGTGTTAAAATGAGTTTACCTTTAGTAATTTGGAAAATAGTATCCAATCTTTGTGTCGGCAAGTTTCATTTAGGGTTAAACTGAAAAAAGATTTGTAGTCCTGACATTTATTAGAAAGAAGGAAGGTTGATAGCTCCTATAAAACTGTGCATTCAAATGCTTGTTATAGCTGGAAAGAAAACTAGCACGATATTGTGACTGTGTGCATTATTTATGTATTTAAATAGATACAATCTGATAATGGAATGCTTGATATGAGAAATCTTCCTAAGTTAAGGATTGTTTTGTTGCTTTTGAGTGTTGGTACTAATTGAGATCCACTAATGAATGAAAATGTGTTGCGTAATGCTCCTTGCTTCACCAGTTCTGTTCACAGGACACCTGTCATTGTGTTACCCTTCACTGTTCTGCTTGTGGCTTGTTAAACTGAGGCAGATAATTAAATGATAAAATCTTTTAATAGAAGTATTCCATTCATCTGAAAATCATTAATCAAATAACTGCCTAAAAGTCCCATCTGCTATTGAAAGAAAATCTATTGTAATGATGATATTTCAGCAGTAGTTTTTAACTGCAGCTTAGTAGGATTTCAACTTTTCAGAATTTTTCTTTAAGAATCACTAATTGTAATCAGTTGAAGGTAAATGCAGCTGACATTTTAAGGAAATTCTGACAATTTAAAAAGAAATGAAGCCATTTTTAGGTGCTGAGAGCTGTGGAGTTGAAATGAGTGTTACCATACTTCCATGTGACAGAGACAAGGCAGAAGATGATACTTTGTTGAAAGTAATCCCTTAAATTTTGATGGTTTAAAACTTTTTTTTTTTTACAAAACATTTTAAACTACTACTTATTCTTTTTTTCTCCAGCTGTGTATTTTATTGGTTAGTGTCTAGAATACATACTTTGCTATACCTGGTATCTCTACCACTTTCTTGTTTTTCTTGGTGACGTTGGAACTGCTGCTAAGTATGGACAAAGATGACTTCTGTCAGGAGGAAAGTCTTATGTGCTATGATTTTCTCTAATAGCATCACTGGTCCTTTTGCAAAGATTGTCTGCAAGGCTGCCAGCTGAGAAGTGCTGGGTCTCAGTCATCCCAGTTATGTCTCTGATCTTGCCAGATTTTGCATTTGGAAATTCTCATAAACTGTACATGTTTGAAAGTGCTATGTACATGCAAAACATTTTCTAATTGTATAGATATATAGAAAGTCATTCAGTTGTATCTTGGATTATTTTACTGGGCTGTTTTTCCGTGCATATGAAACTTTTGCAGAAAGAGTATATTGGCTATTCAGTGCTCAGCTGCTTCTTCACAATGGCACATTTTGGTCTAATCTTTGCTAGGAGCAAAAACACCTCTGAGAAGAGCTGGCAGGGACTGCTTTTAAGAAAAGATGTTTAGGAAATGGTATTTAAAAGAATCCATCTTCAGAGACTGTCATCTGATAGACAAGAACCAAAAGTAATGCCTTGCTTCGTATCATTGCAGGTGATTTACCATTAACCTCGAGTTAAGGCTGTTGGCCTTGCCATCATGGTTAAATTCCAAGCTATGTAATGCCATTTTCCCTCCCTTAATTCTGTTCTTATGTTAATGGAAGCTATTCCTCATAAAACCAGTTTCATAATGTTGCTGAAGCAGAGCAGTATTAGTGTTTCACCCTATGTGTAATTGCATTTTCAGTGGTGAGGTGACATTATGACTCTGTGCAGTTTAGTATTTTGGACTTGCTGTCTGACTCATTCCCTGGTTCCCCTCAAAATGCAGCACAGATGATATTAGAAAATTAAAATTTGGAGTAGTTCCTTTTTAAACCATTTCTGAAACTTTATAGACAGCTACAGGTCAGACCAGAAGTTTGACTGGGTGATAATGAAAACGTCATTTTTGCTCTAATTTTCAAGCACAGTAATGAGAGTCTTAATTATCCAGATAAACATACAAAAAGAGCATTTTGCCATGTCTCAGCACTTGGAACTGGCTTTCCTTATGTTTGTCCTTCTGCTCATTACTAGCCACTTGCATTGTGCTACTCATTCATTTGAAAATTATGAGCAGAAAAGACAAATGTCTACTAAATACACAGCCCAGCACCTACCAATTGCGTGGATTGAAAAGGCATGAAAAAATGCTACAGTGGTGATACTTTTTAAAAGTGATGGTTACCTCCTCGTCCACAGTCAGGTGATTTGTTTGTCTAAATAATGCCTGTAATAGTTGGAGCTGTCTCTAATAATTCCGTCGACGGGATGAAGCGAGACCTGACGGCAGTGCCCCTTCTCCCTCTGCAAGGGAGCCCCTTTGGGTTGCCGCCTCCTGTCAGTCCCACGCTGGCTGCCACTGTTCGTTTGCCTTGGTCCCTCGTGGCGCTAACATAAATATGTTTTCAGCTTTAACAATGCCGAACCCCTCTTTCTCCAGAGCGGTCTAAGGCTTT
Source organism: Tringa tobata (assembly GCA_033628505.1). Classification (NCBI taxonomy): domain Eukaryota; kingdom Metazoa; phylum Chordata; class Aves; order Charadriiformes; family Scolopacidae; genus Tringa; species Tringa tobata. The sequence continues at coordinate 3,406,331 of JAHREE010000379.1, forward strand.
TCATGCTGTTCAGCAGTATCTTGTGGCTTTCTCAGGGCAAAGCTGGGCTCTGTGTAGCAAGCTCAACAGCAGGCCTGGGCCACGAGGCCTGCTTTTGAAGCCCTTTCTTGGGAGCCAAGGTAGTAAGTAAACTGTGCCCAGGCTGTCCTCACAAAGGTGATTTTTGTTTTTTCTCTTTTCTTCCCCCTTCCTTCTGTGAAAACTGAGAGTATCGACATGGGAAATAACATCTTGGGTCTTTATATTTTGGGAAATAATGTGGCTTGCCAGGTTGTGGCAAATTCTATTGTAATTTTTTATATAAACATTTGCTTTCTGCTGCAAATTCATCATATTTTTGAGTTTTAATACTGTCTGTGTTCTTTGAAATAATCCATTTGATTTTTATTTCTTTTACAGCATGGATAAGAAAGAAGAGAAATGATCCACCCACCATTGAGGTGAGAAATGAAGTGTCTTTAAATTTTCAGTTGTTTCAGTGTAGTAAACTACAATACTTACTTTATTATGGACCCATCTGTCCAGTAATTTGTCACTTTTGGGGAAGAATTTAATATGCTGCTTGCCTAATTGGTGAAATTGTCCACAGACTAGGTATCTAACACTTAGGAAAAAGGAAAACAAATGCATATATAAACTCCAATGTTCTTTAGTTGTTACTTTTATCTATGTGAATTCTTTAAGATGACCTATGTAGATTCCTTAGGATTATCATGGCCATTCATAAGTATCTTTATTTAAATGAATTATGAAATTACTGCTATGAACCTTCAAAATGGTCCTCGATGTACTAATGCAACATTTCTTTCATGGAAGTTGACATTAAAATGCAGGTTTCAAATCCAGTTGCCAGCGGATTCATCAGTACAGGAAAACAAATTGCACTAACGTTTTAACAATGCTAATGAGATGAGGGAGTTGCAGCCATGACTTTTTCCCTAAGTGGTTTGCAGTGGAATGAAGCAGGGAAATATCCCACAGTCTTTCATGCTGATGAGTTTGTAAAGAGTGGAATGAGTTTGCCTCTTGGTCTGTACATACAGGTGCACCCACATGTGCCAGTTGCAATGAAGCACCAGGTAGGAATGAGTGAGCAGGTGAGGCGTTTTACTGCAGCAGATTCAGACTGACACCCACAGCAGCAGCAGAAACTTGGCTTGCATCAGTAGGAATAACTGTATCAAATTCAGTGGAGCTGTATTGGCATGCTCTAGCTAAAGATTTGGTCACTGAGATCTTCTGGAATATACTGGTTTCTGAAAAGTTGTCCTGCTTGCCTCTGTGTTAGGATGACTTGGGGAAGCTTTTCAGCTGATGTTTCCAAGCCGTAAGTCACTGAATTGAGCTCCCATACAACTTACAACTTTTCAACTAATTCTCTCTGCCTCTGTTTCACATTTGCCGCTGAGGTTGTGGAGGTAACAAGGGCTATAATAGGCCCAGGAATGGAAGAAGTTTAAGTTAAATTTATCCTCAAAGCTTTTTAGCACTCAAAGCAAATTAAGACTTTTGTCTGCATTAACATTTGGGTAACTGTTAAGTGTGATTTTTTTTTTTTCATTTTTAAAAATTTTTTTCTCCTCCCTCCTCATCCCAGTTACTTGTGCAGAAGTGACACTACAGCAGTTGTTCTGTCTAAGCTTGGACTGATCTCCTTTTAAGTAGCTCTGGCTCGTTCTAACTGCATGCATACAACTTTTATTGTTGAAATTACCACGTCATGTGATACTTGAAGATGAGGAGTGTCGCATATCTTTTGTCCTATCATTTCCCTGAGCCAGACTGCCATGATAATTGCACTAAGATAAACCTTCTCCAGAAAACACAGGCAGCCTTACTTTGGAATTGGCACAATAAAGCTCTTCCTGGCGCTGGAGGTACTGGTTTCTTTCAAAACAGGGAGCAAGGAGTCTCCACAGGTGAGAGAACTGTGGATCACTAGTGTTCTAAATATTTTATCCTCCAGAAAAAGCAATTTATGGACAATGAAAGATTATTGGAAGTAATAGTGCATTCAGAGTTTCAGGACTGCTTATACCTTTAGTTTGATGAGGTAATAGAACTGAAAAATAATTTAGTAGCTAGGTAACCTGCAGGGCTGTGCAGTGACCTTATCAGAGCAGAAGTGACATACCAGAAATTTGAAAAGTAGTTATCTTTTCTTGCAAGTAATCTCTAAATTATTTTTTTTTCTGTATAAGAAAAGGTAGTCCAGATATATGTACATTAAAAATTCTTGCTAATATTTTTAAAATAATGGTCAGTCACATTTTAAATATGTGATAGTGCAGCCTAATTTTTTTTTTCTGTATTAATGTAGGGTGATAAGTATGATCTACTTCTCTCCAGGTTTCAAAGTGTTATACCACAAACATTTATACCACGATATAATTAAAAATATAATTATACTAGTGAAGTACATACAGAATACTGTTTGGTCCCTGTTTGTAGGTCTGATTTGCTTTAGTGTCATAGCTATATAAACTTTACTGTCTGCTATTTCGTATTATACTCCCTTTTTGACAGTAATGCTGTTATGGTAAACTACTGTTTGACAGCAATGGAACAAGGGAATATTTGTGACCATATTTCATGTTGAAACCCTGTATAACAAATCTCCTCATTCTTTCATGTATTTCTCATGAGACTAGACTATTTCTGAAAAGGGATGCAAAGTCCACAAATTTTGCATTTTTGCTTTAATGACATTTTACTGTCAACATCATGTTGTAACACCACAAAGCAGCATTACCATTCCTAAAGCATAAATCTCTGGAGCTGTGCCTATTGAGACCTACCTTTGTGATCTGTAATACCATTTTTGGGGATGGTTTTCCTTTTTTTTCCTGTCCTTTGGCTGTCATCTTTTTTTTTTCTTTCAATATCAAATGGCATATGTTAAACTTCATTAAAATTTCTGTTCCTTTGCTCTCCTCTCTTTACCTACTATCCCTCTTTAGTATTTTACGTTTGGCTTTTTTATATTTGTTAAACTTGTCTTTTATTCAGCTCTCAGGTATGGATGATAGAGGTTATCAGGCTAAGAGCCCTCATGGTGAGCTCTCTGATCAAACTTTAATTGAAAATGTTGCAGAGATATGGCTTCACAAGTCAGCTGAATCTTGCTGATCTTACCAATAGCTCTGATGACCACATTTTGGCAGCCAACGGTTTGCTGAATACTGTAGGCCAACAAATTGTCATTCGTAACCATCATGACGTGTCAGTCACCTAAATAAAAATGAATGTGAGTTGTCATTCCTTACACCGGTCAAGGAAGCTGCGTCATGACACTAGCTAAGTCTGTTGATGGTGTTCTTAAGACTTGATAATGTTTTATGTTCAGGCCATTTTTTCTTCCACAAACACATAAGCGATCTTTTTTTTGTTTCCACTGTAAAGCTTTTGTTTTCTCAGAGAAGAAATTACTTTACATCTCTTTTTCTTTAGATACTCTTTTTTTTTTTTTTTTTTAAATGGAAGAATACTTCAGTGACTTCACACATCAACTTGTTCAGTGTTAAGTGTTTCACATACTTAACAGTTTCATTCCTCCCTGTGCCCCCACTGCTTTTTCCCCGTTTTTGGAGGAAGTCATTTAGACTTCTGTGTACTAGGCTAGTCATAACCCAAGAATGGTTATTTCTAATCTGACCAGTGACGTAAGGCATGTCAGTGGTTGGAAGCCTTGGATTTTAAAAGTCAGCTTCTGGAATACTGGAAACAGTTGGTTGCCTTTTGATTTTATTACATCTTGAAATATGCCAAGTCTCATTCTCAACTCACTTATGATGAGGGTGATAACTGTGCAAATGAATGCAGATCAAGTTGACTCTTATCTTGGGCTGAGACGTATTCTGTTCCTATGGTAATCAGGGAGTCCAACTTGATAGAGAATTTTTGATCATGTCTGCACCCAGAGTAAGCATGCATGTGTGCATACACATATGTATACACATACTGCTTTATAACAGCCGACAGTCTGAGTGTGGATGTGTATATCTTTGCATTACTATAGCATTATGTCATCTGTCCCTTTATTGTGTATGGTCATATATGGTTGGCTGACAATTTTTGTTCCTATGGAGCTGTAAATTGTATTTTAATCAATTTAACAAGTGATGAATAATTAAGTAGACTATTACATTTCTTTATTATGTATATAGGAAACTTGATGTATGGAGCATGTTTTGGGGCAAATAGGAAATGTGTTCTTGTCTAGAGACCTTATAGTTTTAAATTAATGAAAATGTTTTAATAGCTACAAATATTAAATATGTTTAATCAAATGTTATTTTTATGGAAGCAAATCTAAAATTTATCACTTCATATGCAAATTAGTGTACCTGCTAAGCATTAATGTTATTGGGATTTATTAACAAAAGTTATCTCAGGATATAGCAGTTGTTTTATAGGAGTGATATCCCATCCGTGCAAATTATTTCTTTAAAAGACTGTTCCCTTCCATTCTTTGAGGCATAGTCCACCTTCAGTATGGCTCATCGACTAGGTTGTAAGGTAATTGTAAACGTGCTGTTTCGCATACACTCCTGCCTTCCTTCTGGCTATAGATTTCACTCCTGATTTAAACTGTGGCATCTTTATGTTTTGGATTTTTCACATCTCAGTTGCAAAGAAAAGAAAAAATGGGCTTACTTTGCTGTTTTGTCACCAAAGCAATCTCCCCAACTTTAAAAGATGTTAAACAATGTAACACCTATAGGACCACTGTGGGTATCTCTTACTCTTTTTGTGCACCTTTGTGAATTTCAGGCAAAGCTGCTGATGAGAACTTCTTGAGAATTCTCAGCACTTTGTTGATAGAAACTTTGCATGGCATTCAGAAGCTTTGCTGCATTCTGTATCTCTTGCTTTCATTCTGGGTCACATGCCCTTAAAAAAAAAGAAAAGCTTTATTTAAAATTTGAGATAGCATTATGTAAATATATTAAAAATACTAATGAGAGAAATTATTACTTTCTGTTGGTGCAGCTCCTAGTGGAGATAGTGGTTGGATGCATGAGATATGTTTAAGCTTTGATTATGGTGGCTGTTCAGTAGAGCACCTGGCTCTCTATCCATCTCTCATTTTCATACAATCAGTGTGTATGTAACACACAGCCAATTCCCCCTGCCCCACCGCCCCATAAGTAATGGAGTCATGTCAAAATTGGTTTAGGTATCTTGTATCTTAAGACACATTGAGTCTTCAACCTGGAAGGAACTGAGAGACATATTTCTAAGGATGTAGCAAACCTTAAAAATATCAGGCATGTAGTGGTTTTTTAATCATTTCCACGCCTAACTTTTTTTTCTATTATTATTCAGTATTTCAGAGGGCATCAGATTTGTAGGGGTTTTTAAAGAATCCTGTGGTCTGGAACACAAGGTACCTGAATGTATTTAGAAATCTAACTCTTATATTTCCCCGTAATAGACCTTGTAGCTATGCACTACTTCTGACAGTGTCCTGAGGTTCAAGAATATCTGAGTAACTTGCCATTGCTGATGGCGTTTTCTGTAGAATGGAGCTAGAAATAAAGTTACAGACCATCTTGGTGTGCCAGTAAATGCATGAGGAAAAACCAGAGAGGGTTCTCATGGCAATGCCTAGAGAAAATGGTATAGAGACAAAGGTGTTTTATCTCTGAACCTGCCAATGTGATACCTGGCGATTGCCAGCTGTGTGTCTATTATAATGCTCCTCTGTGAACACAGCTAGAAGTCACTTCACTGTTAAGCTGGGTGCTGCTTGCTCTGTACTGCACACAGGGCTGCAGAGCTACAAGAATTCTCAGTTTAAATTGAAACCTCACTGTTGCTTTGCATGCATGTGTATATATGTTAATATTTCATGGGAAGTAAGGTAGAATTGCACGTTCATTTAATTAGTGTCAAGAGCCTGAAAATAGTTTGAAATAGAACATCACAGTAAATGACTGCTTTTCTTGTGCATTATGTACTTGTTACACAGTAATAAAACTCAGTGGCTTCTGAATTGCACAGTTGGATGGAAGGTGAAATGTTAAAAAAAGAAACTTTTTTTGACAGCTCCTGCCTTCTTTCAAACTATTTCTAGCATTTCCATAATTATCTGTTTTGACAACTTCCTTGTCGAGGGAGAAAGAATGTACTTCAGTGAGTTGTAATAAGCATAAGGTTTCAATGATTGTTTCTCCCTCCTCCCCCCTCCAAAAATTACATTGAAATTACATTCTGTTTGGTTGCCACAATGCATACCCACTTTTCCCATTTATTTGATCATAAGTATTATTTATTTGAGAGATGGTGTGATCAAAACTAGCTTCAGTCATGGAGATTAGTTTACACAGAATTCACGTTCCTTTAACCGGAATGGGATGCCATTTAGGAAGAGCCTTTGCTTGCCACTGTTGGAATTGCATGTTACAGTTTTGCTTCTATCTTCTTTCAGATGCTTCAGTTGAGAAGTTTAAAAATGAGAACTCTTACATGGAGATTGTACATTCTTGCACAGATAATAGTGCCTAGCAAATGAGTATTTTACTCCTGAAGCCACAAAAAGCTGCAGAATATGATTTGCATATGATCTGATAAATGCTATTTAAAAAGCACAGGGATAAACAACTGTCTAAGAAAAATATTTGCATTGTTGTCCAGGATCTCAATCAGGATTGAGAATTTGGAACATACTCAAGTGACTTGACTTGCACTAAATAGTATTTTGTGTAGTAAATTGTGCATGATTCCAGTGAGAAGGCAGTCAAATTTGACAACATAAGTAGCTGAATTGCAAAGGCCTAAGTAGAAGGAAGTGGTCAGAGAAGTCACTGAAAAAAATAAATTGAGAGCTTGAAGAAGCTATCATCTTTTACAGTATTTCCCTCTTATTCACTTTAACTGTCTGAAATATGGGTGCTTCTCAGCCTCCAAGAAGAGTATTGAGGCACCAGTTTGTCCCATTACTTCCAGTTTGCCTGTGCTGCGGATCCCAAGGCCGCAGAGGAGAGAGCTGCTGCTCCTCTGCTACTCTTCTTTGTGTGGGAGGGAGTGCATGGAGCATTGGCTCTGTCTCCTAATTCACTGTCAGCACAGCTGAACGGGGGTGGAGGGAGAAGTAACGTGTACCAGGAAAAGGGCTGGTACAGATTACATCATATGTAGAGTAAGGGGAATGCAAAGACCGAACTGGGACTGAGTCACAGCTACAGTTCCTTGTTTGCTCTCTGGGCACCACGGCTATGCATTGCCCTTTACTGAGGGCAGAGTGCAGTGGTACCCGGGCTAGTTTGTGACTTTTGCTGCATCTACATGGTTTCATCTGTGATCTTAAAAGTGTACATAGTTCTGTACAAAAATCTTTACAGTATTATAAAAATAATTCAGGCACAAACCCCTACTGACTCCATGTGTGGTTGACATGCTTTATATTCCCATGTCCGTCCTTTTCTCTTCCTTTTGCCTCTCATTACACGTTCTTGCCAAACACGTGTGCTACACTGTGGTGCCCTAGTGACAATGTCAGGTCATGCCACAGATTCGGTAGCTTAGAAGTAGCAATATAGAAATTTAGTTACAGTTAGCATTACTTCTCTGCAGATTTTATTTACACAAAAATTGCTGTGAGTTAGAATTAGTATTTAATAGATTTAGCTTGGTAGTGAATGTGGTATTAGCAATGCATTTAAAACTAAATATCAGGCTGTCATCAAAGCATGTATTTGTACATATACTTGTAATCAATACATTGGTTTAACACACATTAATTGAGGAGTGCTTTATACCTTAATTGCAATTTTTGTGCTGCTACGGATTGATTCCACAGAATTAGTGCACTTCTCATTTTCTCATTTACAGGATTAGTAGCCCAAAATGCACAAACAACCTTCACCTAGAGTGAACTATTACAGATGATCCTAAGGAGTTACCTTTCCTTTACAGTGGAAAGGCAGTCAGAGCTTCCCTTTTCAAAAACCTGTGCACTATTAGAGGTTTTTGGTACTTGCTGATGTTGAAGGGGGTGTTGCAGTTTCCAAGCAAAAGCAACTGTTCTAAAACAGCAGCTGTGTTGGTTTAGTAATTTGTTTGGATAATTTGTCAAATTTATGTTTAAAGGTCAAAAAAGATGTTCTACCAAGCCTGGACAAGGAGAAATGCCATAAATCGTCATGTATCCAACAAAGATCGTTCAGATCGGTTTACTTGTGAACTATGGAGGGTGCATCCTTCTAAATGATCATGTTGAATGCACAGAACACAGTCCAAATTTTAAGTTTATAACTGATCAGAGATTTGCTCAAAAACTAAACCTGAATGAAACAAATCTGACATTGATTTGACTGCTGTTAACTGTTGATTGACAAGGGATATTTAGCGCATGTGTTCTTTACAAAATTAGCAGTTGACTCAGTGTTTGATTTAAAAAGTATTTTAGTAAAGCCAGATACGGCTTTCTAATTCAGGATGCTCCTCTCGTTTTGCTGTTCACTGACACAGCCCTTTATTTATCACATTATTTCTTACTAGCAGCCTGGCACTGGTGAGCTCCTGCTCAGTTGCTGGGTTAACAAGATCTGCCCTGGACCAGAACATTCAGTGCTTCCTGGTGATGAGGTCCTCCCTCCGCCTCCTACTCTTTAAATATGATGTAATATGTGATTATTTCATCTTGCCTATTGAACTTGTCAAACTGGAAAATTGAGTTTAGTTAACCAGTTTGGCGATATTGTAAAAACAGGTGAATTGGCTTAACTTCTAGCACTTTGCTGGACTTGTAGTTCATTTGTCAGTGAAGAAAAAATTCTGACATGTTAAATCATCGTGTAACAATCAACTTTCTAGTACTGTTCCAAAACAGATTTTTTTCTTTCCATTTGTCATTTTTTAAAAACAATTTTTAGCTTGTATGTATGAATTTTTAACAGGCAGAGTTCAAAGTTCAAGTTCATTCATGATTAAACATAAAATATTCAAACTAGACACACCAAAATACAAGAATTCTATGACTATGTGGTGTCTGTTCAGTTAAAACAAAAAACATTAATCTGTCCAGATATTTCACTGTTCTGACATCAAATAGTAGTTAGCTAACCCTATTCAAATCAAGAGAAATCATGAGTATTTCAACATACATAATTAAGATAACTTAGGGAGTTGGAATAGTTTCTGAGACAATATAAAGAAGTTATTTGTTTTTAATTTAATCAAAATACAAACCCATCTGAAGTGAAATGTGACATCTTGCTCAAAATTAATAATACATTAAACCCTTGTATTTATAGGTTTGGGTTTTTAGAAAATCATCTAGAAAGAATAAAATTGAAACAAGTACCAGTCTGTTAAAATAACCTTTAAACAGTCCCTCTTGGACATTGTTATATTGGTACTGTATGTCTAGCCACCTGCACCCCTAGAACCACTTGTTCACAAGTTGGGGTTGCTCTTTGCCTTTAGGAGATTGAAAATGCTCCATGAGAGGCAAGCAGTTTTATAATGGATGGTTTACTGGAGGTCTGAGAAGGAAACAGTAAGGAAGGAAGAAGAAGAGGAGTTGTTCCTCACATTGTGGGGTTCAGGAGATGCTGCAGGATAGAAAAGGGTAATACAGGTATTTGCCTGTGGAGAAGGCTAGCAAGAAGTCCTCAGCAAAGGCTAGTCACTGCTAAGCCCAGTGGAGGAGCCAAGTGAGTCCCAGCTGAAGGCGTTTGCAAGTCTAGAGAAACCTCTTCTGTATTTATGACACTTTCCTACCAGGAGGAACTGATTTCATTTGTTCTGTAAGGCTACCAGTATATTCAGGAAATAGAAAACAGTGACAATATGAGATCCTTTTGGAATGGAGTGTTCTTTCCCACTTAATCTTCAGCCTACAAAGCAGGTCTTCCAGTACAGCCTGGTAGGCACTGAAAGCCCTTTGATTATGGACAAATTTCTAGATTTTTCACCATCTGTGGAGTAGGGGTGAATACAGTATCCAAGCAGCAGAGGATACTTGGTGATACATCTCAGCTGCCAGATTTAAGTTAGAGCTTTAACAAAAGTATAGTTTGCAAGAGAAGTGGAAATTTCATGCTAGAGGCATCGAAGTACAGCCTGATCCCTTTTGCAGAAGTACATTTGGAAGACAGCAACATGTGTTGGGCTGGTGTTGC